>JAHTLZ010000379.1:48999542-49021797 GCA_023846285.1 Phrynocephalus versicolor
TTGTTTGTTTGTTTGTTTGTTTGTTTGTTTGTTTGTTTGTTTGTTTGCCATCCTTCTTTCCATAGGAAACCCAAGGTCAAACAAGAATAGTGACATCATTAGAGAGTTAAATTGCTTTGGTTAATCTGTTATGCTGCAGCTAAAACTGTGCTCGTGAACTGGGGTTCAATCGCAGGTAGCAGCCTTACGGTTCTCCCAGCCTTTCATTCCTCTGAGGTCAGTAAATTCAGTATCCAGCTGACAGGAGATGCAAAGGTCAGCTTTTACGAACAAGTCCACTTCTTCAGACTTGGATGGGTGGCTACCAGGATATGTAGGCTTATACAGAGTAGCCTTGTGTGATTGGATTTCAGCCACTTCAGGCATTTTTTCCGCTGTGTATTTTTCTGCAAAAAACAAGGGATAAAGCTCAGAAGCCATTCTTTTACATTAATTTGCATTCCTAGAGTTAGTACATATGCCAAGTTTCAGCATGATACAAATTAAGACAGTTGAGTTATGAACTCATGCCCAAGTAGGTTTACAATGGAAGTGGCAATGAATCCTTAATTATAGCCTCATAAAGATGATGATACTGTAAACAAAAGATGTTCCAAAAGCAAGTAGGGATATCTTTGGCATGGTCTATAACTTATGGTTTGCTGTAATTTTACCATCTCAGTTAAAAGGGTGGTCTTTTCCATATATTTGCAGCTTCATTTTTATTGTTGTCTGTTCTTTTCCAATTGTAAATTCAACTAGGGAATGTGAAAGTTATTCTACTAGAGCTGAACAAGCTGAAAATATTTGTCTCTCCAATTGTAATAAAGCATCACTCTAAGACACTTAAGAATACACTGCCCTATCTGAAAACCAGTGGGTCACAATCTGCTGAGTAAATTATACCTGCATGAGGGAGAATTGTACCAATAGGGTGAGATGAGTGGTAATTAAATAATTGGAAAAAGGACCCAAAGTGGCTTACAGCATGAGGGATAACACACAGTCCAATGCAATTAAGATAGTATTGAGAACAGGGAATTGAGAGACATCTTCCAGCATTAATAGACAATGCCTCCCAATGCAGCATACAAGTACCCAACAACAAAGTGTCAGGTATTAGTTAGTGGAAAACTATGTATTAGGCAGGTGCATAAATAAATGGTCTGTATGTGTTTAATTGATTTATAAGATGGAGTCTGCAAATGTGCAAAGTCACAGTGATTCAGACTAAAGGTTTTTTTTATTATTATTAGACTACAGGTGAAAAGAATGGGCTTAAATGGGTTTGGGTGATGCAAGGGGCTGTAGTAGCCATGATGCAATGTGTTACCTGATTGGACAGACAAATGTATATAAGTGCTCTGTTAATCAGTGTTCAATGGGCCTCTTGTGAGTAAGGCACCCATTCTTGTCTCTCTGTGTTATGTGATAATTATGTATGCCATGCATGATGAAATGATGTTATGCTGTTGATTTGTCTCCATGTCACTTATCTGTGTATATATGTAATAATAATAACCTTTATTGTCATTGTACAACCAGTATACAATGAAATTGGCTGAGCTCCCCCCCAAAAAAAACCATCCCACTAAAAAGCCATTCAATCTGATTTCACACTGTGTGCTTGCTGCACAACTTGCCAGCCCCACGAGTCTATCATGTGTTGTCACGTCCCGTTTAATAGTCGAATAGCCCATGGATAAAAACTGTTTTTTAGCCTGTTGGTACGGCTTGCTATACTGCTGTATCTCCTACACAAGGGTAGGAGAGTAAAGAAGTGCTGGCCGGGGTGTGAGTCGTCCCTGATGATTTTCCTTGCTCTCCTAAGACAGCGGTCCCTGGCAATATCATCCAGTGGACTCAGGGGACAGCCCATGATGTTTTGTGCTGTGTTCATTACCCTCTGTAAAGTCTTTCTGTCCGCGGCTGTCAAACCAGCATACCAGACTGTAATGCAGTACGTAAGGACACTTACTATTGTAGACCGATAGAAGGAGGTCATCAATTGTTGTTTCACATTATTCTTCTGCAAAAGCCTGAGGAAATGGAGTCTCTGTTGAGCCTTCCTGGCCACGTGGGTTGTATTAATTTTCCAGGTAAGATCTTCACTAAAATGAACTCCCAGGAATTTGAAGGAGGAGACTCTCTCCACCTGGCCTCCCATGATGTACAGTGGAGCAGGTTCCTCTCTTTTCCTCCGGAAGTCCAATACCATCTCCTTAGTTTTGCTGATATTTAGGTGCAAATTATTTTCTAAGCACCATGAGGATACTTTTGGGACCTCCCCCCTATATACTGATTCATCTCCATCTGTTATAAGACCTATTATAGTAGTGTCATCTGCAAACTTGATGATTGCAGTGGATGGGTCAGATGCTACACAGTCATAAGTATACAATGAATACAGGTAGGGACTAAGCACACAGCCCTGTGGGGAGCTGGTGCTAAGCTTCAACGAGGTAGATGTGACAGGCCCGATCCTCACTGTTTGAGACCGATCCCTCAGAAAGTCTTTAATCCAGTCACAGATGCTAGAAGAAAGGTCCAAGTCAGTCAGCTTTTTAATAAGGATGCTCGGAAGGATGGTATTAAAAGCAGAGCTATAGTCAATAAACAGCATCCTGACATAATTACCAGGTTTCTCCAGATGACTGGTTGCAAGATGGAAAGCAGTGGCTATAGCATCATCTGTTGACCTATTCCTTCTGTAGGCAAACTGATGTTTATCAAAGTCCGGTGGAAGGCATGTCCTAAGATGCTGGAGGACCAATCTTTCGAAGCATTTCATTACCACTGATGTTAATGCAATTGGTCTGTAGTCATTGAAACAGTTAATTGCTGTTTCCTTGGGGACTGGGACAATGGTAGCAGCTTTCAAGCATGATGGGACACAAGCTGTTTGCAGGGAGATGTTAAAAATTCTTGTCAGCACCCCTACTAGTTGATCGGCACAGTTTTTAACCACTATCCCCAGCACCCCGTCTGGACCTGCAGCTTTGCTGGGATTCACAGCCCTCAATGCAGCTCTCACCTGATGATCATGTAGAATGAGTGGCTGAGAATTAGAAGGCTGGCAGGGAGAAGCTACGATGCCTGATCTTCTTACATCGTAGCGGGCGAAGAAGATGTTCAACTCCTCTGCCAACGAGGCATCAGCCTTAACTGTATTCCTGGTATTTCCCTTGTAATTGACAAGATGCTGCAGGCCCTGCCATACTTGCTTCATGTTATTGTTTACTAAGTAGCTCTCCACCTTACACTTGTATTGATGTTTTGCCGCCTTGATGCCTTTTCTCAAGTTTGATCTTGCTTCTCTATATGTGCCTATATCCCCTGCCTTAAAGGCAGCATCCCGGGCTCTCAGGAGTGACTTTACCTTGGCAGTCATCCAGGGTTTACAGTTACCATAGACTCTGATGCGCCTGTCTGATGTTACATTGTCAGTGCACACTTTAATATAAGAGAGTACAGCATCAGTGTATATATGCAGATCTTGATGTTCAAACACACTCCAATCGGTACTCTCAAAGCAGTCCTGGAGCTGACTATGGGCACCTTCTGGCCAGATTTTGACTGTCTTTATAACTGGCTGGATTCTTTTCCTGAGAGGGATGTACTTCGGGCATAGAAGGACTGAAACATGGTCAGATGAGCCTAGATGGGGGAGGGGGATTGCACTGTATGCCTGCTTCAAATTGGAGTACACACGATCTAAGATGTTTTTCCCTCTGGTGGGAAATTTCACATACTGCTCAAACTTGGGAAGAACTGTCTTTAGGCAGGCTTGATTAAAATCCCCTGCCACAACAAAAGCACCCTCTGGGTGGATTTTCTGCTGCCTGGAGATGACGTCATATAGCTTAGAAAGTGCCATACTGACATTAGCATCAGGTGGGATATAGACAGCTATGATAATTATCAAAGTTACTTCTCTAGGCAGATAGAATGGCCTGCATGTAACTGCCATCAATTCCACATCTGGAGAGCAGAATGTATAAACAACTTTGCTGTTAACACACCAGCCACTGTGTATATAGATAGTTAGCAACTCCTCCTCCCTTAGTCTTACCAGAATTACTGTTTCTGTCAAAGCAATGAAAGACTGTATTTACCAGCTGAACCGAGTCATCTGATAATCCTGAATGTAACCATGTTTCTGTAATAATTAGCACACAACTCTCACGGAGGTACTTGCTTGCCGCCATCTGCAACTCCAGTTCATCAATTTTATGAACAAGAGATCTGGTGTTCGTCAAAAAGACACTTGGCAGTGCTGGTCGGTGAGGTTGTTTCCGAAGCCGATTCAGCATTCCAGCTCTGCAGCCTCTCCTTTGTTTTCTCTGCTTCCTCTTTCGCTTCTGCCGGCACCTCCCGCTCCCGACAACAATCCAAGGAGAACCTGGGAGTCTTGCCATGGAGTTTGGTATACTGTGAGACTGCTGAAACTCTTCAGTAATCTCTGATTTTCTTGCAAGCCCAATATTTAACAGCTCTATGTGTGAGTAGGCGAAAAATGCTCCTTCCACCTTATGCAAACACATCCACACGCACAATATTCCAAGCAACACACAACCATTCCGGGAGCTCAGAGCCGCAGCGTGTGAACGCGCCGCCATCTTGAAGCCAGGTGGTCATAATATCGCTGTTTTGTTTTAAGTAAGCTCTGACTTTGTCTGCTTCTGCTTCTGTCTATATAATTGTTCAATAAGTATTTGCTTCTATTGGCAGAACAAATTACAAAATACTTTGACACAAAGTAATAATAGAAACAATGCTGCAATCAAAACTAGCTTTTAAAAGCCAGCCGGTACCCTATACACAAGACACCAGAACCATTCCCATCCATTTATAAACAACAGCAAATAGATGAGTACTTAAGGAGGCTTGTAATTAGGGAGCTTGTCTTCCACAGACAGAGATGAGAGAACGAATGAGATAGCCCTGCCCTCCTGTGTAAGAGCCAAACTTTTCCCACACCCAACCCAGACTTCCAGGACTAATCTCGGAATGTGGACAATTTTTCTACACTCCCCCGTTGTAGTGAGATTAAGCCAGAAAACAAGCCAAGAGTCAGAATGGGAAGGGACCATGAAATACCACTGCCTACTCAAAGAGGGAGATTCAGCAGCTCTTCCTGTTGAGAAGATGCAATGGAGATGTATGAAGAATCTGATTTCAATCTGAGGTTCAGTTAGCTTGCTCAACTTCCAATTTTCTAGATCACTCCATGATTTCCCCTCCCACCCCAAAGGACAGCGGTGCATTTATCCAGAAAAGCTGCACGTGACAGTTAGAGCTGTTCGGCAATGGAATATGCTGCCATGGAGGATGGTGGAGTCTCCTTCTTTGGAGGTTTTTAAGCAGATTCTGGATGGCCATCTGTCGGAAATATTGTGATGGGGTTCCTGCATGGCAGGGGGTTGGACTAGATGGCCCTTGAGGTCTCTTCCAACTCTATGATTCTATGATTTGATAACTGCACACAGAAAATACCAATCAAACACACTTTTGGAAGTAGTAGAAGACTATCAGTTAACTCTTAGCCCCTTCTTGCTCAGAGGTTGAAATTGTTAAACTAACAATTTTCTAGCAACTTTTCCATCTCTGGTATTGAGCAATGGATAGAATTTTAAAATATGCACCCAAAATGCTGGAACAATAGAATTGTATTTCTGGTTTTCCAAAAGAAAAGAAGAGAAGGGAAGAGGAAGAAAGAGGAAAGAGGAAAAAAGAGGAAAAAAGAAAAGAAAAGAAAAGAAAAATAACTCATCTGACAAAGCCAGAGACAAACCATTTGAAATGTGGGAAATAGAGGAATGTTTCTGATGCATGCTTTGGAAACCAGGAGCTTGGAATTCTTTTGGAAGGTGATCAGCTAAATATGTCACCACGGTGATATCCCATAGGCAGCATGCCCCATTTAAAGCCAAGGTAATTTTTGATTGTTATCTAGGATAACAGTGTTGTTAGCAACTCTGCCAATTTTGGCACAGTCATTTATTTACAATTCTCTCTTCATTCCTGTCAGGGAAAGGCAGCTCAGAAGATAGAGCTAGTTTTTGAAAGACTCCCAGAAATGGCTTCACTGTCACCTCAGCCTATTAATAAGGATGTGAGTTCATGCTACACGAATCCCATCTGCAAGTCATTTCTATGCATCTTTTACATTTAAGCTAATCACATCTCTGAGAGGCCAATCTCTTCCCCTGGTGCTATTACCAAGCATTATTGGAAGCCAAATTATTATCCACTGCTGTACCGTCCATCATTTCCTGGAGATCATAAACACAGAAGACATAATCTCTATGTAGAGTTAAAAGGGCACTGGGAGAAAGCAGTGAATGGTGCTTGGCTTTAACAGTCCCTGTAAAATAACATCTGCTCCTTGTTTTCATTCTAAATGGCCTGTTTTAGATCTCTGTAGGGGACACCAGTGGTAGGAGCTGGTGCAATTTATCTATATCTTTAATATACCTTTTCATACTGAGAAATATTATACATACACACGTACGGGGGAGAGAGAGAGGTTAGAAATAACTGTTTATTAGATATGTGAAGATACCTTATCAGTTCCTCATTTCTCATCAAGATGGGGCATCTTTACACTCAAGACAGCCTGTCAAAAATTCTTTAACCTGACAAAATTTCAGTTCTGAAATAAGAATGAGGCAACAAGAGCTCTCTTTGCATTTCCCACAGTTAGTCTGAAATCTGGCAGTGCAAAACTAGTGGCTCTTCCCTAAGTAAACAGCTAAACACCAAGCAGAAAAGAGCAGGCTGATTGATCAAAATGACACAAACACCCCACTTAATGCTTTAACATTTGCTATTTCATACAAGGAGACAGCAGTGATTAAAATTTCCAAAGATGATCATTTTCAGGAAATGGATAAAAATCAGTTTCATAAATGCATTTGATCAGGCATCTGAATGAGGAATTTGAAAGTTTCATGAGATCCGTCATTTTTGGTCAATAATGTCCCTGTAATTTCCACAAAAGATATTCAGCAAATATCTATTTTCCATGACCTCAATTATGAGGTCATAAAAACAGTCTAGTTAAGGCTACCAGGACCAGATATAGTGATCTCCTTAATAAAAAGGCAAGAGAACCCATTAATCATATAAACTGTGCACTGAAATATCATCATGAAACAAATCAACTGACAAAATGCATAAAAGGACATTGACACATTTTAGAAGATCTCGAAGGGTTTAAAGATATCCTTTAAAAGGACAAGGAATATAAAAGACATAATGGTTAGAAGTGAGTTTAAAGAGAGAACATCATTAGTTCCCAGTATTCTACGCCCCCCCCCCCCACAAGAGGACACCATCCATGAGGGCATTGTGTCTACTGTAGTAATAGGTCTGTGAAGATTCTCAGTCATCCAGGTGGGTTTATCTGGATGTTGAGTCATAGCAACTGGACTTCTTTTTCTTGAGAGATAGAAATGTTTCACTGCTCATCCAAACAGCTTCATCAGACTTATGAAGCTGTTTGGATGAGCAGCAAAAGAAAAAGAAGTCAAGTTGCCATGCCTCAACTTCCAGATCTACTGAAGTAATACAAGACATATGTCAGAATTTGCAGACCACAGAATGATAAGGTGTATACCCTGAAGAATTTTACTAACTGTAACACCAAGGGGGTGATCTATAAGGTATCCATTTAAGAACATGTGGCATTTCTTTGATTAAGAACATAAGAACAGCCTTGCTGGAACAGGCCACAGCCCATCCAGTCCAGCATTCTATCTCACACAGTGGCTCACCATTTGCTTCAGGGTATTCCCAAACAGATGTCTTTACCTGCTTATGATTCCCTGCAAATGGCATTGAGAGATATCCCGCCTATCTCTCCAACCCAGAGGTTGTCCTTAGACATCCATAATGATAGCCATTGATACCCTTGTTCTCCATGAACTTGTCCAATCCTTTCTTAAAGCTTTCAAGGCTGACAGCTGCCACCACTTCTTCTGGCAAGGAGTTCCACAGACCAGTGATCCTCTGGGTGAAAAGTACTTTTTCTTATTTGTTCGGGATCTAGCACCCCAAAGTTTCATGGAGTGATCCCTAATTCTAGAGTTGTGCGATAGGGAAACAGTTTTTCCTTGCCTACTTTGTCCACAGCATGTATGATTTTATAAACTTCAATCACGTCACCTCTTAGGCACCATTGTTCAAGAGTGAAGAGGCCCAGCCATTGCATCCTCAGATGGTAAGGAAGGTGTTCTAATCATTCTGGTTGCCCTCCTCTGCACTTTTTTCCATTTCCATAATATCCTTCTGGGGGTATGGTGACCAGATGGGGCCTCACCATGGTGCGAAATGAAAAAAGTATATACAGTATAGGACAGATCTCCAGACCCCCCCCCCCACACACACACACACACACACACACACACACATCCATCATGAAATTTTGTTTTGAATGAATTGTGCATTCTTACTCATGGCTCCAGGCATTACACTTTCAAAAAGCAGAAGATTTTAGTATGAAAAAGGAGCTTGCACACATCGGCAGACATTATGAGCTGTCCTTTTCTTGAGGAAGGCAACATTTTTATTTCTATCCCTTGTCAAACTCATCTATCAACCAGACAAAAAGTTTCAAATGTTGACAAATGTTTTTTTAAATGCAACGACTGAACACAAAACTGCCCTTAAAAGCTAGTGAAAAGCTTGTGTCTAAGCCTGAATTCAAAAGGCTAGCTTTGCATTTACCAACAGGGAAAGCATCAGATCATTGTATTGCTTAATCTTGGCATTGAGCAAAATGTATATTTCTAAAATAGAAAGGTAGTGTAGTATATCTTGACTTACAATGAATAAATGTTGCCTTCAGTTTATAGGCTATCTGATCAATGCACTCATAGTAGAGAAGATCGGTGTAGTCTCAGACTCAAAAGTTACAAAATACAGTGGTACCTTGGATAACAAATTTAACTTGTTCTGCAAGTGAATTTGCTAACTGAAAAATTTGTTATCTGAAACACAGTTTTCCATTAAAATGAATGGGAAACTGATTAATCTGTTCTGGAGGTCCAAAAAAGGCAAACAGCTGTTTTTTTTTCAAACCTCTTTATAAAGTACACTTTAAATGAATGTACAATGGTAGAATGACCCACCCCCAACACCCCTCTGCAGAACAATAGAAACATGGAGAAAAGAAAGCAGCAAGAGTACTCCAGCCTATTCCCACAAAAAATGCAATGGGGAAAAATGGAAACATAGCCAAACACAAGCAGCAAGAGAAACCCAGCCAGTTCTTTCCTGCAAAGCAATGGAAAAGATTGTAAACATGGACAAAAGAAAGCAGCAAGAATAATCCCAGTCTGTTCCCACCCAAGTGCAATGAAAAGCAGTGCAAAGATGAATAAAAGCTAGCTCCAAAACAAATGCCAGTTCATTCCTGCTGAAAGTGCAATTGAAACCAATGCAAAAAAAGCGCAAAAGAAAGCAAGGAAACCTCAGCTCTCTACCTTTCCAAGTTCTAAAGGTCCAAATCCCTCAGCCAAAAAGTGCAGAATGGCTCCAAAACACAATGAAAAAAAGTGCTCCAACTCCTCCTATCCCTCCACAAACTACCAGGGGGTGGGGGAACAATACATCCTGGGTGGAGATTTTTTCACAAAGCATTATGAAAAATTCATTATCTGAGATAGCCCATAGGAAAGATTTGTTATCCGAAACATACCTATTCCTGGAAATTTCAATTCACTCTGTGAATTATTTGTTAACAGAGGCATTCATTATCTGAGGTATTACTGTACATATGCTTGGCAATTTTACTTCCTACCACATTCGTATCTTGAGTCCAGTTTCAGAAGAAGTGTGTACATTGTACAAAGTTATCATCAAAGAGATGAAGCCAGTGCCATTCCTAACCATCCTACATGACAGTCAAATTTAGGACTGTGTCTTCAGTGAGCACAGTTTTAAGCTTTCTGTTGAGAAACAGCTTAATAATATTAAGAAGGAAATTATGTGTTTTTAAAAAAATTTTAAGTTAGTCATCGCTGAAAAATGTAAAATACAAGTCTAAATATGATTTTGAAGTAGGATGGATGAGAATGTTATTCACTCCATTTCTTTAGTAAGAACGTTGTACAATGTATACATTTCTCCCCAAAATATACAGGAAAGCACATGAAGCATAAAATATGTGAATGCAGTAGGAAGTAAAACTAACAGACGTACTCGTCCAGGCATGGAACTCTAAGTTCAGAAGTCTAGTTTTGCATTCATATATATCGATCCATATTTCTGATACTGAATTGGGATCACCACCTCTCCCTCCCTTAGTCTCACTCTCCCTGCCTCTTCATGGGAATTTCTTCTTTAGAGGCTGCATTTTAGACATACAGTAAATGGTGGCACGATTCTTTGTAGTCTGGAAATACTGTATCTGTGCCTAGTGTTACACATTAAGAAGAATTTTGTAGCAACAAGAGCTATTTGGGAATCAACTAGACCAGTGATGGCAAATCTTTTAGAGATTCAGTGTCCAAACTGCAATTCGAAACCCACTTATATTTCACAAAGTGCCAATACAGCAATTTAACCTGAATACAGTGGTAGCCTGGGTTACAAATGCTTTGGGTGCTGCCCTTCAGGAAAGAGAGGATCAAAGAGCAGACATCTGCGGAAAATTCAGAAACCTGCTCTTTGATTCTCACTTTCCTGAAGGGTAGCAGCCTTTAGGAAAGTGAGAATTGAAGAGAAGGCTGTTGAATTTCCCACAGCCAGAGCACACCTCGCTGTGGCCGTGGAAAATTCAAAAACCTGCTCTTTGATTCTCGCGTTCCTGAATGGTAGCAGCCTTTGGGAAAGTGAGGATCAAAGAGCAGGTTTTTGAATTTCTTGTGGCCACAGCATTCTCACTGTGGCCTCAGAAAATTCAAAACCTTGCTCTTCGATCCTAACTTTCCCAGAGGCTAGCACCCTACTCTTCAATCCTTGGTTTCCTGAAGGATATCATGGGATGCTACACTTCAGGAAAGTGAGGATTGAAGAGCAGGCTGTTGAATTTCCCACAGCCAGAGCACCCTCACTGTGGCCATGGGAAACTCAAAAACCTTCTCTTCTATCCTCGCTTTCCAGAAAAGTTGCACCCTATCCACCTCTCTGCCCTTTTTTTCCTTACAAAGGACCCAAGGTCGCTTATGTCACTAAAATGACATATTTAGAGCAGTAAGTATGCCAATACTCAATGGAATCAAAGAAATGCCACATGAAAAAGCAGGAAACAAAAATGACAGCAAACTGTCCTTAAAAACTTAGAGGAGAATACTGCCAGTCGTCTTGGAGGATAATAATTCTGCACCATGGATGCCGTCCAGTCTCCAGTCGGTAGTTACCCAGGCTAGAGGTCGCTGTTCCACAATGTGTTAGTGAAAACCTGCTGGTGCAAACACAAGAGGAGGAGGAGGAGGAGGGGAACCACCACCACCATCACCAGGGCACTGTGTGTATACAAATAGTATTCTGTCCTAAGAAGTGTGTTCAACATAAGAATTCATAGATTTCAGCCTACTTGCATCTGAAGACAGATTAGGCTTCATCCCATGAAAGGGTATGCCAGTTAAAACCTTTAAGCCCCCCCCCCCAGCAATTTGACTAAGGATAGAATGGCAGAGAAATTGTGTAAATATCCCTCCTCTGACTTCAGCAGCAGCTTTTCCCTGGTTCCAAGATCGGTCACTCTACTGGTCATGCAACGAGGGCCTTCGAAAAGGAAGGAGACACTTCTACAGTTCCTTGTCTTCCTTGTGCTTAGGCAGTAGACTACTAGCCATAGATTTTGAGGTAACCAGCAATTGTTTGTTTTTATTGTCTAAAAAGGCACTGTTGGGTCAACATTTTAGGCAGCAGATGGATCCTTGTACAGCAAGGAGAAGTCTTGACACAGGGCAAAATTACAGTACGTTTAAATGTCTCTCTTTGACACAGGCCCTTCCCGTGAGCACAGATTCAAATGTGTATTCATCAGATGAGACTGACATGGTAATTTCCCCCCGCTGACTTCACAATGCCAAAATATAATTTCCGAATCAGCTCTAATATTCACCATAGAGCAATCTATCAAAATGGAATTTAAACAGTTCCTTGCTGCAGTTACCTTGGAATTTCACTTCGCAGGTGATTGCCGGATCTTCTGCAAACCTTGTTCCTCACTAAGCTGATATTTCCCAGATCCTGGTATGGGTGAGGAGGACAGCAGCAAGGATGCTACCCTGGTCCAGGTACTCAACAGAGTGATGAACCTGCAGTCATGGGAAACATAGAGAATGCAGCACTGGGCTAGGGAGCGTGCCACCCAAATGGAAGTGTTAACTAGGACCTAGTGTAAACCAGTGGTCATTGTGACAGGGAAAAGCAAATGGAAGCTTTACCTACCAAGACACTAGCAGGAAACCCTAATAGCACACACAACACACAAACTTAGGAAAGAGGAGAAGAAGGAGCTTGTGGCTAGGTGAGGCGTGAGTGATAGAAAAGGGGGCCTGGAGAGGGAAGGAGGGAGATGATGATGGGACCGTGGCAAAGACTTTCTCCAGGGATGAGGAATAAGTCAAGAGGCAATGTCCAAGAGTAGTTGGAGGAGGCCTTGCAGACAGAGGAGGAGGAGAAAGAAACCCCACTCAACCCCACCCACCCTCCTTAGGAATGGGGCTATGTAGTAAAGAAAGACCCTTGGACCAGGGAGCTAGTTCATTTGAGAGTGCCTGGGGGAAAGGCAGGGGAGAAGCAGCAGTGTCTCTATCCTTTTCCACAACCATGGTATTAAAGTGAGAGCTGGCTAGTAGAGATGGGCATGACCAGAAAAAATGACGTTTCGAGTTGTCGTTTGTCGGAACGGGTCCGTTTCGGGTTGTTTCCGTTTGTCACGATAGTTTTCAAAAATTTGTCGTTTCCGTTTGTCGTTTGTTGTTTCCACCGCGATAGTGCGATTTGACTTCCCAGAGCATGGGGTTAGGGTTAGGGTTAGGGTTAGGGTTAGGGTTAGGGTTAGGGTTAGGGTTAGGGTGGGTTAGTGGGCTGCACCTCTGGGTGCCTCTGACCCACTAAGAAGGACAGTGTACTGGCGTATGGGTTAGGGTTAGGGTTAGGGTTGGGGTTAGTGGGCTTTTTATGCCCTCTGGCACATCCAGAAGCCTCAGTCAAAACCTGGCCATGCGATTGGTGGAATGGGTCAAAAAAATTGCATGGTCCCATCCCATGGCCAGCCCATCATTGTGCATGCGCAGGTGAAAAAATAAAATAAAAATAAAAATAAAAAAATCAATGGAGATGTTTTATTGCAAGAAAATCCCACTGCTGCTACTATAAAAAATCAGGCATTTAAATTACCTAATTTTCACATGTTTCTGTTGTGCTTTAGTGGGTTTTTGGACCACGATTTAAAAATAAATATTGCAGTCGCCATTTCGGATCCCCCCACCACCGCATGGGATACGACAAGGATGAACCCCCCCCCCAGCCTGGTGCAAGCAGCCCAGGACAGGAGGGGGGGAGGCCGGGGACCCCCCCAGAAACCACCCCCCTGGTAGGTGTCCTCAGGTAGGCATATTTTTACCTGATTTTTGGCCGGGAATCGTGTGGGTGTTTTTTTTACTTTTAAAAACTTTTTTTCTGTACTGCTGTTGGCAATAGCATCGCACGATCGCCGCGATGCCATTAATGACAACGACAAACCCGAGCCAATTTTTCTTTTTTCGGGTCGGTTTCGAGCTAGAGCAGAGTAATTCTCGTTACCGTTATCGTTACCTAACGATAACGATATCCAAAAATGGAAACGAGAATTTTGCTGCTCCGTGCCCATGTCTACTGGCTAGTAAGGCCAGACACTAGGATGATGGGGAAACCAGCCCTCCCCAAAATAAACATTGTCAACTCAACTGAAACGTGTCTGCAGAAGCTCCTATGTGAACAATCAGGAGGAATTCCTTCATCCAGTGCAGTTAACTTGGAGGTGGGAAGACTAGACAGAGGCTGAGGAAAGGCTAATGATGAAAAGGAACACAGCAGCCAGCTGGATGGACACGTTATGCATTGGAGCCCCTACTTAGTTTTTATGAACTTCATTTACCCTGTCTGTTGCCAACCCCATGGATCTAGGAATAGAGGAGGGGCAACTCATTGGCCCAGGATTTGTGGAGTTTATATTATGCCGCCTTGATTTCTGATCCTCAACAAGTTGCCTCTTAGCTACCCTATAGTCAATAACCAGGCCAACGTGACTTTCTCAGAAAGACATAATTCCCTTCCTCAAGAAAAGGACCCAATTGGAAATTTTAAACAATTAGTTTCGAGAGATTCATGTGTGTAATTTTGTTTCTCTTACTTTTTGAAAAAAAAATCACAAATGGAGGTTGGGGAAAGGTTTCCCCATCACTTCATCAGGAATACCTCTAACAAGAGGAGGAATAGTTATTCTCCTAAAAGTACCATGGTGTGGACGATTTCTGCCCCCGCAGTTAGTATTATTGATGCACCAGTCTTTGTTGTTGTTGTCATCAGCAGCAGCAGCAAATGTGCTGCTTATATGCTGCCTTATGGGGCTTAAAGAGCTCTCTTTGGGCAGTTTGGATGTTAATTATGCAAGCTATTACCTCCCCTCCTACAAGAGCTGGGTATTCATTTTACCAAGGACAGAAGAAGGCTGAGTCAACCAGCTGGACTGAATCCTGGGCCATGAGCAGATTCTTGGTTGTAGTACAGCGGTTTAACCACTATGCCACGAGGCTCAATGAATATACATATACAGTGGTACCTTGTATAAAGGAATTAATTTGTTCCAAATGAAATTATGTTAAGCAAATTTTCCTTTGTACAAATTTTATGTTATACAAGGAGAGTTCTTCCCGACCATGCCCCCTGAACTGCGATTTAAGCAGGATGAGAGATTCGCCTCCCTGGCCTCGGGAATCTGCTCATCACGCTTCTCATTCCGAGACGAGTGACCATGAGGTAAGGCTCGTCACGCAACGTGCCATTCTCTATCTAGTGGCAGGAGTCTGAAGTGCCATTCACCAGTAGATTCCCTATGGAGTCAGCAACGCAGTGTAGAGAGATTAAAAGACAAATGCCTCAAAGACCAAGGTTAGCCCCCATTGTGAAATATGCTGTCTTGTTTTCCCTAAGCTATTATTAGGTAACCTGCTCAGTTCTGTAAATCCTCTCCCGGTTCCCAGCTGGATACCCGTTTCTGGCTATAGAAGAAAACCTGGAGGTTGTACATCTGTTCTGGAACTGACAGGTAGTGTGCTGAGTAAAGAAGCCCATAAATCTGTAGCGCTTGACTTCTCCCAGGCTAAGAAAATTGGTCTGTTCCTCTGCAGCACCCAAGAATGCTGTATATCTTGATTTCTGTGTGATCAGAGAGACAATCTGAGCCTTGCATGGATTTCTTGTATAAAACAGTATAATGGACAAGCAAATCATGGTTTTTGATAGCTACTCAGAATCCAGCAGTTTCGCTGGTAAAACCAAGATGCTAGTCCACAGCACACAATGCATGCCCCAGCACTGCCTATCATCCCTTTGCATCAGATCTGCCTTGTCTATCCACGTGAAATTGATTCAATAATTGTGAAGACAGGATTTTTAGATAAGACATCATTGTTTAGATAATATAACATGCAAACTTTTCCAAAAATTAGCAAGAAGCAATTTTCTGCAAATAATAATAATAATAATAATAATAATAATAATAATAATAATAATAATAATAATAATAATAATAATAATAATAATAATAATAATAATAATAATAATAATAATAATTCTATGGATTATAGGGATGGGAAGAAACTAGCGTACCCTGAATGAAATCTACACTTTGCCTCCTTCCTATCCCAGTCAGTGTATGCTCCTTTACATGCAAAATGGGGGAAGATTTCCTCAGAAAGTCTATGCAAACCTTCTCCAACCTGGTGCCTTTCTGATGCATTTGATTAACATGCCAATTATCAGTAACCAACATAATCCTTGCCCTTCAACTTCCATTAACAAGTAGTCCCTTACCAAGCTGGTCTGGGTGCTGTGCGAGTGGCGTACTGCTCTTGTAGAACTACAGAATAGATGCTGTACTTGTGCTATCATTTCCTCACCTTAGGTGTTCATACAATTGATGGACGGAGCAGGCACATCACCTGGACTGATGCATGTGGTTTCTTGTTATCGATGTCTCCATCATGGCCTCGGACAGGACTCTGTGGGGGCGAGCTGGGTCCTACATCTGGTAGATCTAGTACATACCAGATAATTTTTTTACCGGCAGGTAAAGTACAGTGGTCCTCCGCCCTTTCACAGTTCTTATACTGTGGTCCCGCTATATTGTGGGACCACAGTACAGTGGTACCCCAAAAGGGCTTGTGGGAGGGAGAAAAGGGTTTTAAAAGCCAGGGCTTTTAAAACCTCCCCCCCCTTCCCCAAGCCCCAGGCTCCGACTGATTGGCACTCGGGTGGGGGAGAAAAACCTTTTGTTTCCCCACCCCAGGGCCAATCAGCTGGAGCCTGGGGCTTGGGGAAGGGGGGAAGGTTTTGAAAGCCCGGAATTTTAAAACATGTTTCCTGCTCCCTCAAGCCCTTTTGGGGTACCACTGTACTGTGGTCCCACAATATAGCAGGTCCGCAGTATATGAACCATGAAACGGCGGGGGACCACTGTATCTTATCTGCCAGTAAAATTTGTATCCGGTATGTACTAGATCTACCAGATGTAGGACCTAGCTCTTGGAGCAAGACTCCTCTCAGCTCTTCATCGATTGAACAGTCATATAAATAGTGGGTTAGGTCTTCATCTGCATTACTTCCTCATGGACAAACACTTTCCTCCATGGCAATCCATTAGTAACGTCTTTCAACCACTGCAGAACTCATAGACTGGCAATGTAAGGCTGTAAAAGCATTTCTCCATTTAAAATTGGATATACTGTATTGGTTAAATACTGTGGGCGAGGTATTTGAATAGGTAGCTTGATGTACCAGGGCACATGTTTGACAGACATGCAAAAATACGGTCTGCTCAAAAGTCAGAATTTGAAACATGGGACTTCAAATATCGTGTTGGCATTTCAAAATTAGAGACATTTAGAAAATCATTAGAAAGACCATGCATATCACTAAGTTGTAAGACTTCCTGGTTCGAAGCTAAAATTTCTTGTCATTAAAATTTGGCATATCTTTAAAGGCAGCCAGGACTAGATTTGATCCTATCCCTCTTTTTAAATTTCAGCCAGAGTTTAATAGCCTCTTTGTGCACTATAGCCTTCACTATGTGGAGGCCTACTGCAGACATATTGAAGTAAAGGGTTACCATGTGGTCGTCCTGACCAAAAAAAATATATAGATGCAAAAATATGTGATACCTTTAAAGACCATAGAAAATGATGCCGTACAAGCTTTAATGCGTTAAACATCAGGTTTGTACCAGTGTGAAGAACTTCATGTCCAAAACTCCAAGTCCAAATGTACATGACAAGATGGAGATTGCCAGACAAGTTGCTCTTAGATGTTAAATCCAGCAGTTCTTGGTATGATGTGCTTTACCAGGCAGGTTTGTCTCTTAGATGGAAGTCAGGAGTCTGGTTACTTTTTTAGGGTTACACAACTTAGGCAGCTGCGGAACGAATATAACAGCCCAGTTCTCCAAACAAAGAAAGCAAAGGCTATGTACCTAATAATTATGCATTGATGATATTAGTGTTGTGGGCACTGCTCTCTCTGTTAAAGCTTTGGTACCCAGTGCATTGGAAAGGGAAAGGTTCCCCCTGCACATGCGTGCTAGTTGTGTCCGACTCTAGGGGCAGTGCTCATCTCCGTGAGCCAGCGTTGTGCACGTCTGTGGCCATGTGGCCAGCATGGCTGCAAGGAAACTTTTGTTTTACCTTCCCTTCTTTTTACGGCAGTGCCTATTTATCTACTTCAATTAACCTGCTTTCAAACTGCTAGGTTGGCAGGATCTGGGGTTAACAGTGGAAGCTCATTCCGCTGCGTGGCACCCGGAATTCGAACCGCTGAACTGCTGACTATGCAGCTGACAGTTTTAGGAAGACTTAGTAAAGTGAGCCACCACTAATAAGAGGTCTATCCCATGAGCCGGAAGATGCAGGTATTTTTAAGAAAGTGCCTTTCTGCCTGACATTTTGAAGTCCTCACAATGACAGAACAGGGCTGTGCGCTCCTGCAAGTCTCTCTCTCTCTCTCTCTCTCTCTCTCTCTCTCTCTCTCTCTCTCTCTCTCTCTCACACACACACACACACACACACACACACACACACAACACACACACACCATCATCATCATGATCAATCATCATCTACCAAAATTTTTGCCCATTCCTTCTTGTGTTTCTTCTATTTTATCCCCAAATTCCACCCTCAGCTACTGTATCAGATCAGAAGCTTCTCAGCTGAAGCTCAATACAATTTCCTTTCAAAAGCAGGCACATTACACTCCCTCCCGTTTGCTTGTTTACTCTCGCCCTGACTCCATAGAGAAGAAGCGGCTTTCCGAGTTCCCACCTTCCCTTCTTCGTTTTTAAAATTGCCTTCCTAACCATCACAGAAAAAGAGAAGCCCCAGAGCGAGTTCCAGGAAACTGTGCTTCAGGGGCCATGGCCAAAGATTTTTTCCAGAAAAGCTGGCTGTCCCTGAGGCCACGTTTAAAATAGGTGCCTTTGATTGATTAAAAAAGCAGCTTGTAGGTGACATTTTATTTATTTATTTATTTATTTACTTACTTACTTACTTACTTACTTATTTATTTATTTTTACAACTTATATGCCGCCCACTACCCAAAGGTCTCTGGGCGGCTTCCAATCAAAGAATTAAAACAGTAAAAACATCAAACAACAATAAATAAGTAAAACAATAATAAAAACCTTATGCTAAAATCATCACACTAAGATTGCCATCAGAAGACCCACAATCTAAATTGTATCAATTAAAAAATTTGTGAAGACTCCCGAGACTAGGGTTCAAATCCTTACTTGCCCATTTTGTGTTTATTGGACATAGACACCATGTAGAAATAAGACAAGCTGATGTACCATGGAACGGTGAAAAGACTTGTGCTTTGATACTCAGATGGATTTTGATATAATTGTCAATGACTGTTAGGTTTCATTCTGAAGCTGACTCTTTTTGGGGATAAATTGTGATGAATACAGGCTTCTGATTTTTTTTAACCCAGAAGTCTCTCAAGTTATACAGGACTCTTAGGAAGGGCTGAGGCATCTCACCTTACAGTTGCGAGTGCTGCTTGCAATTTTGGGGAATTAAATGTGCAACAGGATTTCACTGTGACCAATGTTTGGAGTATATGAGCCTTACTGTCCAAGATGCATAGAAAACCACTTGATCTAGAAAGCTGTTATATAGAATTTGAGATACAGGGATGGCTGGAGAGAAACACAAAATAGAATGACTGTCTTTCAAGGAAAACTCTACCACTCAAGAATCTACCACTTATTGTACCAGTGACAATTACAGAAGTAAGATGGGAATTGTTTTTTTAAAAAGTGTTTTAATCACTGTTTATGGCTAACTTATGTTATATTTTTGCCAAACAAACACTCTAAATGGCATGTTTAAAAATTGACATAATATCATGCCTTTCCTCTGGGAGCTAAATATTATAGATATGGAAATCAAGTATTGTATCTGTAATTATAGCTTTCAGTTGTAAAAAAAACACATAGATTTTTGAAAGCAAAGACAATTGCTTTCAAAACACCTACTAAAAGTAATACCAATTACATTCTTTCCTCTCTCCACCCCATTTTGTAGTATGAAATATCTAAATCCACTACCTAGTTCTCTTAAATTTCATTGACTAAAATCTGCTTTTTCATGATGGTGGTCCACTGTGGGTCCCCACAGGTTGCTGGGCTATCCTTCCCACCAGCTCCAGAAGCCTTTGCCAGGTTCCTGACATCCATCCGTGGATTCACACAATCAGCCGGCAATGAATAAAAGTTTGTTGGAACTTGGGTCCGGGAGCAAGTTTACAATTAAATGTAAATTGTACAGCCCCCACTTCTTTTACTAGTCCCACATCCTCTTCATGGATCTGCCACTCCCTGATTTTATTCACTGAACTGGATGAATTCTTTAAGGGTGACTCACTTCCTTTCACTGAGCCCCCAGTTGGATAAGTCACTTTCTCCCTTGCAAGGATACTCCCCAGAGTGTTGCAAAGGTGTTCCCAGAGTGAAGAGATATCCCTACACCAAGGATGGGGGCATGCTGGGGCTTCCCTCTCCAGTGTTTCAGGTTTCCTTGTCTCTCAGTGCTATGGGCCATAAAGCTTCCTTTTCCACCAGTGTCTGTTCAGAGAGGAATTACTACCACTTTGCTTCCTCCACTCTCTCCTTCCTCCACACTCTCTCTTCTTTCTTCTCCCTTTCTCTCCAGTGCGAGTGTCAAGTGGGTGGCTTATATCATATTTAGATATCACTCAAGAGCCAGACCATTGATGCAGGTATTAACTTCACTGGTTCCCCTCACTTTTGTGGTCTGCTGCCCTCTCCAGGGCTAGGACCAAATTATATGAAAAATCTCGCCAGTCCTCACCAGTGCAGAGCATTCATGTTTGCCAAATTGAATATCTTTCCTTCGGCCATCTCATCAGATAGATACCACAACGTACAATTTGAGAACAAACTATGGGCCTTTTTACACGACCCCTAAGAGATCTTGGGGGTCTGTCACTCTTCCTTCCTCCCCACCACTCCGCACGTCCTGGCTGCTGGCTGCGTGAGGGGAGGGAGGGAAAAAAAGCCTTTAAAACCGACAAAAGAAAAAGCCTTACCTCCGGTGCCTGCTCCGAGCCCCGTGGGAGCCACGATTACTTCCTGGTTCCTCTTAAAGGGGCGGGAGGCAAAAGAAAAACAACAAAAAGAAGCGAGGAGAGCCGGCACTCTCTGCATCAAAATTTTTCACCCTCTTCAAGCAGGTACAAGAAAAGTGCGCTGGGTCGCGCTTAGGTGGGTAGGGTCACACTTAATTGTCTGCAAACTCCGGAGCTGGTGGGGGAAACATTTTTAAGCTCCGGAGCTTGCAGCCATTTGCGGCGGAGTTTAGGGGTTGTGTATAAACGCCCTATGTAAACACTGCCTACTGGAACTTGACTCAACCTCTCATGTTCTTCTTTCCTGCCCTACCCATTGCAAGCTTTGTCACCAAATTCCTGAACTTGAACTTGATATTTAGAGGCTTGTCCCTTGGAAACCTAAAACTGGACCCAGACCTCTCACCTGGAATTCTCTTTATTCACATAGTAGTACTCACCCAGAACTACTTCTTCAGGGAACTCCTCAGCCCAGCAGTTACCCAATCACATTCCCTGAGCATTCCCTGCGTCTTAAAACCCAAAGGCCATTCTCTTTCTGGTCCTTCTGCTCTGAGCCTCCTGGGTTTGGCTTTCATCTTCCCAAAAGAATAGTTATTCCCTTTGTAACTTCCTTCAGTGGTAAAGCTGTGGCCTTTTCTGGTGTAGAGGTATTTAGCTCTCTATCAGAAGCAGGGGTGCCTGTCTGGTGTAGGGACTTCTGTCTCTCCCTTTGGTGCAGAGGCTTCTCTCCCTCCCTCCCTCCCTCCCTCCCTGCTGAGGTGACTGGCTCCCTCTCCTTGGGAGATGGCTCCTCTGCTCCCTGACAGTCATCTCCTTCTCATTCAATCTCTTCCCATGTTTCTGTCTATTTGGGCAATAAACCCACTTTGATATCCCTCTGACTCCAAGGGTAGACTAGAAACTGTCCCATCTTACAGGACTGAAAGAATCACTGTGGTTTCTTAGGAAGGGCTAGGTCAGGCATGTCCAAACTTTGGCCCTCCAGATGTTTTGGACCTCAACCCCCACGGTCCTTTGTCATTGGCAATCTAAGCTTAGAATTCTGGGAGTTGTGGTCCAAAACTTCAGGAGGGCGGAAGTTTGAACATGCCTGGGCTAGGCACTAAGGTCCTGGTGCCCTGAAAACCTTCAGTCACCATTGAGGTAGGTGATGTCATCTGGGTATACATCTGGGTGGGTTCTTAGGTCCCCAGCTGGAGCGTGGTAGCACACTGACAGGGGGCATGACCCTGTCCTTCTCATACCAGGATGCTTCACTGCCTGTTCTTCTGTCTAAGACATTCAAGTTCTGTCTAACACATTCTGTCTAACACATTCAAGTCCATCAGCATCTGGAAGATGGACTATCTATCCAGCACCCTAGATAGATAGATAGATAGATAGATAGATAGATAGATAGATAGATAG
>JAHTLZ010000379.1:49021807-49036767 GCA_023846285.1 Phrynocephalus versicolor
ATAGATAGATAGATAGATAGATAGATAGATAGATAGATAGATAGATATAGCTCAATCCTAATTAGGATATCTGTTGGCATCCATAGATAATTACTCCCTTGCCTCTTTCTGGTTCTTGAGTACAACCCTAGCAGGAGTGTTGCCTGTTTGTATCTTTACGTAACAAGATCACAGAAAATGGTCATCCCCACCCCCACCCCCATTGTGTTATTCCCACTTTGTTAATTTACCCCACTCTTAGGGGGGGGGAGGCATTATTGATAGTGGTCACCTGGTCATACAGAATAAGAAAACAGAAAATAAAATTTTCCTCTCAAGTCAAGGAAATTGCATTATGAGATAACCATGTTTTTTTCCCTCCTACCAAGGAAGCATATTGTAATAACTATAAAAAGTGTAATTGCATAAAATCATATTTTATTTACATTTGTTATCTGTTCCAACGCTGCATAATGGAACAGTATGTCCACGTTTTGCAGGCGGTGCTGTTACTCTTGGATGAATGTTGCCGGGCCATAAACCATAAGGAATCAGTGAGATGTTTATATATATATAAATAAAGACTAGAAGGCAGTTAAATTGCCAGTTTTTTCTTATTTTTTCACTGGGACACAGCATTTATAAGGCAGGGAACAAATGCAATTTTGGCCGCTGAGAGGTATATAACCTATAGGACTGAAAGAGAGTCCAGTGGCAACCCTCACCTGGCAGGAGGTCCTGAGGAAAGATGGGCAGGAATCAGGAAAACAGCAGTTTGTGATGGTTTGTAATGTCACAAGCTTTCTGATGAAATTAACCATTTGATGATTCGTACAATCTGAGACAGCTGGGAGTGGTAGAATGCCCCCTGTGTAAGTTAGCAATGCCAAACTCAGGCAAAGTCTTGCGCTGACTTTCTTCCCCATGTACTCCGTGTTTGGCGGCAATTTGATTTCAGATGTTACGTTATAGCCGCTCAAAGCATGAAGGTGCAAATTAGCAGCTGGCTAAAGAGCTCCTGGAAGTCCCAAAATGGATGAACCACTAAGCTTGTGAATTGCAAATCCACATAATAGTTCAGCATTGCATTTTATCCTGGACAGACATGTTTCCCCCAAATGAACCATGAAATTGTGTGATGGGGGGGGGGGTGCGTTGTGGTCTGTCTTGTGCTTATCTCTATTCCTCATTAAACACTCAAAGAATTATGATGCATTGTTATATCTAAACAGATTTGTTGTACGCAAGTCTAGTTAAGACATTTCTTTGGCTAACACCACACTACGTCTACACACAAAATGGATGTAAAGCAATATTACACACTTTGAAATTTTGTGATAACATTCTGAAAAATAAAGAATATTTACAAAAAGATGTATCATTAGGAAGTGCTTGCGTACAGGACATGGACATACGAAAATACATTATGTTATAGAAAATCACTTGCACAAGAATGCAGGAATTGGCAAAAGTGTATGCAAAAATTCATAGGAAAATATGCATTAAATATGCTTCATGAGAACTTCTGCATTATGTTTCAAAATGAAACAGTAACAAGACCAAATGAACCTCATGTTGCAATTTCTGGTTGAAAAAAGAGAAACTGAGCAGAAGTGAACTTAATGTATAATGCTTGAAAGTTCCATTGAAACATATGTAACAGAAATGTATAAATCTGTTAGAGATGGGCACGACTTAGCGGTATTTTCGTTTTTGTTTTCGTTTTTTCGTTTTGTTACGTAACGAAATGAAAACGAAAAATGGTTCAAAAATGGACCGAAAACGGAAACGAAACGACTAATTTTGAGCCAATTTTCGTTTTTCGTTACTGGAAAAACACATAATGGAGCTAAATGGGGAGAAACGAAAATTTTTTCGTTTTCGTTTTCGTTTTTTCGTTTTCATTACGTAATGAAACGAAAACAAAAAATTTTGATATTAGCTCACGAAAACGGAAACGAAACGAAACGGACCCTAGCCGAAAACGAAAACGTGCCCATCTCTAAAATCTGTCAAACTTGATCTCAATCTGGTTCTAATTTTTTCCACTGGCGGGCTCATTCTATCCCTAGATTTCATCTCATCTATCACAATCAGTCTACTAACTTTCAACAATTCATTGATATTTCTACCTTTGGCACCAGCTTGATTTTTGTAGTACTTTACTGTTCTGTTATTTGACATCTTGATGTGTAAGTTATGACTGTGTAAAGGTGATAAAAGCATCAATGGAGGAGGTTTTAGGTAATTAAAAACTTCCTATCTCTGTTCCATGGCTTGCCCACTTAGTATATAATCATTTTGCATGGCATAGAAGTCACAGGATGGGAGGAAGAGGTCTTTAATTACAAGGAGTCACCACTGGCAAGCAGAGTTTCCAAAATTAAAGAATTATTTCTCTCTCCCTGTGCAATGAAATGATTACTTAGGAGTCTCAAAAGCTAGAGGACAGAAGTAGGATGTTTTTCAGTACAGAAAAACCAGCCTCTGATGATGATGACTTCAGTTCATCTTGATTTCACATCTCCTTGATCTGAATAGGCTCATTAGGTGGACAATGGCCTGACCAGTGTGATGTGAAATGAAAGTGAACTATAAAATTGGAGGCCTCACCACTAGCTGTATTTAGACTGACAAAGCTGTTTGGATGAGCAGCAAAACATTTTGATCTCTCAAGAAAAGAAATCTAGTTGACATGACTCAACTTCCAGATAATCTCACATGGCTGACTGAGAATCTTCACAGACATCTAGAGTAAATCCACTTAACAAATGGGACTTTGGTAAATCAACCCTTCTACCATTGATTCGATAGGTCTACTCTAGGTAAGCCAGGGTGTTTCCTCCGAGTGGGTGCCTGATTGGAGCATCAAAAACCAGTTCAGATAATAAATGAACTTACATGACGCACTGAACCAGCAATTCCTGCACATCTCAAGAATTAAACTTTAGTATGAAATCACTTTTAGACAAAAACTGGGCTGTTCCAAGAAACATTTTGAGCCTGGTTGTGCCAGCAAACAGAAAGAATTGAGCTCTGGTTAAGTTTCTGGGGAGTTTGCAGTTGGAGTAGAGCTGCTTTAGAGGCCTCTGCTAATTTAAACTGCAAAGAGCCACCTTTATTCAAACAAAGGAAGCAGCTGGAAACTTCCTCAAACATAGGAAGCAGGGGCTGGAGCCAGACAAATCCTTTTTTCTGAGCAGGGGGGTGGAGACACACTAATTCTTTTCCCCTGATGAAGTTGGGCCTCAGCTATTTTGAGCCTGGGTGTGTTCCCAAGCAGAGCTGCTGCCGAGAGAGACAAACAGAAATAATTGAGTGCTGGTAAGTTTCTGGGGTGTTTGCAGTTGGAATAGATTTCATAAGAACAACAAAGAAAGGAAGTATTCTTACTAGACAGAAAGGTAGTAAAGGTTTAAATTTTGAGGCCCAGACTACTACAGTTGTTAAAATGGAGTCTGAAGGAGCACCTGTAGTTACCTGCAACACTAGTGCCCGAGCCCAATTCAAAGTGCTTGTTTTGACATATAAAGCCCTAAATGGCTTAGGACCTGGATACCTGAAGGACCGCCTCCTTCCATATGAACCTACCCGGCAATTAAGATCAAGCCAGGGGGCCCTCTTGAAAGAGCCATCCCTCAAGGAGGTAAGAGGGATGGCTTGCAGACACAGGGCCTTCTCGGCAGCTGCCCCCAAGCTATGGAATGCCCTCCCAAGTGAGATCCGCCTGGCGCCAACACTGATGACATTCCGGCGCCAGGTAAAAACCTTCCTGTTCCAGAAGTTTTTTAATTGATATAACTTAGATTGTGGGTCTTCTGATGGCAATTTTAGTGTGATGTTTTTTGTATAAGGTTTTATTGTTGTTTTAATTATTTATTGTTGTTTGATGTTTTTTAACTGTTTTAATCCCTTGATTGTAAGCCGCCCAGAGACCTTTGGGTAGTGGGCGGCATATAAGTTGTAAAAATAAATAAATAAATAAATAAATGTTTGACATCCTGCCAAAGTACATGGAGAATTACACTTGCAGCAAGTGCAAGCTGGTTGCACTACTAGAAGAGAAGGTCCAGCAGCTAGAGGCCCGCATATCTCACCAGCAACAAATCAAGGAGCTTGAGCTCTGCTTGGACAGAGGAGAGCAGACTATCCTAGACAAAGATGAGACAAGGCACAGTTCTGAGGAAGAAGTCACTCCACCAAATCAGGAGGTAGGTGCATGGAAGAATGTGACTCAAAGAAGTAAAAGGGCAAGGGATCGCTCTGAGAGTCTGAAATTACAGAATCAATTTGAGGCTCTTTCCCTCATCACACCTCATGAGGAATGCACAGAGGAACAACTGGTTCCACCTGAATGATTAGGGGACTTGAACACCTTCCTTGCCATCTGAGGCTGCAACGGCTGGGCCTCTTCACTCTTGAACGACAGCACTTAAGAGGTGACCTGATTGAAGTTTATAAAATCATACATGGTATGGACAAGTAGATAAGGAAAAGATATTTTCCCTATCACACAAGACTAAAGCTAGGGGGTACTCCATGAAACTTTTGGGTCTTAGATCTCAAACAAATAAGAGAAACTACTTTTTCACCCAGAGGATCACTGGTCTGTGGAACTCCCTGCCAGAAGAAGTGGTGATAGCTTTAACAAAGGATTGGACAAGTTCATGGAGAACAGGGCTATCAATGGCTATCATATGGATACCTAAGGAGACAACCTCTGGGTTGGAGAGATAGGCAGGATATCTCTCAATGCCATTTGCAGGGAATCGTAAGCAGGTGAAGACATCTGCTTGGGAATACCCTGAAGCAAATGGTGAGCCAATGTGTGAGACAGAATGCTGGACTGGATGGGCAGTGGTGTGTTCCAGCAAGGCTGTTCTTATGTTCTTATAACTTTGGAAATAGGGATGAACTTGTCAACACTGCACTGATTACTTGTAATGAAATTCAGTTATGTTTAAATTTGATCTTTGCTTTATGTAAAGATAAAGATAGCTATTAAATTAACAGAGGAGGGTTGCTTGTTTTCTCCAGTGCTTTGAAACTGTTTACGTATTATGGCCTATCTTGAGTTTTCATATTTAATTTTTTAAGTGTATATGTGAGACAGCTGAAAGCAGCTGGGAGAGTGGTCAGCCTCCTGAGCCAGCAAGGCAATTAGAGAGAAATGTAACACCTGTCTGGGGGGAGGAGAGAGCTCTGGTGGGCCTAGAGATAAGGGGAGAAAACAGCATCGTGGAGGAGGAGGAGGAGGAGGGAGAGACGGATGTTTGGGAGGATGCAATGGAAACCCCGGATAAGGAGGAAGCCTGGCCAGTCAGACAACCCTGAGGAGGTGAGCATTAAAGGCCGGGGCCAAGGAGTATAAGAGATAAAGTCTCCTCTGTGCGACCCAGGAGCAGAGCGAAGGAAGCCAGCTCATGGGCTCAGCCCCTCCCTGAGGCAGCCCAATGTTTGAGAACTAAGAATAAAGGGAGACAACGCAGGCCGGCCTGATGAAGACTGCGTTTTTAACTGACCAGGACATTCTCTGGCTTCTGGAGTGAGGGAGTGAGGTAACTCCCCACTCTATGAGAATTACACAGGCACTGAGTAAAACCCATAAGGAAGAGTGAGAACTGAGATGCTGTGTCTTGGGACTTTGGGATAAACACAAGTTCTTTGTGCTGTGAAGATAAAAGACAACCTAGCCAGGCGCTACTACCAGATGGATAGACTTCTGACAGGGCCTTCTCCAAAGAAGAACAAGCCTTATTAATTCACAGAGGGGGCAAAGCACCGCTGAACTGTGCTGATCTGTTTTCTGTCTGTGTTGAACTCCAGTGGACATAATAAAAGCCTATCTTACATCACTTTTAAGCACCTCATTATGGAGGGGGCGGCGGGGGTTGCTCACAGTATCAAAAAACAATATAACCATTTTAGGTCCTCACCTAAAATGCTTACTTGATTAGTATTATTAGCTCCAGGTTTAGCTTTTAACTAGAACAGTGTATCTAAGCAAGTAGTCAAGCTGGCTGTATCTCTCCCGAACAAGATTACCAGGTTGCTGATCTGGGCAATTCACAAAATATGAAATAATTCAAACCCTTCCATATCTAATGGTGCTTGGAAGTGTTCTTATGCCACCTACAGGCAAATCAGCTAAATTTCACAGCAGAAGCTGGAATGAGGAAAGCACAAGATTTCTGCTACATAATAATGCTGCGAGTTAAAGCCACAGTTGACAGAAGAGAGGTATTAATTTTTCATTCACCGAAAACAAGACAGGTCCTTTTAAATATCACAGTGTTTCTTTGTCATGTCGGAAAATCTGATGCCCAAAACTCTTTCAGGTATAAACAACAGACTCTTACTGGACCAGTAAGTTACACGGGCTTGATTCACAATGAAAACATTTATGATAGACAGTGATACTGTTTTTACAAGTGCTATACAATATGACTCCAGGAATCAGAATCTGGAAAGCAGCCACTATGATCATATGCATTCTTATGTTGATGAACATTTGCTCAGGCTGTGGATTACACTGGTTGTAAAATAAAGGTGTTTAAATTACTGGATCTAGTAAAATAAGATAGAGGAAGCCACTGGATCTGATAATACCACCTACTATATATCGGTCATGTTAATACTTTTTGCACTTGGCAAATCAATAATTTCAATACACTGTCAATTCTCTCTCTCCCTCCCTCCCTCCCTCTCTCTCTCTCTGCTTTGCTTTTTTATTATTTATAAATCAGTTCAGCTGTCATGTGAAAGAGATTATTTTGCAAGGCAATGACAAGTGACCTTCATTCCAGACTACTCAAAAGCTGGCTGATTCTTTTGCAGTGACTGTCTGATGCACCACACCGTGTCATAGGTCTGCTATAGGTTCCTAGAAGGGATGTGTCAAATTATTGCTGAATCACCAATTCTCTGCAGCACAGACTGTCGTTATACACTAAAGCATTTTTCTTGAGAAATTGCTGGTCCCCATGGGATTCCTGGCCTCCATGGCAAAACTGTGACGAGAAGTCCTTTTTCCCATTGAGAGTCCTGTAGTTTTGGTCAGCTACCTCTTCATAGTGCCAGTGTTTCCTCCCTGGGTGAAGCAAAGAGCACAACATCGACTCCAGAAAGAATGATGCATCAAAATGATACAAAGAATGCATCTGATGCTTTTAAATTAAAAAACATCTGAGCAACAAGATGGAAACTATGGCAGCAATATTGTTTTGGAGGCTGCAAAATTTCCACACTTTGTGCAAGTTCCTTATAAATGACTCCTGTGAGTACATAAATAACAGCAAAGACTCTCTTTGTTGTCTCTCGGGTCAACAGAATAAAAAAAAGTGCAGATTCTCATTCACATCCAAAAGAGTGAGACAAATAAGGATTAACATCCAGGCTCTAATTTTTCTAATCTACCTCTTCCAAAACTTCATTTGTGACATGCTTCAGTGCAGCAAATCACAACCAAAGTAGATCCACTTGAATCAACAGAATTTACTGAGGGGTGGACTCACCAAATCGGCACTGACTGCATGGGAGCTACATGAGTTGGACTGACGACACTAAGCAAGATAATTTCAGCCAATATGTCGCACACTAAAGAAAGAGACTCCAGGGATTTCGTTCATGAAAGCGAGCCTCTTTTAAAACCCTGCTGGCTAGTATAAGGGGGTAAGAGTTATTCAGTGGAGGTTGCTTTTATGAAGTTGCTGAGATATCACAGGGATGTTGAGTGTTGTTGTGCAAGGATTCTTTACACTCTCAGTTCCACTGAAACCCTGAGACTGCGATGCAGCACCTGAAAGGAATTCGCGCTTTCCTGGCTATTCCTTATATAACCAAATCAAAAGGAACACTGAGACCTTTGAGTCAGTTCTACCACTCAGGGTGTCGTAATTGCTGCAAGTGGAGAAATGAACGCCAGTCGACCAAAGGGTTCTTCCTTCATTTCATATCCTTGTTAGGCATGAAATGAAGGAAGATAAGCAGGTCGCACTGCTGATAATAGCTACCTTTCTCTCCTACTTAAACCTGTTCCATGCATAAGTAGCCTACCAGAAAATGGAGTTTATTCAGGCTTCATTCCAAACAATTTTCTCACCTCCCTTTCTACCGGCTATCTTACAACTTCAGGGAATCAGTAATGAGTTGTTTTTAAACAAAGTGTGCTGCTTTTGTGCTGCTCCATAGTGTTTAAAGCATATTTTGGGCATCTGGAAGTTGAGCCATGGCACCTGGACTTCTTTTCTTGAGAGGTAGAAACATTTTGCTATTCATCCAAGGAGCTTTGTCGGTTTCAGAGACTTTGTCAGTCTCTCGCCAGACTGACAAAGCTGCTTGGATGAGTAGTGAAATGTTTTGATCTCTCAAGAAAAAAAGCCCAGTTGCCATGACTCATTTTCCAGATAACCTCACCTAGATGACTGAGAATCTTCACAGACACTCTTTGTGCAGTTTTCAATTTATTTATGCTAGCAGCAAATACTCCTCTCCCCAACAATCTGGGTTCTCAGTTTACCAAACTTCAAAAGAAGACTGAGTCAATGTCAAGCTGGCTACCTGAGCCCATTGGGATTGAACTCAGGTTGTGAGCAGAGCCTTGAGTGCAGTGGTGCAGTTTAACACTCTCGTTAAACACCACTGTGCCATGAGGCTCATCCAAAGTCAGAAGAAGCAAATAAAAATATCATTGGAGATTTTGGTTTTGGTCAACTGTGCTTATTATGTTTGTGCTCCACCAAGGGGCATTCAAGACAGAGAGCATGGCACTTTAGACTCTCCAAACCTTTCTGCTGCTGCTGTGTGCTCTTCCAGATGATCTGTTAGGTAAAAATATGGAAATGGAATCTTGGGCATGCCAAAGATCATTTTAGCTGCCCCTGGGCCTATGAGATACCCCAACCAAATTCCCTCCCCCTCAACAACCTTAAAGTACCTTGAAGATTCCAGGAGAGCAGCTCCCATTTTCAATGAATGGCTGGGGCCACTCATATGACTGAACATTAAAAGACACACACCTTTTTTGTAAAATCAGCAATGGAGTTCCAGACACTTTCAGACTCACACGGATGTCGCAGGCGCGCTCACTCAAGGTGCCCACTCCGAGGGAGGCGCGGTGGTCTGCCACACGCAGCCGCGCCTTCTCAGTGGTGGGCCCATCATTATGGAAACATCTCCCGAGTGAGCTGCGCCTTGCACAGTCCCTGCCCGCCTTCAAAAAGGCTTTGAAAACTCTGCTTTTTGAGGAGGCATAAGACAACCTACTTTAATCTTTTTTTTTTTTTTTTGGTTCGCCGCCGATGTATCTTGCCTGGGATTTTGTCCTTAACTGTTTTTGTAGTTCTGTCTACTTTTTAACCCTGTTAACCGCCTAGAGTTCCAGTTCAGAAGATGGTGCAGTATAGAAATGATAAATAGATAAATAAATAAGTAAATAAATAAGTAAATAAATAAGTAAATAAATAAATAAATAAATATAAAAAAATTCATTTTTGTTTCTTATTTCATATTTCTTTTTCACATTTTGGGTCGTCCATCAGAGTATCCTATAAACAGGAAATCAGCCTTAGAGTAACCCAAGTCACCCACAATGGTTCTCAGTGCTCAGCACATTATTTAAGAAATCTAAAGATTCTCTTATCAGTCTCATAATTTAGATAATCTCTCTGGAAGGAAAGTCTGATTCTTATAAAGGAGGAATCTAGAAACATCAAAGACCAGTCAAATGTGTTTTATTATCTCAATCCCAATCCTATGATCAAAGCATGATCAATTAGCAGCAGTGAAAATGGGTTGATTATGAAGGGTCATGATCTTCTGTGGTCTTTATGTTTTAAGGTGTTCGGGGTCCTCTTTGGGGGCAGAAAGCAGGATACAAATAAAATTTAAATATATGCAATAGTACACTTCTCTCTTCAACAACATTGAGGTTAGGGGTGCCAAACCCTCATGCACTTCAAACTCTGTTTATGACCCATATGCCCTTGACAGTATAACTGCAAAGCATACACAGCTGATTCACACACATACGTACATACAAACACATACATATAGACCTCCCCCAACATGCATCAGCCTCCTGGCATGCCCCAGAAGTCTCCCCAGCCACCACATGGAGCCATCAAGACAGGAGATGGGACCAGCCATCAAAGTTGGGGCCACCACCAAACCAAGGGTTCCTGCACTGCCAACAACAGGCCTCTAGAAAAGCCCCAAACCCACCTTCTTGGATATGAAGAGCAGCACAAGTTATGTTGAATATTTATTTATTTATTTATTTATTTATTTATTTACAGTATTCATTGACATCAGCAATGGGCATGACACAAAAATGCAGCGTTTTGTTTCATTTCTCCATTTGTTTCATTTAGTTTTGTTACTAATTAATTTTTAAAAGAATTTTCAGAATGAAATGAAATTAAACAATTTGTTGCTCTATATAATGGCTCCCCTGGGTCCTAGAGGCACCAAATTGGGGGGGGGGGGGTTAGCTTGACTCAATATTGACTTGTAATTGACTCGGAAGTGCTTAATCACTCCCAATTAAGTGCTGCCCTTAATAATTAAATGATTTTCTCCTGGGGGACCCACTTTGGAGTTTAATAACTCAACTCCCTAAACCTCAAACCTCTCCAAATTTGGAGGGCTTAAAGGAAATAGTCCAAAGAAGCTACCCACCAAAGTTGGTTCCTCTAGGAGGAATTAAATTTTTTCTAGAGGGGAAAATAGCATTTCATTTGTTTCATAACAAAATGCATCCTACCGTTTCGTTTTGTAACAAAACAATTCATTATGCAACAGAACAATGAAACAGCATTTCATCTTTCATTCCGTGCCCATCTCTAATTGAAATATTAATTTATTTAATGATGATGATGAATGTATGACCAAAATTGTGGCAGCTCCGATTCATGGAATTCAAGGGAGAAGTGCAATAATAAAATGAACCAGAGAACAGAACAGGGAAAACCACCCTAACCCTAGCTAGGATTGCATCACATCATGAAGTTCTGCACACGCACAAATCTGGAGGTTGACTCACTTGCCATGACTCAGCTTCCAGATACCCTCACCTGGATGACTGCGACTCTTCACAGTTATATGCACCCATGTTCTCATGTTCCACAAGATACCATAGATCACTCAGGGGTTGATCAAAATTTTACTATTTAAAGCACTGCACTGACTTTAATGTGCATAGAGGATAATCTGTATAGATGCAACACGTCTGTTTAATGGGTTGATTCAGAGACTCAAAATTACTTGTCTCATTTTTATAGGTTTATTAAGAAAGCTACATGATTGAGGTACAAAATATTTTACCACTTCCTCTTCCCAGGCAATGTGGGAGAGCATTATCTCACTGACTAATCTGCCCACTCTTACAGTTGTTGCCTGCTAGTTCATAAATCAAAGTTAATTAAGCTGAAGCATCATTCCTGATGGGACTGAAATTTGCACGTACATATTTAATAATGAATAATTGCAGACAGTGTGCTTTATCAGGAAGGACCTGTGCCATTGTATTTCTATTAATCTCTGTGGAGTGCACTAAACGGAGGTTACATGAGTCGATTAGAATTAATTTTGTATAGGAGGATCATCACATGAAAAAATAATGATATGCTTTGTTGAAGGTAACAGAAACCAATGATGTGATACTTCAGATCAAACACCGGCAATGTCAGAAAAACCAGGAGGGGCAGGCAGGCAGGCAGGCAGAAAGGTAAGGAACAAGTATGCCTTACACCCATGCGAAGCCCCTGAGGCACAAAGGCACAAACATAGTCCTTACTCCCATGTTTTTTGGCTGACCCAGTCAAGTTCTCCAATGAGTTGGCTACACAGAAAAAGAAAGCAGGCATCCTAAAATGGCAGCATCAAGTAAAAGCGAAATGAAGAAGCTTTGGCAGGTTTGATTTCAGGGTTGAGGGTACCATTGGAAGACACCGGTCTGATGAATCCTCTCATGTGCCTTCTAATATGAATGCTTCCTTACTCTGTGGGAAAAGTCTGGAAGGTTTCTAAGACAGAGAAGCCATTTTGGGATCTGTGTAGGGAATTTGTTTGTATATTGGGTTCTGTATATTGTATATTGGATGCATTTGAAATGCAGTGCCGGAGGAGATCTTTGCAGATACCGTTGACTGCTACAAAATAGAGATGGGCACAAAACGCCAGAGTGGCATTTCATTTCAATTTTTGTTTCTTTTCCCCCTGTTTCATTTCATTTATTACAAAATGATATTTTTTTAAAAAAAATATTTTGTTTTTTGTTTTGTTTTATTTTTGTTTTTATTTTTTACACCGTTGGGGCCGGTCAGCTAGTTGGCATTTTTTTAAAAAAAACTTCATGCCAACCACCTGGTCTGCAGAGAGGCCAGTCGGCATTTTCATTTCATTTCATTTCATTTCATTTCCCACCAACCAGCTGGCCCACAGGCAGGCCAGTTGGTGGGTTTTTTTGTTTTGTTTTTACTTCCCATTGACCAGCTGGCCCATGGGGAGGCAGGTTGGTGGGTTGTTACAGTTGTGACCGACTCTTCGTGGCCCCATGTCCATGGAGTTTTCTTGGCAGGAATACTGGAGTGGTTTGCCAGTTCCTACTCCAGGTGCCTACAGCCTCTGGTATTCCCTGCTGGTCTCCCATTCAAGCACTAACTAGGGCTGACACTGCTTAGCTTCCGAAATCAGGTGAGATCGGATGTGCTTAGGGTTGTAGAACAGCCTTATACAACCTCCCATGTGGGCTGAGGTTTGTATGGCTGGGAGGGACCTTCCTGGGCTTGGGTGACTGTCAATTTATCCAACACTAACTCATTGTTCTTTCCCACCTCTGAATTCAAAGACAGCCCCACCTCTCTCTCTTTTATTTTCCTTCTCTTTAGTTTGTTGGAATCAGATTCTGATTCTTACTTTTCGGTTGATCTGTTCACAACTGTAAATAATGAAACATTGTTATTCTTCCCCCACAAATGTCTCAGTTATGGTGAATGTTAAGTGTCAGTTAATGAGAAATACGTGGACTCTTATGAGGAACTTGAAAATATTCTTCTCCGTGTGTCTATGTACTTCTGCTATGCATCTGAAGGAATTTAACTACAAATACAAAACTGCAACATAATCCTGATAATAGCTCACTACATTCTTATTTTCCACATCCTATACAACAGCAGCCAAGCAAATGGAGAAATTTGTTCTACATTTTCTTTCCTTCACTGGAGTAGTATAGCTTGTGGAGTATAAGAGTGTAACAACAGGCTCCACAAAACAATACCCCACCCCACCTCAGTTCATATGTGTCCCTTTCTTGCCCTTACCACACTGCTCACTAGATTTCTCGGTAGATATTATGTAGGGAAAGTCAAACAGATCTTTCTATATCTTAGCCATAAGGATAGAATGGGCCTAGCAGGCTTTCAATTGGTCCAGACCCAATAGTTCTGTTTATGCAGTTTGATGTAAGAAGCAGGGGAGGGCAGATTCTGTGACAGAGGATGTGGCCTTTTCCTACTGTAGGAAGAAACCTAAGACCGCTACCGCACTTTAGATTTGAAATGCCTTTTCCTTAAAGACAAATCTCCTTAAAAATCACTGTCTGCTTTTCAAATCGCTTTTTCTGAAGAACTTCCTTGGCCATGCCCATTTTTGACCGCTGTGTCGGTTTTTCTTGCAACGACCACTGGGGGTGGTGTTTTTTTAAATTGGCTCCTGCACCCCGATTTAAAGCGATTTGGTTGTATTTGTGGACATACTATGCCGCCTTTTTTCGGTTTCCCCCCGTTTCTGCCATTTCCCTGTCATTGTTTAAAGTGGTTCAGCCAAGTGTGAATGGAAAGCCGATTGCTAAGCAATCGCTGAAGTGCAGACTGCTGAACCGCTGTAGCAACCACGTGACCATGGGAGGAGAAGCGGCTGCTCAAGGAAAAAAGCAAATCAAAGTGTGCTGGTTATATACTGACCCAAAGCACTTGAACCACTCTCTGGGCAGATGACCATTTTAATTATGCAAGCTACACACTGCTCCCTCCCGAGAAGGATGGAAGACCAAGTCAACCTTGAGCCAGCTACTAAGGCCAATTGGGGCTGAGCTTAAACTTTGAGCCAAGTCTTCTTGACTGCAGTGCTGCAGTTTAACCACTGTGCCACATGGGTCTTTAAAGAGTTTAAGGAGTGAGTCAGTGACCACCCTCAGCTAAAATTTTCAAAGCAAGATGTCACTGGGGAGGACATCACAGGAGTGGTTTGAGACCAGGGGTAAAGGAAGGAGTCCTTCTAGAAAGAATGGTGGAGAAGGCTAAAAGCAGCTCAGAAACAGAAGGCCTGTGGCACTGCACCGCAGAAATCAGAAGGAAACTCGATAAGCAAAAATTGGGAACTTGGAGGAGGTCTCATTCTTTTTATCGCCATGTAAGTAAAGTTAAGCATATGTTGGTTCATAAGTGAAGCACCATTCTCTTTGATCCCTATGGCAAGAAACAACTGCAGGTGAGAATTCGTAAGCACTATAGCTGGCAATCTGGCATAATGCCTTCACATTTGTAAACATGGGTGCGAGTTTTTGTCAGGAGTAGCAGTGGAGCCAACAATCTCTGCTCAACAATGGGATGGACTGTTACAGATTTAATGCTTTGATAAATTGGGGGTTGATGAGTTTTGGAGCATCTTCCAGATCTACAGTTCTATAATTCAATGATCACACCTGGATATATAGTCCTATAAATCCACTGGCGCTGATCTTGGTGGACACCCAAGGCATTCCTCGCCTAGACTGTGCTTAATCCACGGGCCAGCCATGCCTAAAATAGTCATGGGGCAGATGAGCAACAAAGGGAGATCACCTTCATAATCTCACTCTATTACTGGTAGCCCCATCGGCTTTCTGTAACATATTCCTCCATTTTCCAACAACACAATGACTGCTGCTGCAGAAGCGACACTGGGCTCAGCACTACACAGCTGGCAGCTGCCATACACACTTT
>JAHTLZ010000379.1:49043188-49064959 GCA_023846285.1 Phrynocephalus versicolor
AAACTTTTAAACTCTCCCCCCACCCATTCCCGCACGGCACGAGTCTCGCCGCCGGCTCAAGCAGCACGGATGGCACAGGAAAAAACTTGTAAACTCTCCCCCCACCCATTCCCGGGCCAAAAAGCAGGCGGAAAATGCCTGCCATGCCGCAGGGCACCTACCGGAGGGGGGGGGGTTCTGGTCTGGAGGGGGGTCCCGGCCTCCCCCCCCTCCGTCCTGGGATGCTCTGGTCTGGTGGGACTCGCCGCAGGCTCGCCCGCCGCAAAAAGTCCAGTCTCGCCGCCGGCCGCCAAAGCGCAAGCAAGCGGCACGGGCGGCACAGGAAAAAAAACTTTTTTAAACACGGGCCAAAAAGCAGGCGGAAAATGCCTGCTTGACTAAGGGCGCAGGGCACCTACCGGAGGGATGGTTTCTGGAGGGGTGGTCCCGCCTCCCCCCCGTCCTGGGCAGCCGGACTCGAGTTGCCATGCCATGCGGTTCGGGCGGGGGATCCAAAATGGGGCGGCGAACGCAATATTGTTTTTGAAATCGTGGTCCAAAAACACACAAGCACAACAGAAACACGCGGAAATTTATAAACTTCCAGATTTTTCACAGTAGCAGTGAGTTTTTTCTTGCAACAAAATGTTTCTCCTCTCCTCCTCTGTCCTCCATTGATTTTATTTTATTTTATTTTATTTACACCTGCGCAGTGCGCAATGATAGGCTGGCCCAGTGGCCTGGCCAGCCATGTGGGAGGGGACGACCATGCAAATTTTTGGAGCCATCTCACCAATCGCATGGCCACTTGGCCACTGAGACTTCTGGGATGTGCCAAAAAACCCCTAAAACCTGCCCTAGCCCCCTAGCCCCCTAACCCTAATCCTTGACTCCTTACCCATATGTCACAGACTGTCTTCTTAGTGGGTCAGAGAGGCACCCAGAGGTGCAACCCAATAGCCCACCGTAACCTTACCCGTCATTAGCCTAACCCTAGCCCTTGGACTAAACCCACCTTAGCCCATAGCCAGATCTACTTGCATTGCACTACACGCAAGTACGATTCCCTTCTTTGTGGGACATGGCAGGTGCGACACATTCGTACCAGGGGATCAGGTACTTGAGCGGGTCTCTGCCTGCAAATGGTATGCATATCCATATGGCTATGCATGCCATTTTGCAGCAGCAGCAGGTGAGGAGGGGAGACCCCCATGTTGAGGGGTCTCTTGGAGCCTGTTGCTGCTGTCCCTTCCTAGTGGGTGAGGATAGGAGGCACCCACGGGTGCCTCCAGGAGCCCACTTTCCCTTTATAGCGGGCCGGCGGAGGCACCCACCCCACAGAGGTGCCTCCAGGAGCCCGCTACCCCCAAAAAAACCAGTATAACGATAACGAAAAAACAAAAAAACGAACCGACTAATTTTTGCGAATTTTCGCGAAAAACGGAAACGAGCCGACACGGGCTGCCTCCGACACACGACAACTCGAAAACGTCATTTTCCCGAGTCGTGCCCATCTCTAATGATGAATAGATAATTGATATTCACCATATATTACCTATATATGGCAATATATGGCTATCTAACATGGTTCATTTCCTTGACATCTTTTATTATTGCATTATTCCTTCTTTCTGTATACTGTGAATATATTGGTAAAATATTCTCATATTCAATATCCACCATTGGGAAACAGTTACATTTTTAGATACTTAATATTATGATCACATATAAGACATAGATGTGAAGATTTTGTATATCTTAGTTTGTGCCTGCCTGATCTGCATTTAGAGTATTATGACTGAAATCCCTTGGCTTAGCATAGTAAACCACATTACAGAATCTCACTGAATCAATGTGGATTTTGTGAGTCACCTCCTACATAAGTTTCACTGATTCAAACAGGCCTATTGCAGTGGTGGCTTTGGATCTCAACTCCCAGAATTCCAAGCCTGCATTGCCAATGGCAAAGGACTGTGGGAGTTGTGGTCCAAAACATCTGGAGTGCTGAAGGTTCACCACTACTGGCCTACTGTAACTGGAACTTGCTTCAGCAGGGTGACAAGAGGTCAAAGGAGACTGTAAGGTGGAGGACTCACAACTAGCTTTCTTCAGACTGATGAAGCTGCTTGGATGAGCAGTGAAACATTTCAGTCTCTCAAGAAGAAGTCCAGTTGCCATGACTCAATTTCCAGATAAACTCACCTGGATGGCTGAGAATCTTCACAGACATACTCCCAAACTAGGCTATTCTCCAAAGGAATGCAGCTGTCCTAATGCGTCTTATCCCAGGAAACAGAGCAACAGTCATTGTGCTTTTATGGCAATTGCATTATTTCTGCATTGTAAATGGGAAAACATGTTGAGAGGACAGGCAGTGGTTTGGCTTCCTGGAGGCAAGCAAAAAAGATCCCCCCCCCTTCATCCTCCTACACAAAAATGAAAAAAGCAGGCATTTAGAGAAGTACGGCAGTGGAACCAATTACCTGAAGAGATGGTGAATGCTCCAACACTGGAGGCAGCCAAAAGAAGTTTGGAAAACCACCTGGCAGATAGTCTTTTATTTGTATTCCCATGTGGAGCAGGGGGTTAGACCTGATAGGACCCGTTCCAATTTCACTAATCTATGAATTGTATTGAAAATGGACTTTCCCTGGGACAAAAGATCCAAAGAAACATGGAATACAAAGTTGCCCAGAGTTCTGCCTTGTGATGGGCAGCTTTCACTCTTAAGCAATGCCAACACTCATGTTTCTTATTCCACAAGAAGGCAATCCAAGTCTTGGTGTGGCTTGTTACTAACTATGGGCCCAGTCCCACGTCCCTTTAAAATGAGTTTAAATTACCAGATAACCTGTGTCTAAAAATGCCATCCCCACGGCCACTGGGCTTTTTGAAAAAAAAAAGAAAAAAGAAAACCCGGTAATGTTCCCTTTAGCGAGGTTTCTGTGACTCACCCAGGAGGTAGGGAAATTTTTGCCTCGCTTTGAAAATCCAGCTTTTAAGGAGGCAGACGCCGTGAGACCATGCAGATGATCCGAGTTGCTTTTTCTTTCCTTTTTCATAGCACCGACCAACTGTTCCTGGGGCCGATGGGCTATTTTTTTTTAATTGCTTTTCACCTTCGGAGAAACAGGAAGCTCTATCCCCCGGCCAAGTGGTCCATTTTTTAAAATGCTAGCGCCACCTGCTGGCCAAGGGGGCTGTACTGCACTTTAAAATAATGAAAAAACCAGCTTTTGATGTGAGAACTCTTGTCCCACATTTAAATCAGGTGATGGGACGGAGAGGAAAAGCCGGACCTTCAGAAGATCAGGATCAAAATCCAGGTGTGACCACGGCCTTTGTAGCAGTTACCAACAGAAGCTCAGTGTAGCATCCTTTTATCCTCTCTGCACTTTTAACTCTTCTCTCAATACTCCTCCCCCCAAAACAAACAAACAACCCAGCCCCAAATGTATTTCTCTGGAAAGCAAAACTTCAGCTGCAATGCCAAGATATTCATATGTTGTTGTTTTTTTTTATCTCATTGGGATTTTATTAGATTTATACCCTCACATAAGATGGCACTGGGACAAGTGCAGCTTAAAAGCAAACCAAGATGCATCTTAAAAGATTAGCCTGATAATTCCAATATGTCTGTTAATCTTGAGGCCAGCTGGGAAAGAGAAGGCATGAAAAATGGAACCAACTTGTTTTTTTATTAGCTTGGCATGGAACCAGCGCTTGGCATGGCCTAACTGACAGTTACCGCATCTGGAATGCGGTTGATAAGAAAATCCGGTTGCAACGCTAGACTTCGTTGTCATAATTATTATGTATTAATGTGTGCCTTGTGTGCCTTTAACTTTGACTTGATCTTTTTGCAAGCAAGGGGATGTGAATGCTGCATCCATTTGCTTTAACAAATGCACAGAGAAGACTTCTCAACTGATTTCTGGAAAATGCGCAGTTACTCTGCTTCATCCTTTCCTTTTACAAGGAAGTCTTGATCTATACAAGATCAGACCTTCATTAGTTAGCAATGACAACAAGAGAGCTTTATCTGCAGCTATGGACACCTGCACCACTTGGTTCTTTTTTTCCAGCTGAATGATTAATTTTTCACATTATTCACTTGAAACAATTCCAGGCTGAATCAGGCAAGCTCTGACATGAACCACATTTTATGAAGTACATGAAAAGTGTTGGCAAATAGAGTTGGCTGTTGTAGCAAGGGCTCTTTATTAGTGGACAAAGATACTTGGCTTTAGCAACTTCTGCATATGTTGCCCAGAGTTTGGGATAGTGACTTTTCGGGGGTGGGGGGATGGCAATGCAAAACATAAAATAAAATAAAATAAAATAATACTGAGCTCTGGTACCAGTCTAAGAGCCTATTCTCTTAGAATAAGGAGAGGCTCAGAAACTTGTGACACAGTTTTTGGCAAAGAAGCATAACAATGTTAATCCTACAGAAAACTTTCAGATGAAATAAATACATGGATATGTCTTTTGAGAAGTTCTCCACCACCAACACATATTAATGGTAAAAAAAAAATAGAATTGAATTATGGGCAAGACGTGTTTTAAAAAGGGATAAAGCAAAGTGTGCTGCATATCTCTCTCCTTATAGCACTTAAAGCACTCTCAGATGAAGCTGTTTGGATGAGCAGCAAAACGTTTCTATCTCTCAAGAAAAAGAAGTCCAGTAGGCATGACTCAACTTCCAGACACTTTCAGAGCAATTTACATTGCAGGCTGTACATTGCATCCTCCCCTCCACCTCCCAGAGAGCTAGGTACTCATTTTACTGACCTCAGAAGGATGGAAGGTTGTGTGAACCTTGAGCAGGCAATTTGGGATTGAACCCCAAGTTGTGAGTAGAGTTTTGACTGCTATACAGCAGTTTAACCACTGGGCCATGAGACTCATATAAAGACAGACTAGTTATCCCCAAAAAGTGTTGCCAAAACTACATTTGCTGAAGACAGGATCTCGGTACTAGTAGGAAATTTTAAAAGACGGCTGGCTTGAGCTCTGATTCCACATATTTTTGGATTTGAAAGAAGTTGCATGGATGGGGATGGAATCATGTTCTGTTCTATTTTTGCACTTGGATAGAACTCATGCTTTGTTGGTTTTTCTTGTAGCATCCAGTTTGGGCTGTGTTTTGTGTTATTTGTTTTGTTTTATTCCATTTGTTGCATTTTTATGCCACCTCTCTCTGGCAGTGGGACTCGAGGCAGCTCAAAGATAGCTAGAAAAGCCAAGATTTTAAAACATAATTCAAACAACAATTAAACATTATTAACCAAGGAATTATTAAAATCATCAGAGGCAAACTTGTGTAAAGCTCTAAATTGTGAAATATAAATGCATTTAAAAACACATCAGAAATAATATATTGGCAGCAAGCACAGGGCAATTAGCTATGTTAACATTTGATATGAAACACTAAAAGCCGGTTGGAATAAAAATAATTTCAGTGCCTTCTGAAAATAATGGAGGGAGCCCCATCCAAGTCTCACAGAGCTACAAACTTATATTATTGTTTCTGCTTCTGATTCTTCCTCATATGAGGAAAACAGCAAAAAAAAAAAGAGTAACTTCCTTAAGCTCTGGAAAAGATTTGACCAATAAGAAAATGGAGGAAAGTAAGGAGAATAAAGTAAGCAATTTTCCAGTAGAAGTGATGGGATATCCTTTCCTGATGGAACATTCTTTCGAGAGGGCAGGTGATGTTTCCCAATCTCAACTCCCAGGGCAGCTGCCTTCTGAAATGACTGCTGGAGATGCCAAATGAAGGAGGAGCCTGGAGGAGCCGTCATTTTGAGCAGCTATGGTGGCATGACCCTGTGCCTCACCATATCGCTCTCTGATGCAACCTTCTTGAAGGGATGTTTCCAATCCCAAGCCTTCTGAGCTGAAGGGTTATAGCTGGGCTGTTGCTGTTTTTTGAAAGGATGGAGCTGCAACGAGGGGGCATTCCTTTTCATCTGCTGGGAAGCTTCAACACAGGATTGGAGGATGATATCTGGCCTGGGTGCCTTCAAAAGGGGATTGGACAGATTCCTGGAAGAAAGGTCCATCACAGGTTACAAACCATGATGGAGATATGTAATCTCCAGGCCTAAAACTGGGGTACTTCAAGGACCAGATGTAGGCAAGTGGTATCAGGAGACAGATATGTAGTCTCGTGCACTCCCAGATGCATCTGGTGGGGCCACTGTGAGATACAGGAAGCTGGACTAGATGGGCCTTTGGCCTGATCCAGCATGGCTCTTCTTATGTTTTTATGTTCTTAAGAATGTGGTGCAATGTGTTCTAGCAACTGGCTGGGTAAAGTAACAGTTTTCAGAACTCATTTTTGCTCTTTTTGCTGTATCTAGCTTTTCAAGCTCTTTAGAGAGCTCCAGTTAGAACAGATCTACTGAATCAAAGGTGTTTACAAAAGTGTTGGCATACCTCTTCAGCAGTTGTCCATATGGGTATGATCTAATTAGCAATTGGATATAGGCCTTGGAAGTCAGGAAATCCTCCTCCCATTAGTCTTTGTTTGGTTTGCCCTTATTTACACCAGGAAAGACCATAATAGTAGAGAGAACAAAGGAGGTACATTCCCACAGTTGGCCGCAGCCTATTATGGAAGCTTCTGGTACTGAATTGGAAGTGAGACACTGGCTGGATTCTTGAAGCTTAACACAGTAAGTCACGACTAGTGTTGTTATTGTTGTTCAGTTGTTAAGTCGTGTCCGACTCTTCATGACCTCATGGTAATGATTCCTAGGGATTCCATCACCGAACTGGTTTTTTATGGTCATCACAATTTTACTGTTACTCAGTAAAATTAGATATAATGGAAGGAATAACCACAGTTCTGCATGGGCTGATGCATAATAACTACCTGTCCGTCTTCCTCAAACATCATTTGTTGTGCTCCAAACAACACAGTTAGAAGAGCTTTTTATCTTATGACTTGGATGAACAGTTGATTAAAGTCTGCAGGTAAAAAAAATGGAGAAGGGAACACTAGGCTAAAATTACACTGTCACTTTTCAGGATGTTTGTGGTTGCTGATTAGCTTTCAGGGCTGGCACATATGCAGTAGATCTACCGGAGAAGAACATCTGCTTAAAGACCAGCTCTTATTAAAAATCTTCTTGTCCTCTCAGTACATTCAGAATGAACACTGACATTTCTTTTCACACTGTTTATCCATACAGCATGTCTATATTGAAAATGTGCTTGGATTATAGCCTAAAGGTGGCATTTCGTGAAACCTGGGCTGTTGCTATTTTTCGAAAAAATTAAAGTAGAAAACAACATTGTGCAGTTCTGCATACTTGATCTCATTTGCAAAGAAAAGTGAGCAGAGCATCAATAAAAAACAGACCTTAAATATGACTGCCCAGTGCACTAATGGGAGTGGGAAATAAATAAATCAATACATACAGGGCTCCCCCCACCATTTCGTGGTTCATATACTGCAGTCCTGGTATATTGTGGGACCGCAGTACATGAAAGGAAGGCCCCCGGCCATAAGCTGAATGGGCCTGTTTGAGGCCTCCTGCAGTCACTCCGAGCCTGGCACTGCCCACAACAGGCCTCAGATGGGCTTCCCAGGCCTGTTGGAGACCCCATAAGTGGTTTCTGGTGAACCAGAAGTGACTTCCAGAAGCAGAAGTCATTTCTGGTTCTCTGGAGCACCAGGCCTCAGATAAGTGTAGGAGCCCCTAGATAAGCTCCCCAGTCCCAACCCAAAACTAGCATTTGCATATCACAGATCTTCAGTTATTGCAGGTCAAGTCAGGTCCCTAACCCCCTCGATAAGCAGGAGATTACTATAAAAATAATTAATTACTTAAAAGACCTGAGAAAAATGAGTGGAGGCAAAAGGTGAGCCAGAATTGACTAGGCAACTAGAAGAAGATAATTAAACTTAAGCAATAAATATTTGATCGTATCCAAGGAATCCTGAGGAGAAGACTTTGACACAGACCCTTTGTCTCATTGGAAGGCCTGGCAGACTGAACGCTAAAAAGGATTTTAGGTTCACCACTTGACTCTTTATGTTACTTTAGAAATTTGAAAGTTCTTCAGCTTTCAGTTTATGATGATGCAACAGGAAAACAAGTCTTCCCAAAAGATCTAATGAGCCTGGGTTAGATAACTAGAATATTACCATCACTGACTTACATTCTACACTCCATAATTCATATCAAGTTGTTGGGGTCTGATAGTTGGGATTCAGCCTAGGAGGCATTTCCATTTCATGAGTGGAAAAGCCCACCTGGTGGTATTCCTCCTGCCTAAATCCACATGCTCCAGACTCCAGACCCTGGAATCTAACCCAGCCTGGGTTACTTATTATTTGCCTTTAATTTACTCAGCTTGTTTATTCCTGACCTGGTGCTGCCTGCTCATCTCGACTTATTTACTCCTGGTTCCTGGGATAATTCCTGTTTGCTTTTCATTTCCCTTTGCCTATTTTCATCTTCCCTTCATCTATTGTCTCCTTTTCATTAACTCACCTTTCTCATTAACTCACCTTCCTCTGTCTCATTAACTCACCTCCATCTACAAACAGCTAGGGCATGGGTTATGGCAATCAAAAACTGGGCAAGGCATGCTCTGTTCACGAGACAGTCATGAGGCAACCCTAGCCAACCAGCATATGTAATGTATGTAATGTTTCCTTTGTAACCAATCACTGATTCTGTGCATACTGTGGAATGTAAATGATATGTAATAAAACCTGAGTGGCAGGGGGCAATCATCATCGCTCCGCTGGTTGGACAACTAGGCTCGAGTCTTCGTTCTTTCATCTGGATCCCCCACATCAAGGATTTTCACTGACATACATTTTACCCTCTACATTCTACATGCATTCTACGCTTCATATCAAAGATATTCATTGATTCTGGATAGTCTACAGTCTTTGGTAGAATTTATTTTAATTAATGGATATCTGATGTGATCTGTAATACTTTGCCATTTTATCCAACACTCTATTCCAGTGTTCACTCTCCTTGAACTAACCAAACATTCACTCTGTCTGTCCATGAAGCATCTACTATAAGTGATGCAATGTATTCCAAAGGGGAAGGTTATGTTTTCTAAGTTTTTTTTCTAGGTTTCAAACAAAGCTGCAATAAAGAAGACTGTCCTGAAGAACTGTCTAACTTCCGTTGTAGATCTATATCATGCAAAAATGTCAACAAAGTGCGTCAACAAAGTCTGCTAGGCCAGAATGTGGACTGTGATTGGTTTTCAATCATCATATGACATTTTTTCCCGGGACGGACTGTCTGTGTTATGCTGAGGGAAGAGACCAAGAAAGAGGGAGAAAGAGAACATTGTGCTTTGTTTTTCCTTGGACTATTCAAGATGTGATTCTTTAAGTAATATGAGGCCTTGCCTCTCTTTTGGTTCTAATAGAGCTAGGATTTTTAGAATGATGAATTGTAACAGAGTAGAGTTTCATTTTCCTTATTTTTAAGTTAGAAATACTGCTGCAAGTAATCTCTGTAATCAAATATATGTTTTTTATAAGCAAGTAATGTGCTTGGTTATCTGAGTCTTTAAGGTAAGACATCTGGGATTTCACAAGTCAGGCAGGAGTCATAGAGTGAACCTATATTTTATGCAGTCAGAAGGAAAAATAAACATCTCTAGCACATAGTTTTAATTTCACAGCTGCATGTCATGGATCTATGGTGTGAGCTGGGTAGATAGAGATGACACCCCCCGGGGGGCTGCATTCCGTTACAAGTGAAATCAACAAATATAGGTTGACTTTGCAAGCTCTTTGAAAATATATTTCACTTTCAACCTGCTCTTCAGACCAGTGTCAGTCATACACACATTGTCTTCTTGATTGCTGTTGCTAAAAGTGCTAAAAATCAAGATTCCGGGACAAAATGATGATGCACAAAAGTGGTTAAATGATAGGATCATATGAGCAGTCAACATATCAACATATGCTCTGAGTTTTAGGTGTTGTTATAATGTCTAGCCTAAAAGACTGTCAGCAAGGCAATAATTTGGTATTTCTATATTCCAAAAAAACACTAAAATTCATCCATTTGTGTTTTTAGGGAGAATTTATATGAATACAAACTGATGAATTAGACACTTCTGAATCAATTTTATATATTTTTTAATTGTGCCCATCTCTAGTTACAGTTTTAGAAGCACTTCCTCATTGTTGAAAAGTAACTCAAAGAACTGCCCTTTTCACCATGTGCTAAAGAAAACATTGGAATGCTGCACCCTGATGACACAGGGTATAGAGTACATTCAAGTAGCCAAGCCTTACGTGCTCTATAATTATAAAGATAACTAAAAGCATTCATAGATAACCACATTCTAAATGCATGTGGTTATCCATCATTAGGTCACAATTAGATGTAAATTAGTTGTGTTTGTTATTGCAAAATAAAAAAGTATGAATTCCAAATAACTTGTCACTGTTCAGAAATAATTGTTTTGAAGCACTGACCTTGTGACAGTGGATTTCAAATTGGTAGTTAGACAGAGAAATGCTTTATTTTTGTGTCAAATCTACTTCTAATCAGTAATTTTGGGTGATCCGGCATTCTCATAGATTTACTCTGACTGCTATTTCAACTTAATCTACCTTCTTCACACAGTGATAAATCTTATCCATACTCTTCAGAAACTGAGCAGACCTATTAGGACTCACATGGACCACAACATGCAAACATTACTCTTTTGTACCTCAGTTCCAGGAATTCTCAGGCCAAGTAAACACAGTAATTCTAATGACCAAATAAAATTTAGTACTACACTTCCAAAATTAGTCCCTGAAATTAGATAAAATAGAGACAGAAATGTATTTTTATTGACTAGCTCAGAATTAACAGCCAGCTTGTTTCTTCGTTAACAGTAATGTCCTGTCTTGAATCACCTAGAGATGTTCATTTCACAACATTTACATAACACAGAACAAACACAATTTTCATAATGGCTGCAGAATCTTGCATGATATCCCACGAGACCTGAGAGTGAGCAAGAAAGTGTGAATCATTGTTTCCCTTAGAAATAGTTGCCTGGAGCCCAGATATAATATGTTAATGAGCTTTTTCAATTCTAAAAGAAACAGAATAGCAATCCAAAACACTTGATCTTTTAGCAACAATTGGGTACTTGATACACAAGTGAACAAATATGATACCTGTATTTATTCAGAATATTCTTATACATTTTAATACCCATTTCATCTACAATGGGTGTGATCAGCCAAAGATGGTAGAAAATCAGCCAAAGATATTAGGAAATCCAGAACAAAATAAAAGATGCTTAATAGGCAATTTAGAACTTATCCATAGTATCAGGACTTTCATGAAATCTTACTTACCCGGATATCATACGGGAATGCTTTTGAAGCTTAACAGCTCTTCTCTAACAATAACATTTCCTAGAGTTGCACAGCACAAACAGCCTTTTCACACGACCCCTAAAATCCGCGGCAAATGGCTCCCAGATCCAGAGCTTACAATTGTTTCCCCACCAGCTCCGGAGTTTACAGATAATTAAGTGCGACCACGCCCATCTAAGCGCGTCCCAGCGCACTTTTCAAGTACCTGCTCTCCGGGGGTGAAAAATTCCTGATGCGGATGTAACCTAGTGAGTGCCGGGCTCTCCTCGCTTCTGTTTGTTGTTGTTTTTGGCCCCCCTCCCCTTTAAGAGATACAATGCTGCCGGGAGCAGAGCGAGTTGGCAGAACGGAGGTGAGCGGCATTCTTTTCTTCCTTTTTTTCTCCCCCCCCTCACGCAGCCAGCAGCCAGGAGTGCAGAGGGAGTGGGAACACAGGAACAGCGACAAACCCCCAAGATCTCTGGTCTGAATTTAAGTGGCCAGTGGATCTTAGGGGTCGTGTGAAAAGGCTCAAAGTTAGTGCCAATTCATTTTCTGCTTACCACAAGATTTGAATGCAATTGTGCATGACAATTTATTTTATAACAAAGTGGCGTATTCAACCCCATGACAATGTCTAGTGCAAAAGCATAAAGCATTTAAATACTGTGCAAAGCTGATTATTCAGTTACATCAAGAGTGTTTCCTGAGAAGGTTGGGTACTTGAGCTTTCATGCGGAGAAAAGTTCTGAAAGCTACCCTTGTTAATCAATAGGACTTTATTAAGGGTTTCTTACTATTGATTTACTTTTGTATTTCATGATTGTTTGCTAAACATGCTCATGCTGAATTTGTATTTTTTTTACACCTCTCTTTGAATGTTGTCTTTTCTCTTTCTTGGGTTCACAGGTTTTAGGTTTTGGCCCTAAGGTTCAGGTGCTGGGGTGGGTTCTCAGGTAATGGTATCAACCAGACCAATTTATATCCTTTTATATTTGTTGAACTTACACCATGTTATATATATGAATTTTAATGTGAATTGTTTTGAGTTCTCCTCTTAAACAGTTTGCATGCAAATAGCTAGAAGGATGAATAGATCGACATATTGATAGACAGATTGATTTTGCGGTAAGTGTATGAATCTTGCAGGCCATGCGTCCCAGCTCTGTTCCAAACACAACATCACACTGGTTGTTTTTTTAAAGTAGCAAGCTGGAGCAACCTACTTGCCTAGTGACGCAGAGTAATGGGCCAATGCAGATGCCTACACAGGAGTTCTATGTGTAGCAGCAACCCATGGACCACAAAGGAAAGTATGTCTCACCCCCTGCAAAAGCAAGGGGAGCAAAGGATGACACTGGTTCCCTTAGGAGCAGATTCCCCATTCAACCGACATGTTTTTTTTGTAGTCCCATGATGTCTTTTCATCCCTAGAAAGGATCAGGAGGAGAAGAAATGTGGTGGCAGATATTTGAGCCACAAATGGCACCATTGAGCCACAAAACGGTCACACATAAAGAAACAGCACAATGGCATACAAAGGAGATTGCGTTTTGAGGAGTAATGCCTTCTCTTCTGAAGCTGAAGCATGTAAAAAAAAAGGAGCAGGTCAGGAGAAGCAGGTTTCTGACTGTACCTACATGTAGGCACAAAAGTGGTACAAAAACAAATGTGTTTTGTTTTTAAATCAGAGGAAACAGGACAAAACTGACTTATGACTGAAAGCATTTGAAATAGACCCGAACTAGGGGAACGACTGGTACATCTATCCCTGTTTGACCAGCTTCATTTAGATAAATTTACACCAATAACAATCATTTAAAACACACCAGTGATATCCTGCCTCTCCCCAGTGTAGGTTCATCATGCTTCAACTTTAGCATAAAGGTTATTTCCATAAAAGGCTCAAGGAATTGGTCTCATGCACTGAAGCACTCACATGATTTTGGCCTTTTCACCCCATTGCCCTTTGAAATGCAAATCCATCATTACAACAGCCAGGTTCCTTGGTCTCCTTTGACTTTCAGTATTTTGTTCTTACATGAAAGGGCCATTTCAACCTCCATTGATCTACATCCCCAAACACAGCACAATAAATCAACCCCTTCCTTTAAAAACAATGGGATGTGATATGCAATCTGCCATAAGGGAGAGAATGCTTCTCTGCTCCGACTCCATTTTGGTCACAACCTTTCTTCCAAGCCAGCCTCCCCATTCCTGTTTTGTTCTTAGCAGCAAATCTCCTCATGATATTTACAAGAGAAGTAATATTTGAATAGTTCCCCTGTTTGGTATTTCCTTTGAAAATACCACATGCCACCAGGTTTCCATAATATTTCTATTGACATGAATGTCAGCAGACAGAAGGTTTTTAAGGAGGAAAATACCTGTGTTACAGCATGGCTTCAAGGTTGAACATTCTGATGGTTTATTTAAAACAGAAGGCTGGGAAGGAAACATTTTTTCCAAGAGGAAAGGAGGGCTGTTCATTACTTGTCCTTATGCCTCAAAATGGGGATAATATATGCTGACCTTGACCTACAAAGCACTGTACGACCTGGGTCCTAGCTACCTCAAAGATCAAATCACACAGTATGAACCGACTCGGGTGTTAAGGTCATCAGGAGAGGCCCTTCCCTCCATCCCTCCCCCACCCTCACAGGTACATCTTGCAGGAACCCATGAAAGGGCCTTCTCAGCTGCTGCGCCCAGACTCTGGGACTCCCTCCCACTAGAAGGAAGGAGTGCCTCATCTCTGTTGTTCTTCTGGAAACAGGCAAAGACCTTTCTCTTCAGGCAAGCTTTCCCTGAATGATGGGCTACCATGTGTATTTTAACTGTGTAGCTTTAATGTAATGTTGTCTATTAACGCTGTAAGATGTCCCTCAATTCCTTGTTCTCAGATACTTGAACATGTCTTAATTGTACTGGACTGTATATTATCCCTCATTGCTCTAAGCCACCTTGGGTCCTTTTCCAAGGAGAAAGGTGGGGTAAAAATACTCTAAAATAAATACATGCATTTTTATATTCATTACATTTATATGTATTACATTTTTATATTTATTACATTTATTTCCCATATTTCTTCTAGTGAGCTCAGGGAGGCACCACACAGCTTTCCTCCTTAATTCTACAACTGCCTTGTGAGGGAGATCAGGCAAAGAGGATCAGTGGTGGCGCCACTTACTGGGTGTCCTCAAGGGTTTCCTGCATCAGGACCTGGAAGGAGGTAAGCCCTTGGAGATATTCAGGGGAGGAGATGGGATGGTGGGTTCTCAAAATCATGCCCCTGGTGGCAGCAAGGCCCCTGATGGCTACTCAGAGCAAGGGGAGCCACTGCCAACAGTCAATAAATCAAGGGAGCTGTAGTCCCCCAAAGTTTGGGAACCACTGCTTTATTCTTTAACCACAGCTATCCTGTAGACTCGTGTTTAACATAAGCCAGCTCCAGGAGTAACTAACACAAGTTACATGAGGAAAGCTCTAGCCAATTGAAAAATTCACAGGAGGCACCTATTTGGGAGCCCAACTCTCCATATGACACCCTACTGAAATGCCACATCCTGCAGCACCTTTATCCAACATTTTCTCTGTCAGACAGCCCACCATGGAGTGCTTCCAGGCATTAATATAGCCAAAGCAGCCAAAGAAAAACAGAAAAGGTCAGCGGAGAAAGCAGTCATTAGGGCAGAGCTGCATATTATGCCAAGCACGGACCTGCCAATGAAACCAGCATCCCGACATTGAGTTCTCCTATTCCCTCCCTCTCTCAAAAAAAGTAGCAACACTTACCTTTCTTTCCCCATCTTTGTGCCACATCCCTGGCTGCCCCAGAATCCTTGATTACTTCAGTGTGGTGTCAACTAGCTGCAGAATAAGTTCTATTATTTATAAATAATAGAAGTAGATAAGAAGGAGTGCTTTCCGCCGAACCATTTACATGTTTCCTGTAAGATAATTATGTGATTCAATATGAGCTAGATGCAGGGTAATGAGCTAGATGCAGTCTTGGTCAAATTTATGGTAGATCCACTGAAATCAATGGAACTTGAGTTAATTATGAACTAGATTCAGCCTTGGTCAAACTTACATCAGATTCACTGAATGTATTTATTCAATTTATACTTCATCTTAGCAAATTGCTACTCTGGGTGGTATACAACACCAACAAAATCAACATAAATTATAAAGTTGTCAGATATTAGTTAGTGAAATACGTGTATTAGACAGGATGTTCTATATACCGTATATCTGATATGTATTTAATTGATTTAAAGATGGAGTCTGCAAAAGTGCAAAGTCACAGTGACTCAATGTATAGTTTTTTCTAATGGAGTACAGATGTTAAGAATTAACATAATGAATTTTGGCTGATGCAAGGGGTTGCAATAGCTACGAGGTAATGTCATTTATGATTGGACAGACACATGTATAAAAATGTTCTGTAAATCATTGTTCATTGGGCCTTCTCTGAGTAAGGCACCCACTTTGTTTCTGTGCCATACATTTTGTCAATGTAATGTATGCTGTTATGCTGTTTAACTTTGTATAAGTTCTGTGATGCTGTGATATATTTTATACAGTTTGTAATATAGCTGTTTGGTTTTAAGAAAACTCTGTCTCGGGCTAACTATTTATTCAATAAGTATTGCTTCCGCTGGCTGATCAAATAACACAAAACTCTGACAAAAGTCAATATAAACATTAGATTATCTCAGCATAAACAGCAACCCAAGACAGTAGCAAAACAACATACAATATGCTGAAATTAAAGGAACTTAAGTTACTCATGATTAACTTAATTCCTGTTGATATCAGGGATTCTGCTCTTAAGTATGACCAAGGTGGTGTCTGATCCAATGGATTGAATATCTAGTGGCCTTTTAAAATGTTGAAGTGCTTCAGTTCATTATAGAGTTGCCATGAAAGGCATGTTTGCCTTGTTCATGGCCTCTTCCACTTGTGCAAGCGCTATTTTGTATATTATGTTAGGGCAAGAGTAGGGAATCTGTGGCAAAGTGCAAAGTGTTCTGCTTATATAGAGACCACCTGGTAGTGGGGCAACTAATTTTTTTGTAAATAAATAAATAAATATATTGCCCCATAGTGCTTAAAGCACTCTCTGGGAGGTTTACAATTTATTTATGCAGGCTACACATTTCCACCCACCCTCCACCCACCCAAATGATCTGGGTACTCATTTTAAAGCAATTTAATCACTGAGCCACAAGGCTCCCATTTGCTCAACAACACATTGGAGAAAAAATGAGCCAATGATCAATTCTGAGCACTTCTCAACCAGCTGCAGCCCTGGCAATATTTAGGGGGTCAGTTTGAATTTTCACCCTTTTGTAGAAGTCATCAAAAAGATAAAGGATACCCAATTGCTCATTAGCAGGTTTAGAGGGGTGGTTTCCATAAGCGCTAGAATGTTAAGACTCACAATGGGTCCTGGGTCCTGATTATCTGGCAGAGCGTTTCTCCCTACAATCAGAGCTGGCCCGACGAACCCGATCCTCCATGGCTCTCTCGCTTCGGGTGGCCACACCTACAGAGGCCCGTAAGGTAGTAACCCGTAAACGGGCCTTCTCTGTGGCCGGCCCAGAGTTGTGGATAGAGATGGGCACGACTTATTGGAATTTTCGTTTCCGTTTTCGTTTTTCATTTCCGTTACGTAATGAAATGAAAAACGAAAAACGGCTCAAAACTGGAACGAAAACGGAAACGAAACGACTAATTTCAAGCCAATTTTCGTTTTTCGTTACTGGAAAAGCACTTAATGGAGCTAAATGGGAAGAAACGAAAAATTTTTCGTTTTCATTTTCGTTTGTCATTTTCGTTACGCAACGAAATGAAAACGAAAAATTTTGAAAATTAGCTCACGAAAACGGAAACGAGCCGAAACAGACCCCTAGACGAAAACGAAAATGAAAACGAACAATTTTTCTGAGTCGTGCCCATCTCTAGTTGTGGAACAAACTTCCCAGCGAGCTACGCCAGACTCCCTCACTGGCAGCCTTCAAGAAAGCCCTTAAAACTTGGCTGTTCAGGGATGCCTTTGGCGATTGCTAGGATTGTACCAAGGTGTTTCCTTCTTTCTTTCTTCTTTTTATTGTCAAGTTTTATGCTTCTTGCCTAATACTTCCTATATATTTTTTACTGATGTTCTTGTTTTTAACTTTTTGTGTGAACCGCCCAGAGTTCCCATCGGGAAATGGGAGCGGTATAGAAATGCAAAAATAAATAAATAAATAAATAAATAAATAAATAAATAAATAAATAAATAAATAAATAAATAAATAAATAGTGCAACATTTGGGGATTTTTGCACCCCACCTTAACCAAGGAAGTTAGCAAGTCTTTGAGTTAAAGTCTGAAGTTTGAGTCCGAGTCATTGGTACCAGAACTCATGTCTGACTCCAAGTCTTTGGAACAATGTCCTGAGTCCCAGCCCCAAAGTCCCAATCCCTATTGAAAATAACATTTTTTTCCAATGAAAAAACGGAGGTGAGTGGGTCACCAGTGTGACTCATCCAACTTGAAATCCAACTTGCGATTCAAAACTCACTACTCAATTCCCCATCCCCAAGCTTAACTAAAGGGATTCAGCAATTCATAAATAACGCTGCACAAGCTGCCCACCCAAGTTCTGCTCACACCACTGTGCAGTTTGGGTAGAACTGCAAAGCAGATTTGAAAAGATTTCATGTGGACTATTCCAGGCTTTCAACTTTTATGTTTGTCTTGGTAAATACTAATTTAACCAGGCTGCTTTTTAAAAGTGAGGTATAGCTCTCTGGCAGCTGAAAAGTCCTTATTAGAGATGGGCACGACCAGAAAAAATGACGTTTCGAGTTGTCGTTTGTCGGAACCGGTCCATTTCGGGTCGTTTCCGTTTGTCGCGAAAATTTTCAAAAATTTGTCGTTTCCGTTTGTCATTTGTCGTTTAGGGTTGGGGTTGGGGTTGGGGTTGGTGGGCTCTGGGAGGCACCTCTCTGGGTGCCTCTGACCCACTAAGAAGGGAAGCGTTTAGCGATTAGCGTGTACCGTACATGTTAGGGTTGGGGTAAGTGGCGGAGGCACCTCTCTGGGTGCCTCTGACTCACTAAGAAGGGAAGCGTACTGGCGTAGAGGTTAGTGGTAGGGGTAGGGGTAGGGGTAGGGGTAGGGGTAGGGGTAGTGGGCTCTGGGAGGCATCTCTCTGGGTGCCTCTGACCCACTAAGAAGGACAGTGTACTAGTGTACAGGTTATGCTTAGGATTGGGGTTAGGGTAAGGGCTAGGCTTAGGGTTATGGTTAGGGTTAAGGTGGGTTAGTGGGCTGCACCTCTGGGTGCCTCTGACCCACTAAGAAGGACAGTGTACTGGTGTATGGGTTAGGGCTAGGGTGAGGGTTAGGGTTAGTGGGCTTTTTATGCCTTCTGGCATATCCAGAAGTCTCAGTCAAAACCTGGCCATGCGATTGGTGGAATGGGTCAAAAATTTGCATGGTCCCATCCCATGGCCAGCCCATCATTGCGCATGCGCAGGTGTAAAAAAATAAAAATAAAAATAAAAATAAAAATAAAATAAATGGAGACATTTTATTGCAAGAAAAACCCACTGCTGCTACTATAAAAATTCAGGCATTTAAAATACCTTATTTTCACATGTTTCTGTTGTGCTTTAGTGGGCTTTTGGACCACGATTTAAAAATAAATATTGTGGTCGCCATTTTGGATCCCCACCCCACCCCATGGCATAGAGACAGCCCAGGAAAGGAGGGGGAGGCCGGGACCACCTCCCCCCCCAGAAAACACCCGTCTGGTAGGTGCCCTCACTCAGGCAGGCATATTTTCATCTGCCTTTTTGGCCGGGAATCGGGGTTTTATTTTAAAACTTTTAAAAACTTTTTTTCTATACTGCTGTTGGCAATGGCATCGCGCGATCGCCGCGATGCCATTAACGACAATGACAAAGCCGAGCCAATTTTTCTTTTTTTTCGGGTCGGTTTCGAGCTAGAGTGGAGTAATTCTCGTTACCGTTATCATTACCTAACGATAACAATATCCGAAAACGGAAACGAGAATTTCGCCGCTCCGTGCCCATGTCTAGTCCTTATCATGAAAGTTTCCCCCTTAGGCAAAGCATTGTATCGAGTCATTTTATGCCGGTGTTCCAAACTTTAATTCTATAATAACATTGTCAGTCAAATAATAAAGAACTTCTGATAATGTCTCCTGAAATTTAAAGCCAGGTTTTGGTTTATGATAGGTAAGATTCTAACAACTGTTTGTGTGTTTTCCTCCAGAGTCTTGGGTTAGGAGCAATTCATACATAAGAAAATATATGCTGTGGAAGGGTGTTAATTTAAGATGTGCTATGATTACTACCATGGTGTTAGGGTTGTAATCTACACAATACTGCATAATAAACATTTTGCGCAATCTACTTTTCTGTTCTGTAGCATTTCATTAATTATCTGTTAAAAGTAATTAGTAGCATTGTTCTCATGTTGTTTGCATTGGAATCTCTCTAAAGAAATATTTATTATCCCTCCATAGTAATTTAATATACCTAAGTAACAGATGCATCATTGTCATTTTATATGAGAAAGGTTGAACTAGTTATTAAGTTCAACAGAAGCTGATGCTAAAGCTCCATTTAATATAACTGCACATGCAAATTATTTTTAGAGATGCCAACAGAGAGTCACCACTGCTGCCCATGAAACCCAGAAGAACCCCTGCATACAAAACCAGAGGATCCCCCCCCCATACAAAGCAGACACAGTTTGGAAATGTTTGTTAAGCTGCTTAAAATATGTTATTTTTCAAAGTGGGATGTCTTTTGTCTTAAATTTTGTATGCCGCCCAGAGACCTCTTGGTAGTGGGGCGGCTAAAACATCTTGTAAATAAAATAAATAAATAAAAGTTGAAGTTTCAGATTTAGTTCCACAAGAATCCTCCAGGAGGTGGCCTTTTGTAAATCTTCTAGTTAAGTTCGGCTTTCAAGGTAACTCTGACAAATTCAAAAAAAAAAAAGGAGGAGGAGCGAGAAGGGAAGGGAAGGGAAGGGAAAATGCTAATTTTCGAGCAACTACATGGACTTAGCACATTTGCACATGATGTCCTCATGTGGAAGAATATAACAAAGAAGAAGAAACTCGAGAGTTTAAAAAGATGCTATTATTGTTACAATATCAAGACTCTGAACAATACTTTTGAGAAACTATTGACAGTGATAACAGGGAATATCTACAGAATAACACAAAACACTCCTTGGAAGAGGCTTTCTCCAGTTCCAGATCCATATTTCTAAGGCAAAAGTGAATCTCACGGCTAAAATCCTAACTGCAAGGTTAAAGAAGGAGGAGATGTGACATAAAAGACATTCTTGGAGCAGTATTCTCCTATCGTAGGAGGAAAATATAACATGATCCCTGAATATGTAGGGATCCATTCCAAATAACACCATAGCCACCACCACCGTAGATGCTGAAAAATGTAGATGATAGTGAACAGTGTTAAACTAGCAGGTACCGTACCTGGTATGGTCTCTGGATTGCTGGTCGATCTCTATATAGAGAGGTTGGGATTTTTCTTTTAACATTTTTAATATTTTCAGACCATAGATAAGCAAATCAGCAGATAAAAGGATTCTATTGTGAATCAAATGGTAACCACGTACTATCCCACTTCTAGAAAAAAGCAATTCTAAGAGTACTTCAAATTCGCCACTACACTGGAAGAGGAGTGACTTTCTCCCTCACTAAGGGTATTTGTACACGACCCCTAAACTCCGCCGCAAATGGCTCCCAGCTCCGGGGCTTAAAATTGTTTCCCCACCAGCTCCGGAGTTTACAGAAAATTAAGTGCGACCACGCCCACCTAAGCGCGTCCCAGCGCACTTTTCAGGTATCTGCTCTCGGAGGGTGAAAAATCCCAGATCTGGATGTAACCTAGAGTGCCGGGCTCTCCTCGCTTCTGTTTGTTGTTGGTTTTTTTTGCCTCCCGCCCTTTAAGAGAAGAAATCAGGATGACGACGGGGCTCGGTGCAGCTTGGACCGGCAGATGGAGGTGAGCCTGCATTCTTTTGTCCCATTTTTTCTCCCTCCCCTCACGCAGACAGGAGCAAGGAAGTGCGGAGGGGTGGGGATGCAGGAAGAGCAACGAACCCCCAAGATCTCTGGTCCGAATTTAAGTGGCCAGCGGATCTTCGGGGTTGTGTGAAAAGGCCCTAAAAGTTAATTCTTAAAGTAACTAAACTATCATTTTGCTAAAGGGAAAGGGGATTAGTTAAAAATAATTTTATAACTAGTTACTCCCTAATAATATTTCAACAATAAACAGAAATCAAAACAAAAGCAAATGAAGGAAGGAAGGAAGGAAGGAAGGAAGGAAGAAGAAAGAAAGAAAGAAAGAAAGAAAGAAAGAAAGAAAGAAAGAAAG
>JAHTLZ010000379.1:49069934-49080701 GCA_023846285.1 Phrynocephalus versicolor
TTCGAGTTCGAGTTCTGGCAGAGTAATTGTCGTTACCGTTTCCGTTACGTAACGGAAACGAGGAACGGAAACGGAAACGAGAATTTCGTCAAGTCGTGCCCATGTCTAGTGACCACGGTCGCTTTGTTCAGTTACTTTTATTTCCAGATGCCCTCCTCTTACTTTAGCTTGATAATTACTCAGGTACTTCTTACTACTTGAGAATGATAGTAGGACTTTTGTGATAAGCAGGAAAGCAGAGAGGAGCTGACCCATCATATGAAGTAAATTTTTAAAAAAGTTAGAATTTGGATTTTGAAAAAGATAACAGCATTAAGACAATGAGCACAACACAGCAAAAGAAAGAAAATGGGAACAAATGAATGAACAACCCCCCCAAATGAATATTTTACAAGGCTAGGGTCCTACCATGAGACAAAACAAAGAAGGTGCCTTCAGGCATTAGAGCTGCATCAGACACATCATTTATCCTGAATCCTGTGACTGTACATCCTTATTGAAAGACAGATGTCTGTACCTTGCAGCTTGCAATGATTCAACTAGCTTCCTGTCGTCAAATGTGATGCGGATTACTGGCCCATAAAAAGTGTTGAAATGAGAGCCCATCTACTACTTTCTGTACAAGACTGGGTTTCAGATCAGCAATATCATATTCCTTGAAATTTTAAGCTAAAAACTGAGACCACTTGTCAGTCCTTATGGTTTTCCAGGGAGAGGGAGAGGTGGGATGAGGGCCATCCAATTGTGGGAAAGGTTTTGAGGGAGGAATAGGAGAATAGGTCTCCAAAGAGAGCAAAACTTGGCTTAAGAGGTACTATGGCAATCCAGAACCAAGAAGAGGAAACATCTGGAAATGTAGATCTCCAAACGGCTGTGGTTGCATCATTCTCTCCCAAGTTTTAAAACCACATTACATACAAGAACTTTCTTCTCTAGTAGTGCTTGGCTTGAGTTACGTTTTCTTGCCTGGAGACCCAAGGAATCAGCAATTCCTGGAATCCTCAGGTGGAACCCCGAGACTTTGCAAATACTAGCATTAGTTGAAGGGAAGTGGAGTGTTTTTTATCCAGACTTCATGGGAGCTGTGTGGATTGCTTGAATCCAACTCCCAAAATAGGTTCAGCTGCTTGGAAAGTTTGGACTCAAAGCGTGGCAAAACTAGAGTCAACAGGTGGTGGGGGGGTATCAGTCCTGCTTTCAAGGTAAGACCAGCAGCAGTGACTTTGCAGGCGTGGGCATATGGAGCAATTGGCAGAAGTCTAACAAACGGAGCGAAATGGGAGAGATCTGAAGACAACATCTAAGGGCAGTGCAAAAGTTAAGCCAGGCCAGCAATCATGACAAGGAAGGCAAATCTGAAACACACCGCCGAGCCATCCAAGGAGTCATGGGCAGCTACAGAGTCATCCTTACCCAACTTCCAAACTTTCATGCAGGAACACATCTTGGAAAAAAGACTGTAGATAGAAGAACTTCATGGTCCCATTGAGATGGCTGTTGTTACTAATCTTCCTTGAAACAACAAACATTTACTTGATGCCACGGGGACAAAAAACAACTCCTTCAAGAAATCATGTGTTATGTCAGTTTGCATGTGAGAAAACGGAACTACGGATATGGACCAAATTGGTGTCACTATATTGACATGAAATTGGATTTAGACCAGCTCTTCAACAAATGAATGGTAAGCACAAAACACCAGATAGCATCCATTACTATGTTGAGATTCTATGTTGTAAACCACCTAGAGTGCCCCTAGTGCTAGATGAGTGGTATCAAAGTCAAACAAATACCGGTAAATAAAATAAATGAATTCAAAGTTTACACCAATCTTCACTTTTAAAAAATGATAAAACCTGATGCATTCCCAATTTTTCAGCCTTGTTCCCAACAAATCTAGGGGATTCCAAGCTAAGGAACACTCAGAGTTGGGATGCAGTGGAATGGGGCTGGAAAACAGGGACATTCCACACTGCAACGTTTGTGCCAGCGTCAGCTGTTTCTTAACCTTTTCCTCTTTAAATCAGAGAGACAGTGAAAAAAGGAGGATGGATGGATTTACAATTCCTTGCTGCTGAAGCAGACACACTCTTGAGTTATCAGTAGTCAGGACAATCATCATGTGTCTGCTGCTCTGGCACATGGCCCCTCCAACACTACCTCTTTACAGCAGCAGGCTTTTCTTGAGTTACTTTTATAGGTTCACTTTATGTTTGCTCTGCTAGAGTAAATTGGTGATAAATTCACCCCAAGGGCTCCCTCAAGCAAAACCTATTTTTTTCTCATATGGCTCTCTTTATTATATACATAAGACAAGCATTGGAACTGCTGCCAAGTTCCTTGAAAGAAAAGTAAAACAGACCCGATAGACATTGCACTCCCTTGTAAGAAATGGTTTCGTGTCATCAGGACAGAGGAATCTGGAGTCAAACCAAATAACTTTGGAGTCCATGAGTAAGACTCCTTGTGGCAGAGTGGCAGCCAATTCATCTTAAGACTGACGATGCAATCTCTAGGAGCATAAATCCTAAAGAGGCACACCTGGAAGGTAGCATCAGGGTTAAGGTATCTCTGAGTCTGCTTCAGAGATGCTGTGGTGTTAATATAATTTTACAGACTCAATGGAGGCTGCTGACTCTGTATTTTTTTCTGGGTGTGGGATGGGCTGGAGACTGAATTTGTTCCAGGTTTTAGTCCAAATTTTAAAGGAGCCCTCTGAGAGATTTGACCTGCTTTTAAAAAAATTGAGTTCAGCGCCTTGGCTAGTTCCTGCAATGTTCAACCTAAAACCTTATCCCATGCAACTGGAGTCACCAGCCAAATATTTTCAAACAAATGTGTATGTGTCGAGATATATGTGTCGAGCAAGTGTGGTGTAGTTTCAACTTTTTAATAGAAAGAGTGCTGGTTTAGGAGTCAAGACACTTGAGTTGAGCTCCCCAACTGGACATGGAAAAATCACTGGAGAGGGCATGGGAGTGTAAAACCACCCCCTCAGTATGTCATTCTATTAGGAGTAATCAGGAAAAGGCCATGTAGTCTTCAAAACAATACAAATGCAGGAATAGGTGAGACCCTTATTAGATAAAAAAACAAATTAAAACAAACAAACAAACAAACAAAAAACAGGGCACTTTTGACAATGAATCAACTTCTTCAAGGTTGTGCTCTAGGTTCTTCTGGACAATTCCAAAACTAAATGCTGTTATTAGAGGCTCAAAGTCACACAGGTTAGGCCAAGTTAGCATCCTAGCTGGAAATGGTTACCGCAAATTGCCAGTGGTAGGGGAGGGTGCGGTTTCAACCCACTCTCCTCCAGCTTGTATTTTGGAATGTATCACCCATTTCTTAAAACAAATGCCAGGCAGCTGATCTGACTCATCATTCCCCCTCTCCACCTTCCTGAAACTCAAAGGATTTCTCTTTGGATATTCACTCTAAACTCCAACTTGACATTGCAAAACAACAATGGCTGATATATAACTAAAACCAGGAAAACTGGAAGATCAACAGTTGGCTGAACAGAAGTGAGAGAACAGCTAAGATCTCACCTTTCCATTACTTAGCAATGCGAGAAATTTTAACAGGATTTTGACCCAACTGTGTAACTACTTTAGTCTTGCAATGCCGAATCTCCTCAAGGTGCCAGCTCTGTAGAACATGACACAGAAATCACCACAACAACCAAAAGCATAAAGATTTATATTTTATTTATTTTGCCTGAAAGTGTTTGCAAAAAAAAAAGTTATAATAACAGGTGAAGGAACACAAATGCTTTATTAGCCCGTACGGCTATGAGAACAGCCTTTTGAAAACATCCCCTGTTCAACTGTGGAATCCAAGCTGAGATGTTATTTTTCAGGTACAAAGCAGAATGTACTGATATGTTTGTCAATGTGTATACATGTGTGGGTGGGTGTGGAGGTGCAGAATTCAATGAAGTACTGTGAACAGATACTTGCTCTAAAAGTAAAAAGAGGGTTGGAGCCGTGCAGCCATTAAAACAAACAAAATCAAAACTAGACTATGGATGATACCTTCATAGGCTGCTAGTAGAAAAATAAAAAAAAAAGTTGCTGAGCTTTCGAGAGCAAGCTCTCTTTTTCAAAGCAGGTATATAAGTCCAAAGATGGCAAGGGATGTAATTTGCCAGGAGAGAGGTCTTAAAAGTTCACTTGGCAAGATGGACGCCAGGCTTCTTCTTGGAAGGCACAGAGCAGCAATGGTCCGATGGGGCTGGACTTTACAGGCCATTTCAAACAAAGGGCTGCATGCTAAGGGCACCTCCCTCTTGCTTACAACTAGACATGGGCACGACTCGGCGAAATTTTCGTTTCCGTTTTCATTTGTCATTTCCGTTACGTAACGAAACGACAAACGAAAATTGAGCTGGAAATTGAATGAAACGAAACGACCCATGAAAATTGTGGTCGTTAGTTTCGTTTCCTTTACTGGCGGTGCGCAATGTGAAATGAGCTGTTTTAAATGTTAAAAAATGCCCTGGACATCCATAAAAATGTAGCGATAATTATTTATACTGTCTGATAATACCTGTCTTTTCTCAGATAGCTGTATTTTTTTTTCTTTAAGGGGAGTTGGGGACATTGACCCAAAATGGCTCCCAGATGCCTAATATTGATTTCTTGGGTATTAAAACGCCCTGGACATCCATTAAAATGCAGCGATAATGCGAGAATTATTTGAAATTATTACCTACCAGGGGGTTGGGGTCCTTAAAACGTTTGGTTTTGTCTTCTCCCATCGCGATGTATTTTTCTTTTCACTTTAAGGATGACAAAATGGATGTCGCCACGCCAGCCACTCCAGCCACAACATGGAGGCAAGCCATGTGATTGGATCATGTAAATTCTTGGAAAACTTCAACCAATAGCATGGCCAGGTTGCAGACTGGGCAGGTCTGGCAGCCACAGAGGGCATAAAAAGCTCTGGCAGCCCCCAGAAATGCTTTAAAATCGCGCAAAAAGTGGGTAGAAATGACAAACGAAAAAACAAAAAACAAAACGACAAATTTTTGAAAAATTTCGCAAAAATGGAAACGACCTGAAACGGACCCATCCCGAAAAATGACAACTCGGAAAAAAAAAATTCTGGTCGTGCCCATCTCTACTTACAACCATCGTATCTCTATTGGCTCTTTGAAGCACAGAGCTCCTGGTTGTCCAGAGATGGGTTAGAACTGAAGTAGGAGGTTAATGCAAAAACACATGCTCTCCACTATGGGGTGGGGAAGAACTCTACAAGGAGTTCTTAACCAAACTGCTGTATACAGTCACACACACACCCGCCATTTCGCGGTTCAGGTACTGCGGTCCCACTATATTGCAGGATTGCAGTACCTGGGGGGCGGCAGGGAGCAATCCGATTGCTCCCCGCCCCTGCCCCCACCCCTCTGATCACCCCTGCCCCCACCCGACCTGCTTCCGCATATCACACATTTTCATGTATCGCGGGTCGGGTGGGTCCCTAACCCCCGCGATAGGCAGGGAGTTACTGTACTTTCTGTTACCTTCTTGATAGAAAGCCGAAAGCTCCATCCAAAACAAGAGAGAAATATATGTATTAAGAAAGCAAACTGTAAAATTGTTAGCCCTTTTCACATTTCCTGAAAAAAATAATGGTAGGCTTCAGATAAGAGAAAAGAGTCTATTAACCATGCTTGCAGAGTGGTATGGGTGTATTCTCTCTCTGTCTGTCTCTCAGTATCTCTGTATATGTTCCTTCTAAGATTTAGCTTGTTATATTAAATAAGGTGCAAATAAAATATAATAAGTAGAAAATGATGGCATAAAATAGTGAGTCCCAGAATTTAGTACTAACAGTGGCTTTATCTTTCCTCTGCAATGCATATTCCATTGTTTTCCTCGGAACAGGGTCGTATTTAATTTTAATGGTATTTAGAAATAAAGTCTTACCTTTTGATATTGTTTAAGTTCATCTCTCTGTTTCATTGAACTGTTAAGGGCCTCATGCTGCAAGCTGCTGAGCTGCACTCTGGACTTTCACTGATCCAGACTTGAACAACTCATGACCACCAATCAAATGCCATAAAACACTTCCAAGTAAGGGATGGTGTGGGTGTGAGGTATGAATGCAGAATCATCCCATCCTTAGGACAATTTATTTATTTATTTTAACTATTTTTACCCCTTTGTCCTTAAGAATGACCCAAGGCAACTTACAGCATTAAAAGATAATATTTGGAGCTATAAACAGCAAGTATACAAATACTACAAAGCATCAAACAAATACCACACTAAAGATTTTAAAAAGGTAGGCAGAAGGAACATCAAAGACAGGTGCAAACTAGAAAGGCACAAAAATCCATTGATCCATTTTAAAACTCCACTTGGGTAGCCAGTCACTCAGAGAAAGCCTTCTTGATGAGAAAGGTCTTTGCCTGCTTGTGGAAGGGCAATAGAGATGGGGCCAGGCTGGCCTCCTGTGGGAGGGAGTTACAAAGCCTGGGAGTAGCAGCAGAAAAGGCCCTCTCCTTTGTTTCTGGAAATGAGAAGGCACACATGAGAAAGCAGTGGGACCTTTGTGGTGTCAGTGGCCAGGGCTTCTGTCTACGCAGGAACTAGTTTAGCTCACACACATAAATTGTGGTTCCAGTCCGCACTCCATTATAGGAAGAATGTCTTCCTCTCCCAAGTCAAAGTCGTTTTGTTAAGATTCTGTTTGTGTTGAGATTACTGATTCTTCAAAAATTGGGTAAGATGGCTGTTGGAGATTTAATCATACACACAGGGCAATTTTATTCTTTTAATTTGATTACATCTTATTTTGTTTATTGTAGACAATTTGGACCTATCCATCTTTTTAACCTAAATCCTACACATTGTAAGAGCACATAGTACACAGGGGAAGGTACAAAGAACAGGGGTGATTCCCTCTCCAAACTTCAGCACCCTGCAAATAGCAAGTTGTAGGGGGAAGCCCCCCCCCCATTCCGTCCGCTACTGGTATAGTGTATAATGCCTCTGTTGGATCCCACTCACTGTGTTAATTTCGTTTCTGAGAGACCTTTATGTGTGAATGCCTCTTAACATTATTATTGCCCTATTTTTAGGACGGGGATATAACAAAGATAGACAGATAACAGCAATGTCAACTTACAGTATCAAAGACAAATGCCATTTCAATGTGCATTTGTAGCCCCTATGAAAAAAAGGTTGGGGCTAAGGGCGCTTTTACATGACCCCTAAAATCCGAGGCAAAGGGCTCCCAGATGTGAATCTTAAAATTGTTTTCCCACCAGCTCCAGAGTTTAAAGCAAACTAAGTATGACCACACCCACCTAAGTGCATCCCAGCGCATTTTCCAAGTACCTGGTCTCTGAAGGTGAAAAAATTCTGATGCGGATGTAAAGCAGTGAGTGCTGGGCTGTCCTTGCCTTCTGTTTGGTTCCCCCCCCCGCCCCTTTAAGAGACTGCAATGCTTCCCAGGGAAGCTCTTGACGGCAGAGCGGAGGTGAGCCTGCATTCTTTTCTCCCTTTTTTTCTCCCTCCCCTCACGCTGACAGGAGCAATGGCGTGTGGAGGGGTGGGAACACAGGAAGAGGAGCAAATCCCTAAGATCTCTGTTCCGAATTTAAGTTGCCAGCGGAGCTTAGGGGTCATGTAAAAGCACCCTAAGAAAGAGCAGGGCTGTGAGTAAGAGATTTGAATCAGAGAGATCAGAAGAACTGAAGAGGCTGAGCTGTCATTTTCCCTCAGACTGCTAAGGCCTTTGCCAACCTGGTCTAGATATAATTCCTACATGTTTGTGTCAGAGAGGTGAATCCGCATAGTGCAGTCATGAATAGCATATAATCGAATCCATATTTTATTTTAGGTTTTTAAAGATTCCACACTAGGAACTGAATCTTCTAGGTATTGGATGCCAGGACCCTGCCTGTCATGGAACCTGAATGGGAAGGGTTAAATGCTGAAGAGCAGCAGCAGGAGCCTTGTAGTTCAACTCAGCAGACAGCTGAGTCTGAGGCTGCAGCTGAGGGCACATCTCCTCCTCCTATAAGGGCTAGGAGCAGGATCCTGCAAAGAAGAACTAATAGGAGGGCTAGAGAGAAGATCTTTAATGACAGATGTAAGATTTGATCTCAGAGCCCTGAGTTCTAGCAGGAGCCTTGCCAGAGAGATGGGTGTGTTCCCTGTTTTCAGGATAAAGCTAGCCAGGTTACCCTGAGCCCTCTGTGGGAGCAACGCGTCACTTACCTTGCCACCATGTTCCTGTGTGTATCCTGACTTTGTTCCTGACCTTTGGACCGGCTTCTGACTACGGCGTTCCCTGTTTCCTGACCTTTGGACCGGCTTCTTGACTACTCCGTTTCTCTGTTCCCTTTGAACTTGGCATTTGGCTGTGTAAGTCATCCTAGCTTGATTTTGGACTGCATCTTGGATTACAACTAAAGTTCCTGACAAAGAACTAAGCTTGGCTTGTGTGTGTTTTGTGTGCGGGGCTTGACATTGGACACCAAATTCAGCTGAGGAAATGGATTTTTATCTGAATATGACTTCACAGGGAGACTTCAACTTTGCCATTCTACAAGCATCTTCTGTGTTGGAATGCACAAACTGTCGCATGTTGTTACTATAATCACTCGTATTAATCTGTTGTGTAATTGTGACTAAGAAAAGGCTGTTTTTTTTTTTGAAATTTTGTTTGCGAGGTTCATCAATAGATGTCTAAGGATGCAAAAAGGCTCATAGAACCTAAAATCGTTATGCATCTTTGAGGTGGGCCTATGAGCCTTCTTGCCCAAAACATCCTAGTCCCATGACCAACCGCTTCCTCCTTTGAATCTTTCCAGATTCTTCAAATGGTACAGAACCCGCAATTTTATTCAGATGGGTTTTTTCTTCTCCTGCTTTAGTTAGAGACCCTCTTCTTCCCCCCCCCACTAAGTATTTTATTAACATCCCCAAAACCTTCCATCCAAGAGGAATTGCTGGTGCCCAAGGCTATCAGATGTAAGTGAGGGGGGAAAGGTTGTATCAGACAGAATAGGTTTGTCTACAGGTGTTTCATATGTATATTGAATTGATTTATAAAATGGAGTCCAGTATGTAATACTGGAGTTATTAACCCGGGTGTACAGAAGAGACATAATAAGTGAAGCGGATGCAAGGTGGATGCAGTTGCATGATGCAGATGCATGATAACCAGTTTTCTGATTGGTTCTCATGAGTAGAGATGGGCACGACTTAGAGAAATTTTTGTTTCCGTTTTCATTTTTCATTTTCGTTATGTAACGAAATGAAAAACGAAAAACGGTTCAAAAATGGAACGAAAACGGAAACGAAATGACTAATTTTGAGCCGTTTTTCATTTTTCGTTACTGGAAAAGCACTTAATGGGGCTAAATGGGAAGAAATGAAAAAAATTTCATTTTCATTTTCGTTTTTCGTTTTGGTTACATAACAAAATGAAAACGAAAAATTTTGAAAATTGGCTCACGGAAACGGAAACGAAACGAAACGGACCCCTAGATGAAAACGAAAACGAAAACGAAAAAATTTTCTGAGTCGTGCCCATCTCTACTCATGAGTATAAAAGAGCTCCAGAAATCCGTAGCCTTTGGACCTTTGGTGAAAAGGTACCCATGTTGCCATGCTTTGTGTCTGTACTATGTTATGCTGATATTCTGTCTCTATGTACTCTTGTGATGTGATGTTGAAACTCTCTTACATTTGTACATAGGTAATATAGCTACTTTTAAGAAACTCTGGCGGTTTCATGGGGATTTTGTTTCCCTCAGTCTTAGCTTCTGCTGGCAGAATAAATTGCCAAACTCTGTCAGAGGCTAGCTTGAGTTTCCAATACTGAGCAAAAATTTGCATTTCTTTATATAAAACAAATGCTGTGTTATCATTTGCCACATGAGTCTGCAGGCTGGTGCTCTGAATGTTAAACTGGGTTACACTGTAATCCCATTTTGCAATGCCCATAATATCTTATTATTCTGCTTCTTTTTCAAGGAAGCAAAAAATAACTGTGACAGGCTACCACAGGCCTGTTTTATTCACTCTAGGCTTGTTAGTTCAGCTTCCTTGGTGGTGTGGTATCATTAGAGTGACTCACTATTCAAGGCAAAGGGAGAGAAACTTCTTTTACTTTGAATTCAGTTCCTATCCCTTGTCTCTTTGCCTCTTTTTTTCTTTTATGTCTCTGCGTTTTTTCATTATTTATCTTCCTTGTCCTCATCTTTGTCCTTGCTCTCTGCACCGGTACCACCTTGCAGCTTCCCTGCTTGAGAATGCAACCAAACCTGTTCAGATACAATATTAAGTCTTATGTTCTGCCACTTCTTGGACACACATGCCTCCCACTCTGTTGGGCAGCCTGCTTCATGTGCCTGCTAGCCAATCACCTTTGTCTTGTGTAAATCTAGTTATTTAGACAGCTCTTTGTCCTGTTATCAATCTGATTTATTCAATTTCTTGGCCATTCCCATTTTTGTGTCTTCCACTATGTGTTGTTGTTGTTGTTGTTGTTGTTGTTGTTGTTGTTGTTGTTGTTGTTGTTGTTGTTGTTGTTGTTGTTGTTGTTGTTGTTCAAAAATACCAGGCACAGTCAGTCAAAATTATGAAAGCATCAATGTGCTCAATGCAAGTTATACGTATGTTTGTTGGTTTTTCTGTTCTTGTGTGGTTTTCCTGCTGATCTATATGTTTTGTTTTTGATCTGTTGATTGCATTAAATTATTATTATTATTATTATTATTATTATTATTATTATTATTATTAT
>JAHTLZ010000379.1:49091995-49106969 GCA_023846285.1 Phrynocephalus versicolor
GAAGTTGAGTCATGGCAACTGGACTTTTTTTCTTGAGAGATTGAAACATTTCGCTGCTCATCCAAACTGCTTTGTCAGTCTGTTTGGATGAGCAGCAAAACATTTCAGTCTTTCAAGAAAAGTAGTCCAGTTGCCAAGACTCAACTTCATCTTCACAAAGAAGAAGATATCTGCATATCTAAGCCACGGAGCTATCCAACAGTTTGTAGATCGCTAACCAACAGATCATTATTTTTTTCAAAGGGTGATGTACTGGACATACTCAATCAGATGCCTGATAGTCATAGATTAGGGCTGTTCTTGCTCTCTGTTTGTTATCAGGGGTGGGGTCTAACCAAGTGATATACAACTCCATAATACTATGAATGCTTACTTCTCCATGTTTGTCAATATTTGTCATTCATATACTGGAAAACCAGGAAATATTCACAGAAATCACCAGGATTGCAAGTATACATAGATGAATACTGATGTGCACCAAATGTTGAGAGGTCATGTCATAGAGACATGTACCAATTTACTGCATCACCATATCTGCGGAGTAGGACATGTTCTGCCTCCATAAGATTCCAGGCGTTCCCATTTCTAGTGATCTCACAGAGGAAGGGGCAGTTGTGCAACAACTGCAAAAGAATATGCATGCTTTGGTGCGTGAGAGAGGGGGACGAAAATCAGGCAATGTGAATTTCTGCACACACACACACACAAACCCACATGAATTACTACGATGTGCACAACTTACATACAAACACCTTGGCACTGGTGTAACTGGAGAGGGGCAGAAGAGTGCATTTGCCCTGGGGCCCACAGCAATCTGGGGGTGCCTGGAGGGGGAGCAGGAGGAAGAAGCCATGCACCATTCTGCCAGCAGTCCTCCTGTTGCCCCGCTAAGGCTTGGTAATCCTTAGTTGGGGGAAAGGAAGAAAGGGAAGCAGACAATTTTTTTCCACGCAGCACCTCTGTAGATTGCTCCCCCTTTTCCTTCCCCCTACCCTACACCCCACTAAGGCTTGGCGACTGTTAGCCCAGGGAAAGGAGGAGAGGAAAGCATGTGGCAGAGGTGCTGCTTGAGGGAAAAATCCCATTGCCCGTTTCCCCCTCCTCCTTTCCCCGGGCTAATGATCACCAAGCCTTAGCTGTGCAGTTTGTACAGGAGAGCCTGAATTGGAAAGGAGACCCACAAAGAGGGCATGAGAAGGAGAGACTGTTTTGTGCCCTCCCCTCCCTCCCCACTGTTCTCTCGTGATTTGGGGCCTCTTGCTGGGTGGATGAGACACAGTTGGGAGGGAGGGGAGGGCACAAAAACTGACTTTGGCTCTAAGTCCCAGGGATCTTGGGGGTTCGTTGCTCTTCCTGCATCCCCACCCCTCCGCACTTCCTTGCTCCTGTCTGCGTGAGGGGAGGGAGAAAAGAAAGAAAGGAAAAAATGCAGGCTCACCTCCGAAGCCGCCTGGTAGCCCCGTCGTCGTCCTGATTCCTTCTCTTCCTTCTCTTAAAGGGGTGGGAGGCAAAAAAACAAAAACAAACAGAAGCGAAGAGAGCCAGGCACTCATTAGATTATATCCGGATCTGGGGATTTTTACCCTCCAACAGCAGGTACATGAAAAGTGCGCTGGGACATGCTTAGGTGGGCGTGGTCGCACTTAATTTCCTGCAAACTCTGGAGCTGGTGGGGAAACAATTGTAAGATCCGGAGCTGGCAGCCATTTGCGGCAGAGTTTAGGGGTCGTGTACAAATACCCTAAGTCTGCCATACATTATACAATCAAAGTTTCCTCCTACCCAACCCTGCTCACCTAAGATTTGCCTTCTTACTTGTAGACTCTGAGAATCACAGGTAGAGATGGGCACGAAACGAGCAATTTTTCGTTTTCATTTTCATTTTTTTATTTTGTTACATAATGAAATGAAAAATGAATTTTGTCTCCAAATGAAACGAAACGAAACGAAACACCGGAAATTTTGCCATGCGTTTCGTTTTCATTGTGGCAAATACATTAAACTGTAATGAATGCCAACGAAACGAGCAATTTTTCATTTTTGTTTTTGTTTTTCATTTCGTTACGTAACGAAACGAAAACGATTTTTTTTTGCAAAAATTTGTGGAAAACGAAAACGAAAACGAACCAAAATGGACCGCCCAAACGACAAACGACAAACGAAACACCATTTTTTGAGTCGTGCCCATCTCTAATCACAGGTATTGGATGACAATTCAGCTGGAGCTATGAGACCTGGCAAAACTAGGATTCTGATATGATGCCAAAGGCTTCATTTAAAAATTTATTTATTTATTTATTCAGAAGGGTACAGATGCAAGCAAGCAAAGAGGAATCAAGCAAAATAAAGTTAGAACCCCAGAGCTGGGAGGGGGCTGAGGAATATCAATCCAAGCCCCTGTCAAGAAGACACAGTGGAAAACCGAACCCACAAACTCTGGTTCCACAGCCAGATGCCTAAACAACTGAGCTATCTGGCAGTTAAGAAAGATGTGTTAGAAGAAGCTGCAGGCTAACAGTTTGGAACATAGATAGGGCCAACTTATATGAGACAGCATGAAGCCATCTGATGGTTCAGTGCGGTAGGGGTGATAGAGTGATGATCACAAGCAGGGATGTATTGGGATGTAAGAGCACAGAGTAGTGGCAAGAAGCAATGGAGAAAGATACCATCACAAATCAGGAGCATGGGATGGATCCCAGGAGTATAACAATTTCAGGTGTGATACCCATCACATTTCCAGGTCAAGTTTGGGAAATCGAGTTAAGAGACCCAAGAGAGGATTGTAGCAAGCACTTGAAGATTAGGACCTAAAATTTAATCTAACAGACAGGAGTAAGGAAGAGAGCCATCTGTCTAGTTGGTAAAACAAGACCCAGCTGCTTCGTGATGGACTGAATATGGGCAACAGCGAAAATAGCGGGTAGTTACAGATAACGACAAAGCATTGTGTCTCTTAAGAAGAAAAGGAAGGAACTGGAAGAAAATATGAAGAGTTCAATGTTTGGACAAACTGAATTTGTGAAGACAGTGAAGCATCCAAGTGGAAATATCAGAAAGGCAGTTTAAGGTAAATGGATACAGGGGAAAATTCTGCTCATAACTAAAATTTCAGGTGGGATCTGTGTAGAGATGACACTGAAAATGATGGGATTTGATCATGTCACCCAAGGACAAGGTGTTGAGAGAGAGAGAAAGAAAGAAGAGAAGAGGCCTCAAACATATCCACCTAGGACTCCAGGAGATAAGAGACAATGCAGAGGAAGAACTTCCCTCTAAAACACACAGTCGTTGACTCTTTTAGAAACTACCCTGTGCCTATTAACAAGCACCCAAACAACACTTGAAGAAAATCAGGTAATGAACTATTTTCTTCTGGTGCTTGCCATAGCAACTCTGATTAAATTAAGTTCAGGCACCACAAGGAGACTAATATAGTACATGTTAGATAGACAAAAGGGAAATTGATGCTTATGCCAGCTAGATCTTGGTTGAAATTGAGATGTCTGTTGGGAACTGGAAAAAAATTTATCACTTGCTAGAGGCTATATGGTGTGTGTGTCTGTCTGTCTGTCTGTGTGATTTATCTCTAATTCAATTATCCAGTATGATACAATCCATAGGAAGATGGGTGGATGGACAAATTAAAAGCCAGCTTTATAAACCTGTTTTTCTGGAGTTGAACAAAGCACCATAATCTAATCCAGCACTCGGTCTCCAGCAGTAGCTGGACGAGTGTTGGGAAATTATATATCTATTTTTAGGCAGCAACTCTTGGAATATCTCAGACAGTATGACAAACAGTTCCCGCTGGCACATGCTTCTGGGATTTTCCCAAGCACTGCACAGTAGGCACCTTTTTATTGGTTGGCGCCAGGATCCATCGCTCACGTTGTTACATTGCCTCTGAATGTGGAGAACCCAAGGTAGAACCCAAGGCCACATGGCTTCCTTCCAAAAGTAGTCCAGTCTCAACATGCCAGAGGAAGTGTCAGAGAATTGCTAAGTGGGCTACCCTGGTGTTCAAGCACCCTTCCAGGAAATCTGTTTTCTTTGTGTTTCCATGGAGTAGCTTAAAGCAGCCAACACCGTAAAATAGTTAATAGCGAAAGGTGCTTGCACGCTTACAAAATGAGTGACTGAATGAGTGAATGAGCAATTGAATGAATCTGGTTCTTTAGACTTGTATTCAATGGAAAACAGAAATGGAATTTTTACTCAGTATTAGCCTCCTTTGCATTCCTGTTTGTGATTGTTTATTTTAGACTAGCACCCTCTGAGGTAGTAACACATGCTCCCCTTGTTGCTGTTTTTCTGAACTCTCTACTCGCTCATCCTAAAAATGTACACCACCTTTCTTCATTGATTCTAGGACAGTATGTGCTGGATATTAAAGTAGGTAACATGGAACAAGCAGTAGCCACCAGAAAAGAAAAAGAAAAGATGGAAACTCCTCAGAAATACTCAAAATAGTTAAAAGGCTTGGAAGAACAGACAACAGGTGAAAGGTACCAAGCTCGGCACTCCCCCTGAGGCTGACATTCCACAGAAGAGGCACCCCAATGATAAAGTTCAATATCATCTCCTAGTAGAGATAAGGCTCTACATTGTGAACACAGTGTTCCCTTTTTTGTTTTTGAAACATTAAATATATGTTGTATTCAACAGAATATTGCACAGGTGGTTGTGGGGCTGATATTTAGAGTTCATAAATCATTCAGGTTGGTGGACATAGGAAACTCAACAGATGGGAAAAGTTACTGGATGATTTTGGATAATAATTCCAGTGATTCTGGGTGGGAGATCTGGGGAATACATATATAGCCATCTGAGGAGTTCAGATGAAGTTTTGTGTACCCTGTTGGAATAGGTAAATTATAACTCCAAACTTACAGTAACAACAAAGCTCACAGTGAATGGCCATCTCCCATGAAAAAAGGTAAACAATGTGAAGAGAACTATTATAATGAAATAACATAGACCCACTCAATTCTGTAGTAAAATAGAGTATTTGTATTGTTTGACAAAAAGAATTTATACATTAATCAGAAATTCACAATGCTTGATACTCAGCTCTATATAAACAACTTAAAACATGCGACCATGCCCCCATAAGCGCGTCCCAGCGCACCTTTCAAGTACCTGCTCTCTGGAGGTGAAAATGCAGTGTAACGATAGTGAGTGTGGGGCTCTCCTCACTTCTGCTTGTTGTTTTTTTGGCTCCCGCTCCTTTAAGAGCTCCTTAAGAGCTCCTTAAGAGACTGGAATGTTGCTGCGGGAAGAGGGAGAGCCAGAACAGAGGTGAGCCACGCTCTTTTCTTCCTTTCCCCCCCCTCCCCTCACGCAGCCAGCAGCCAGGAATGCCGAGGGGGTGGGAACACAGGAAGAGCGACAAGCCCCTAAGATCTCTGGTCCGAATTTAAGTGGCCAGCGTATCTTAGGGGTCGTGTAAAAGCGCCCTTAAACTTTAAGTGCATACTACTAGTAAAGTAGAGCCGTTAAGTTTAACAAGTAAGTATATAGCATAAAGAGTAGGCAGAATAACACACAACAAGCAAACAGCTCGTGCAGAGCTAGCAAGTTGGTGTGACTGAATCTAAACCAGATTCAGTCAAGTGTAATACCAGAGCCTTTCCTTAAATACACTTTTGGCTGCTGGATTGCCTAGAGCTGCCCAAGGCAGCACAGAACCTCAGCTTAATTGCCTCACCTGTATTGCCACTCCCCAAACATTCCTGTAGTTCCTTCTAGTAAGGAACAGGTAAGTCAACTTTATACACAATATTTAATTTATGTTTGTTTTTTATTTTATAAAAACTCAACATATTTTAGAGAGTGCCTCCCCCATCTGAATTGTGGTGTGAATATTATTCTTAACTCAGAAGGAACTGTTTGCCTCCTTGAGTGAGAAATATATTAAATTTCTTTCACAGCAGAAATTTGCATATATAATCTACTCTGTGTGGTGCTGGAGGTTTATCTTGTCAAATAAACTTAGAGTAATAATTTATGCTCTCGCTCTCCCCCCCCCTCTCAGTAATCAAGCTAACACTTTGGAAATATGTAAATGGTCGAGATGGAAAAAACTGGTAACACTTTAGATCAAGTGCCAAATCTTCATTAAATCCATTGGCATCAATTATCTTAACAAAACTCATTTACAGTCATTGGTGTTAACATAAAAACAGTTGGGGGATCTGCCTTTAATTACTCTCATAACTGTAAAGAGGAAATAATATACACTTTATATAATGTCCATTTTTGCAAAGGATATGCAAATAAATCTTTAAAATAATTTATACCATTAGTTGCTGGGGAAACCTTATTGTTGATATGACAACCGTGGCCCAGTAAATCAGTTCGCAGCCTGCTTTCCATGTACTCCTCATTTTGAAGAAGAGAGCTATTTTCTTTCGGTTATGAGACAGTGACATCTAGAGAAAGAGAAGATAACAAGAGGATATAAAGAAAAAGAAAGCTACATTGGGGATTGTGGCACATCAGAATGGGTTCTACCATCCTACAGCATGAATTACCTTAAATACTTTTCAGGCCACAAAGAAGAGAGGACCCAGAATTTAAGGCTGAAAGTATGTTAATGCTACAGAAAAGTGACTAAGACAGTGGTTGTGAGGTTGTGAAATCCGATCTCTAAAGGAAGTCAAGCTTGTGACCAGAAGAACAGTCTCTGTTTGTTCCTGCAAGGGGGCAATGACAATAAAGATTCCTATATTTATTTTATTTCTATAATGGCCTGTCTCTAACATCTTGGTTGTGTCCACACACTCATTTACAGTATTTGTTTCTTTAATGGTAGGCTTCCTTACCATTCTACCTTCTTAAGTGATGCTCCCACAATGGTTTGCCTCACACTAGACAGCTTGGCCATAATCACTGTCATATAGATTCCTTTAACCTTATATGCTCTCTTTGGGCCTTTTCACACGACCCCTAAGATCCGCTGGCCACTTAAATTCAGACCAGAGATCTTGGGGGTTCGTTGCTCTTCCTGTGTCCCCCCCCCTGCACTTCCTTGATCCTGTCTGTGTGAGGGGAGGGAGAAAAAAGGGGACAAAAGAATGCAGGCTCACCTCCGTTTGCGGGTCCAAGCCTCCCTAAGCCCCATCCTCGTCCTGATTCCTTCTCTTAAAGGGGCGGGAGGCAAAAAACAACAAACAGAAGTGAGGAGAGCCTGGCACTCATTCCTTTACATCCGGATCTGGGATTTTTCACCCTGCAAGAGCAGGTACCTGAAAAGTGTGCTGGGACGCACTTAGGTGGGCATGGCCGCACTTAATTTTCTGTAAACTCCAGAGCTGGTGGGGAAACAATTTTAAGCTCCGGAGCTGGGAGCCATTTGCGGCGGAGATTAGGGGTCGTGTACAAATACCCTTTCTTGTCTAACTTTTGATTCGTTCAGATTAGCTTATGTTTAAATGCAGATTGAAAGCTCACATGTGAAGCAAACCCTGCCCTACTGCTCTAACAGTCAGGAAGTATTTTCTGATATATAACTGAAATCTGGCTTCCTGTCACCTGTGCCCGTTGTTGTGTATGCTACCCTCAGTTATGATTAAGAACCCATCCTGCCCCGGCACTGCCTTTCCAAATATTTGAAAAGTGCCATCAAATTTCTTTTCTCAATGCTCAACATGCCCAGTTCTCTCAGTCTTTCCTCATAGGGCTTGGTTTCCACCACCAACCCACCCACCGGTTCATCTTTATTGCTCTCCTCTGAACTTCTTCTCCAGCTTGTCAGCATCCATCTCACCTGATATCTGACTAAAGCAAAAATGAGTAAACATGGTATTCTACCATGCACATATATAGTTGTCCCCCACCGTTTCGCGGTTCATGTACTGTAGTCCCAGTATATCACGGGTCTGCAGTATATGAAAAAGGCCCCCTGGGGTAAGGAGGAAAGGCCTTCCCAGACCCATCAGAGGCCCCAAAAGTGCTTACCCGCAAACCACAAGTGACTTCCGGCAAACCAGAAGTGAACTCCAGATTATTAGAAAGCACTTTTGGGGCCTCTGGGGGACTGGAAAGCCCCTTGCAGGCCCGTTTGGGGCAGTGCCAGGCCTGGGGTAAGTACAAGAGCCCCCAGAGAGCCTGCCCAGTCCCGACCTGACCCAGCATCCGCATATTGTGGATTTTCAATTATTGCGGGTCAGGTCAGGTCCCTAACCCCTGCAATAGGTGGGGGTTTACCATACAAAAGTATCCAGAATAGACTGTACTTCTGAGGAAACTGGAGTGGAGCAGTAGGAAAAGAGAAAGACATAATATGAGATGGGCTGACTCAGTAGAGAAACTATAGAAGTTCATTTCTAAAATCTGAGCAGAACTTAATGCAAAATACAATATTTCAAGGAAGTGATGGCAGTAGGAAGAGCAAACAACCTAACAAGAAAGGTTGGTTTGCAAGAGCAGAGCAGATGGAATAACAGGATATTTTGGAAGTCATTACCCATAGTCACCCCATGTCATAAGAACATAAGAACATAAGAAGAGCCATGCTGGATCAGGCCAAAGGCCCATCTAGTCCAGCTTCCTGTATCTCACAGTGGCCCCTCCAGATGCGTTTGGGAGCGCATGAGACTAGATATGTCTCCTGATACCACTCCCCTGCATCTGGCCCTTGAAGTACCCCGGTTTTAAGCCTGGAGATTACACATCTCCATCATGGATTACACATCTCCATCATTGTAACCTGTGATGGACTTTTCCTCCAGGAATCTGTCCAATCCCCTTTTGAAGGCACCCAGGCTGGATGCAATCACCACATCCTGTGGCAGGGAGTTCCATAGACTAACAACGCGCTGGGTGAAAAAATATTTTCTTTTGTCTGTTCTTACTCTCCCAGCCCTCAATTTGAGTGGATGTCCCCTAGTTCTGGTATTTTGTGAGAGGGAGAAGAGATTCCCTCTATCCACTTTACTCATGCCCTGCATTATTTTGTATGTTTCAATCATATCCCCCCTCAGGCGCCTTTTTTCGAGACTAAAGAGCCCCAAATGTTTTAGCCTTTCCTCATAAGGCAGGTGCTCCAGCCCAGTAATCATTTTAGTCACTCTCTTCTGCACCTTTTCCAGTTCCACTATGTCTTTCTTGAGATGCGGTGACCAGAATTGTACACAATACTCCAGGTGCGGCCTTACTATTGTTTTGTATAATGGCATTATTATGTTGGCTGTTTTATTTTCAATCCCCTTTTTGATAAATCCCTAGCATGGAATTGGCCTTCTTCACAGCTGCCACATATTGGGGAGACACCTTCATGGAGCTGTCCACCAACACAACAAGATCTCTTTCCTGATCTGTCATGGATAACTCAGAGCCCATGAGTTGATAGATAAAGTTTTGATTTTTTGCCCCAATATGGATTACTTTACATTTGGCTACATTAAAACACATTTGCCATTTCGTAGCCCATTCCCCCAGTTTGGAGAGATCCTTCTGGAGCTCTTCACAATCTTCTCTGGTTTTTACCACACAGAAAAGTTTTGTGTCATCTGCAAACTTGGCCACCTCACTGCTTATCCCTGTCTCCAGGTCATTTATGAACAGATTGAAAAGCACCGGTCCCAGGACAGATCCCTGGGGCACACCGCTTTTCACCTCTCTCCATTGGGAAAATGTCCCATTGACACCTACTCTTTGTTTCCTGGATCTCAACCCTTTCTCAATCCATAAGAAGACCTGCCCTCTTATCCCCTGACTGTGCAATTTTCTCAGCAGCCTTTGGTGAGGGACTGTGTCAAAAGCCTTTTGAAAATCCAGATGTAAGGCTAACTGGCCTGTAGTTTCCCGGGTCCCCCCTCCTTCCTTTTTTAAAAATTGGTGTGACATCTGCTATCCTCCAGTCCCCCGGCACTGTGGCCGTTTTAAGAGACAAGTTGCATATTACCATTAAGAGATCTGCAATTTCATTTCTCAGTTCCCTAATAACCCTTGGGTGGATGCCATCTGGGCCCGGTGACTTGTTAATCTTCAATTTATCAATTAGTCCTAAAACATCCTCTCTTTTAACCTGTATTTGATTTAATTCTTTAGTCAAGAGGGGCCGTTCAGGCAGCAGAATCTGCTCAAGGTCTTCTGTAGTGAAGACAGACGCAAAGAAGTCATTTAATTTCTCTGCAATTTCCAAGTCCTCCTTAATCTCCCCTTTTCCTCCCTCACCATCCAGAGCCGTCTTGGACTTAAATGAGCTCTTCTTTCTTTGTGGTATGCACTTGTGCTGGGCCTCTGTTACTGTTGTTTTAAACAGGTTCCATGCACTCTGAAGAGATTGGATTCTTCCAACCTTCCCCTTCAATTTCTTTCTAACTAGTTTCCTCATCTGAGGGAAGTTTGCCCTTCGAAAATCAAGGGTTTTTATGTCTGATTTGCTTGACATTCTTCCTCCAACATGCATGGCAAAGGAGATTGCAGCATGGTCACTGTTCCCCAGAGGCTCAGTGACATTCACATCCCTGACCACGTCCTGAGTATCACACAGCACTAGATCCAGAGTTGCCCGCTCTCGGGTGGGCTCCATGACAAGTTGCTCTAAGGCACAGTCATTCAGCAAGTCGAGAAACCCAGTTTCTCTTTCTTTCCCGGAGCTTGCATTGGCCCAGTCAATGTGGGGATAATTGAAGTCCCCCATGATTACTATCCTATCCTTCTGAGACACCTCCATGATTTGTCTCCTTATTTCAAGGTCCCCCTCAAGTTCTTGATCTGGAGGGCGATAGCATACCCCAACTATCACATCACTCCTTGGACCTGGTAGTTTAACCCACAGTGATGTCAAAAGTTACTTGATGTGAATGTAGCATCTTTGAAGGATTTTTCCCTTAATGACCAAATTATTGTACAGTGACAGGATGGGTGGTATAGCCAAAGCATTGCTAATAAAGATGCAGACCATCCCAAACAACAAAGCAAATTGAGTAATCTTATGAATATTTATTCTGTATTTTAAAAATATATTTTAGATATTTTTACACCAGAAACAGAATCTCCTTTAAATGTTTTTTTAATGTCTTTCATCTCTTGTTAATGACCAGGAAGGAGTTTAAAATGATCCTCCTGAGAGGCCTTTAATTTGATCCTGACTGGTAGGGTCAAAAGTTCTGATCTCCCTCCATGCTCTCAAGTTGGAACAATGTTTCTAATTGTCTGGAAGGTTGGTACTGATGATTACCAGTTTATTAAAAAAAATTCAGACCCCCCCTCCACACAAACACACTTGGAAAGGGCTTTTTCACAGTCAAATAAAATAAAGAAAAAATATTTTAAAGCAACCAGGACTAACAAGAGAAGCCAAAGTTTTTGTTTCTGATGGACTGTTTCATTTATGTACCTCCCTCCTTTTCTTCATTGAACTCAAGGCACTAGACATGGCTGTTTTCTCACTTTGTCCTAGTAAGAACCCTGTGAAGTAGTCTAAGGCCCAAGGTCACCCAGTGAGCTTCATGGCTCAGTAGGGACTAAACCTGGCTGTCCCAGTTCCCAGCTCAATGGTCTAACCCAATGGTTTTCAACCTGTGGATCCCCAGATGTTCCTGGACTGCAACTCCCAGAAGCGTCCACCACTCACTGTGCTGGAAGGAGTTTCTGGGAGTTGCAGTTCAGGAACATCTGGGGACCCACAGGTTGAGAACCACTGGTCTAACCATTACACATGCTGGTTTTCTAGTGTAAGGGATCTGTCAATCTATGATCAGAATACATTTGGTTGATTCATTGCAGGTTGGGCCGTTGGTTCATTTAGACCAGTGGTTCTCAACCTGTGGGTCCCTAGTTGTTCCTGGACTGCAACTCCTAGAAGTCTTCATCACTAGCAGAGCTGGCCAGGATTTCTGGGAGTTGCAGGCCAGGAACATCTGGGGACCCACAGGTTGAGAACCACTGATTTAGACCAATGTTGCCTAATTTGCCACAGATACTCAGACAACAGAGTCATCTTGTCTTCTCTCCCCAGAGAATCTGTGAAGCCCTTCCACCTGAGATTCTTTATATTGGTGGTTACTAAAACTGAGACCTTCTGCTTGCAAAATACAGTGGTCCCCCGCCCATTCGCGGTTCATATACTGCGGTCTCGCTATATCGTGGGACCGCAGTACAATATATGAAAAAGCCTCCCCCCCCCAGGGTAAGGGGAGAAAGGCCTGTTTCAGGCCTCCCAGGACTGGTGCTGCCCCAAACGGGCCAGCAAGGGTCTTCCCAGACCTGTTGGAGGCCCCAAAAAGGCTTCCACGTGAACCGGAAGTGGCTTACGGTAAACCAGAAGTGATCTCTAGATTGCTGAAAAGCATTTCTGAGGCCTCTGAGGGCCTTTCTAGGCCTGTAGGAGGCCTCAGAAATGATTTTCAGTGACCCAGAAGTCACTTCTGGATTACTGGAAGTCACTTCCAGTTCACAGGGGAGCCTTTTTGGGGCCTCCAGAAGGTTCGGGAAGGCCCTTGCAGGCCCATTCAGGGCAGCGCCATGCTGGGGGTAAGTACAAGAGCCCACAGATAGGCGCCCCAGACCCAACCCAACCTGCATCCGCATATCGTGGATTTTCAATTATCGCGGGTTGGGTTGGGTCCCTAACCCCCGGAATAGGCGGGGGGTCACTGTATGTGATTTGGGATGCAGCCTCTCACCAGTGACACACTCACACAGAGATTTTACCTGTGGGAATACAGTACCTGTTTCCTGCTGCAACACGGGGACTTCCAGGATCAGCCACAGCAGTCCGTGAAATCTTTTCACGAGCACAGCTGAAGAAGCTTCTGATTAATCCACAAGCCCCATGGGACCTCATTTGTACCATTTCCCTCCCCCCCCCTTCCTTCACGGTTGCCATGTCTGACAATCCTGCTAATAGCAGATTTCCAGGCAATGTTAGTTACTCTAATTGCTGAATCTACCTTATTAACAGTTCTTCAGAGGCTCTAATGCCACAGATTGGAGCATCAGCACTTTGCTTCCTGTGTTGCAATTTGGTGTTCTAAAAAAGAAAAGGCATTCATCTGCAAACTTATTTATGACATTAATGCTATACTTTTTTTTTTTTTTACTGGAGGTGGAGTGCGGGGGAGATAGTCTCAAAATATGTTTAGCCTTAACTTTTCATGGAGGGAAGTATGCTACGAGTTCCCCCAACTTCTTACCTATGTTCAAGCCTCCACTTAACATTTCTCAGTACTGTACACTTAATATTGCTGCTGGGAAAATTGGTGGAATTATTTTCAGCTTTGATATGTTGCCTTTAAAAGGTCCTTTTTAAACTCAGTTGAGTTCCAGTCAATCCAGCAGTGACTAATTGTCTCCTCTCTGCCTCTAAATTTGAAGAGAGCCATGTCTTTCTGCCTTAGAGTATTTTCTCTTCCTTTTCTATTTGATGTCCATTCGTCTCCAATCAGCTATGTGTGAGTGCTAGTTAGGTAGTTTTCTGCTGGCAAGTTATGCAGTTATCGTAGTTATGCAAATATAGTATGCCAGATTCTTCTAGAACTCTGCTGACGCTTCTTGTTCTAATGAGTAATTTTCTACAATATGTTTTTTTAAATGTCTGTTCAGAACTGTGAGTTATTTTTTTATTATTTCTCTTGACTTTTATTTTTGTTCTTTCTCTTGAATTCTCTTTTCTGAATTATTGAGTTCATGAGTGCCAGTTAATTAGGCCATAAGGGCTGGTCTACTCTGGGAAGACTTGAACCTAATTCTGCTCTGTAGGTCCCTGTACTATCTGCTGTATAGCTACAGAGTTTTTCTAGCTCCCCCCCAAAAAAAAAATCACACTCTACCAAGAGACATAATACTGCTGGGGAATGCATGATAAGAAGAAAAATGCATATGTATCCATGCTAAGTGATGACAAACCAGGCCAGGATTGTCAGGTGTAGATAAATCCTCGTTCTCTCACTGAATATGAAAAAGCAATAATATGGTTGCATTGAGCAAATCCTTATGAATTTAAGTGATGTTGCCAAGAAGCACTTTGTGGTGAAGTTCTCTGTCCTTTTTTTCACATGCGTAATTACATAAGATGTTTCATCCCACACACTGCATTACCTTGACACTTGACTATGGACAGCTCAACATGTCCTGGGGCAAGCAGTCATGGGTACCAGCCATACAGAAAGCCTCTCCAGAAACAAATGGAAAAAGCTACTGGATGATGATACCCAACATGAGTTTGTATATTTTAAAGTGCTAAGAAGTATTATGTCTAAATCCCACAAAATAACAGTTTCCAAGGGAGGAACAGCCTTTCTTGTGATCCCTCTGAGTTCATGCATCAACAGGATGCTTCCAAGAACTGAATAGAGGGTTAAAGAACCATCAGGAGGACCCTATCCTGACCAGTGGATGCAATACAAACATCAATTTTGTGTCTGAGGTTGCACTAAATCTTTAGCTCCCATCCCCAGTAGTTCATAGCTGTGTCCTAGTTCACTTACACAATGCCAAGGTTTCTCGGTGTGTTTTACATTTGTATAACATTGGCACGGGGGTGGGGGGAGCTATGGAAAGGGGAAGGAAGAAGCTAGGGGAATTGTCAATGGCTACACACACTTTGTTCCATTTGGATTAAGGCAGTGGATTTCAATCTTGGGTAATCCAGGTGTCCCTGGACTACAATTCCCAGATGCTGCAGTTGGCACAGCTTGAGGCGAAGGCTTCTGGGAGTGGCAGTCCAATAACATCCGGGTTACTCAAAATTGGGAACCCCTGGATTAAAGCATGGAGTAGCATTCCGCTGTTGCAAGTTACTTTTTTGTTGCATAAGCAACAAACCCACAAACATTATTTTGCATAAAGAGGTCCCCCTGTAACCTTTAGGTTTTTGCCTGAAATCTCAGGAAGAAGCTGATGACCTGATGGGGTCAATAGGCAAAGTGACTACTGTGTGTGTGTGTGGGTGGGTGGGTGGGTGTGTTGTGTTGTGTTGTGTTGTGTTGTGTTGTGTTGTGTTGTGTTGTGTTGTGTTGTG
>JAHTLZ010000379.1:49106979-49143691 GCA_023846285.1 Phrynocephalus versicolor
TGTTGTGTTGTGTTGTGTTGTGTTGTGTTGTGTTGTGTTGTGTTGTGGTGTGGTGTGGTGTGGTGTTAAAGTCATGAACGACTCTTCGTGACCCCATGTCCATGGAGTTTTCTTGGCAGGAATACTGGAGTGGCTTGCCAGTTCCTACTCCAGGCGCCTACAGCAGCTGGTATTCCCTGGTGGTCTCCCATTCAAGTACTAACCAGGGCTGACCCTGCTTACCTTCCGAAATCAGGTGAGATCGGATGTGGTTAGGGCATCTAGGCAGCAGAAATGACCACTACCTGCTTTCTATTGCCCCATCATCTTTCCATAGGCAGTGACTTAAGGCAGCAAACACCATGTAATATCCATCACAAACATAATCTATCTAGTGTGTGGGTCGTACATGCAACAGTCTCTCAAAGAGGCATTCTGTTACTTTTTAAAAAAGGTTTTCTGACACATTCCTTTGACCTGTTTCTTGTGGTTGCAGTTCATTGCCCTTCCCCCATCTCTACTCTGGCACGTTTACGTGCTTATATGTTAATCGGAAAATTAAATAGCATGACATCAAAGACTTCACATCTGTGAAAGGGAATCTGTCTTCAAAAGACTTCAAGAAAAAAAAATCTTCAGTGAACTGAAGGCAGTTCTTGTCCTCTGGGATTCGCTTTTCATACAAACTTATAAATATATATTTAGTGAGGGAGGCAAAACAGGCTGAGTAAAGTATCTGTGTTTTTCAGGCTAGTTTGTGACAACAAATTCCTTTTCTTCAAAGTGGCCTGTCAACAAGTAACATTTTCTGAGGCCAAAAGTATCACCTGACATTTACATTTGTAGCAAAGGCTGGATTTTTATTGCATCAACACTACAAATGTCCAACTACAAATATTCAGCTTCAAAAAAAGGCACTTGATTCCAATACCCACAAATGACTTACCCAGTTGATACTCCCAATCTGAACAGACCTGTAGAATCAATGGGGTTTATGTAATTGTTGACTCCAGGTGGGCCTTCTAGTTGGATTTAGGCCACTATCTATTTAGCCTTGCCAGGAGAAGATGGGGGGATTCTCAGGAGGCAACTGACCATTAGGCACCAGCTCTTCCGAATGTTCTTCAAAATGTTCTTGATAAGGAGTAGAGATGGAGACAAACTGCAGTTCAGAAGTTAGGCCAGCTCAGCATCACACCCACATAGTTGTTATACGGGCGCTGTGGACTTCCCTCTCCCACGTCCTCTGCATATGCTTGCCCATTCCCATGGTTTCGCATGCTTCCTTCCCTGCCTCCCCACCCAGACTGCCTTTCTCCACTGCCTCCTCCAACGGTCACCTACTCAGAGGACGAGGCAGGGGCACTGGGGCAGGGAAGCTGGCAGGACTGCTTATGAGCTGGTAGACACTGGAGGAGTCAGAGAAGAAAAGCACACACTGTCCTTCCTATTGGGGAGGTAGAGAATGAAGAGTGCATCACCCAGGGAATTGGGGAGACAGCTCACAGGTGTGTGTGTGTGTGTGTGTGTGTGTGTGTGTGTGTGTGAGAGAGAGAGAGAGAGAGAGAGAGAGAGGAGTGTGCAGCATTTGCATAACACTTTTGTGGGCATGGTGCCATCTCGGTTGAGCTGCTGAACTGTGGTTTGAGTCCATCTCTAATGAGTGTTGTAGTCTTGCTTTTTAAACCCCCATCTCTGGGGATAGAAGAACAAACCTTGCTGAGAGAAAATCAGCATGGCTTCTGCAAGGGTAAGTCTTGTCTGACAAATATTTTAGAATTTTTTGAAAAGGTCAACAGGCACGTAGATTTGGGTGAACCGGTGGATATAGTCTATCTGGATTTTCAAAAGGATTTTGACACAGTCCCTCACCAGAGGCTGCTGAGAAATTTGCACAGTCAGGGGATAAGAGGGCAGGTCCTCTTATGGACTGAGAACTGGTTGAGATCCAGGAAACAAAGAGTAGGTGTCAATGGGAAATTTTCACAATGGAGAGAGGTGAAAAGCGGTGTGCCCCAGGGATCTGTCCTGGGACCGGTGCTTTTCAATCTGTTCATAAATGACCTGGAGACAGGGATAAGCAGTGAGGTGGCCAAGTTTGCAGATGACACAAAACTTTTCTGTGTGGTAAAAACCAGAGAAGATTGTGAAGAGCTCCAGAAGGATCTCTCCAAACAGGGGGAATGGGCTGAGAAATGGCAAATGCGTTTTAATGTAGCCAAATGTAAAGTAATGCATATTGGGGCAAAAAATCAAAACTTTATCTATCAACTCATGGGCTCTGAGTTATCCATGACAGATCAGGAAAGAGATCTTGTTGTGTTGGTGGACAGCTCCATGAAGGTGTCTACCCAGTGTGTGGCAGAAGTGAAGATGGCCAATTCCATGCTAGGGATTTATCAAAAAGGTGATTGAAAATAAAACAGCCAACATAATAATGCCATTATACAAAACAATAGTAAGGCCCCACCTGGAGTATTGTGTACAATTCTGGTCACCGCATCTCAAGAAAGACATAGTGGAACTGGAAAAGGTGCAGAAGAGAGTGACTAAAATGATTACTGGGCTGGGGCACCTCCCTTATGAGGAAAGGTAAAACATTTGGGCCTCTTTAGTCTGGAAAAAAGGCACCTGAGGGGGGATATGATAGAGACGTACAAAATAATGCAGGGCATGAGTAAAGTGGATAGAGGGAAGCTCTTCTCCCTCTCACAAAATACCAGAACTGGGGCACATACACTCAAATTGAGGGCTGGGAGAGTAAGAACAGACAAAAGAAAATATTTTTTCACCCAGCGCATTGTTAGTCTATGGAACTCCCTGCCACAGGATGTGGTGATGGCATCTGGCTTGGATGCCTTCAAAAGGGGATTGGACAGATTCCTGGAGGAATAGTCCATCACAGGTTACAAACCATGATGGAGATGTGTAATCTCCAGGCTTAAAACCAGGGTACTTCAAGGGCCAGATGCAGGGGAGTGGTATCAGGAGACAGATATCTGGTCTCATGCGCTCCCAAACGCATCTGGTGGGGCCACTGTGAGATACAGGAAGTTGGACTAGATGGGCCTTTGGCCTGATCCAGCATGGCTCTTCTTATGTTCTTATGTTCTTATGATGCTATGTCTTCCCTCGTTTCTTGCTATGCTAGCGTTCCAGCTGCAGAGCTATATCTGGACCTGCTTCAAAGTGCTGAATATGATGTACAGAATCATAATCGAAGGATCATGTTTGAAAGACCATATTCTCTCTTATGAGACTCTCCAGGTTTGAAGATTCCAGGCATGGTCTTGCCTTGTCTGGCCTCCTTCAAATGTGATCCCTGCTAAATGCTAAACGGACAGCCCTCCTAAGAGAGGACAGCTCCTCTAGCATCCCCTCAAGTAGAAGGATGCATGCCCCCCACCTTCATATCCAAATTTCTTCCCGTTACAACCTTTGTGTAATGAAGCATCACAAGGCTGCTCTCTCAGCTTCTGATTTTCTACTTCTGGCATTTACAGTCTTTAAAGTCGTGTCAAAGTAAGACTCCCTCTCTCATTTCAGTTAACGTTTTATATAATATGTTGGGTTTCTGGTTCCCTGGACAGAATGGTACAGTGCTCGGAAGAAATGTTGCTGCTGATGCATCTTACGGAACTATCAAACACTCTGCTGCTTTAATTGTGTCAAGCACATACCCTAGGCTGGCGTGTGGTAAAGTTATTGTGCTTCCTAATCATCTCCGGTATCCAGCAGAAGTGGTTTTCATGCTCTCTTAGTAACACCGCATGATCGCGACATAAAAACAGAGGGTAGGCACCTGTTTCCAGGCCTCCCACTAGGCACACGATCTGTTTCTCACAAACGGAACTCACCTGGAGTTCAGCTTATGGCAAAATTGTGTTTCCTGCTGCAGATCGTGCGAGGCAATAAGTTGTGGCACGTCACTGACAGCATCCCAATGCCCTCTGAAATATCCTGGAAGAGCATTTGTATTCTCCACTCTTATACTGTACGGCAAGCAAGGAAGTGCTTTCTTTGTGGTTGCTGTTAATTTAAAACAACGAGCACACTCTCTGTATTCCCTGGCCTGATCTACACATGCAGCAGAATGCGGCAGTCGCATGCTGAGATAGGAGGGCAGCTCGCTCCATTTCAGTCTGAAAGCAAAGGATCAAATTTCTGTGAGCAGCCTCAAGTTTAATTAAGCAACAACAACAACAACAACAACTTGTACAAACATTGAAAATCTGCAGTGAATGGACAGCATTATTCAGGTACAGTATTTCCTTTGGATATGCCATTTGCAAGGAGGATTTCCAGCAAGGGAAGGTTCAATTCCCCTGAGAGATGTCTATATTTTCCCCTAAGCAGTAGGCTCAGATGTACCTTACTGAAGGCTGTTGCCCTTGAAACCTGACCGGCATGAGCTATGAGAATGACTTAAAAGGCCATCAAAGAGGATCGAAACTGGAAATTATCAAATGCCAACCTATTTTTTTTTCTATTAGCATCTGCATGGGGTTGAAAGAAAGAAGGAATCAAAGCTCCCTTCCATCTTCTGCTTTGGGTGGAATATACTGTATATACTCGAATATCAGCCCAGTTTTTCAGCCCTAATTTTGGGCTGAAAAAAGGGGCCCTCGACTTATATTTGGGTCAGTACTTTTAGCCACTGAGGCAAGTGCTTGGGTCGGTGGCTAAAAGTCATTTTAAACATTGTGTGCCGCTTCTCATTACCCCTCCCCCTCTGCATCACAGGGGAACAGCGAGCGATGTTTAAAATGACTTTTAGCCACTGACCCAAGCACTTGCCTCAGTGGCTAAAAGTCATTTTAATCATCACACACCTCTCCCCCAGCTCACACAGGAGGAGCTGCCAGGCCCTGCTGCATTTCCCACCCTAGATTTACACTCGAGTCAATACATTTCCCCAGTTTTGGGGGGGTTAAATTAGGGGCCTCGACTTATACTCGGGTCGACTTATACTCGAGTATATACGGTACTTCTGGGATGAGGCCTCCATCACCATTTCTCTGTTGCTAGTTGTCACCCATGTATCTTTTGACCCAAGTGTTGCAAATACTGCTAACTCTTGCCACACTGCTGCCATTGCCATCCCTAAGAATGGAGGGACATAATAGTTTTAAGGTGCGTTAAAATGCAAGTTCTAAAATTAATCCACAAACTTTTGCTTTAAAATATTCTAACAAGACGAGGGTCAACAGGCGACCGTTGGGGAACCAACAATCACTTGCCAAAGGGCTACTAATTCTCAGGTTTGATGTCTGTTCTCCTGACATCCAGCTTTGGACCTGAAATGCCAGGGATTGGGTTTCTACTGCCCATGTACCCCTCTGTTTGGGAGTTTGTGTTCATGACTGCCAGTTGAACATGCTCGGAAACATCTTTCCCTTTTTTCATTCTCATACCCGCTCTGCAGGGGCTACTGGTGGGAATTCCTTTCTTGACCTTTAAGTCCATTGTATGTCTCTCTCTCTATTTTCTGTTTGCAACGCAAGCAAGATGGTGCAGTTGTTGCTGAATGGACAGCTCCTCTGCTTTCAGCTTTGGTCCAGACATCTCACATAATGGTATGCTGCTTACCAAGCAAATGTACTGAAAGCCTTAAAGCCATCACTCGTGGGAAGTTATTTATAGATTCTACTGACAGCAGGGGGAAAACCCACAATGATTGGAGCAACTCCTATACTGTATATGACAAAAGGTTACAACAACATTTTGGGCTACTCTTCTTAGAAAATAAAAAGAGGGAGGAGTAATAGAAGACATGGTAGACTCACACAATTTGGCATGATGTATAGAAAATAATGTAGGTTTCTCATTTCTTATAATTGTAGAATCTAGGGCCATCCGTGACACTGAAGACAAAGCAGAGGGAGAAAGAAAGAAAGAAAGAAAGAAAGAAAGAAAGAAAGAAAGAAAGAAAGAAAGAAAGAAAGAAAGAAAGAAAGAAAGAAAGAAAGAAAGAAAGAAAGAAACTGTGGCACTGTAAGGACCAACTGCTATATATTTCCAAATTAAAAAAAAACATTGTCACTTTGCCTATTGTCTGTAAGTTCACCTGGTCATGGGGTCATGTATAAATGTGTGAGTCATGAATTTTCACTCCAGTTTTTGAGAAAAAAGACATGAACCAGAAAAGCTCAAATTAAAATGTAACGGTTAGTCTTTGAAGGTCAAATAAGGCACTCTTGGATTGTTGCTACTATTGTGGTGTTGTCTAACATGCTTGCACAGACTCCAGGAAGGATGGCCTTTGAAAACAAAGCACATGACTAAACCACGAATGTGATCGCAACAGATGCATTGATGGCTGCCATGGCCATCTGGGTGGATAATCTGGAAAAGTTACTACCGCTCCCCTGCACATTGTTTTCTCCTGTTTGTTTTTTAAACATAACTCTCAGAAGCCAGGAGCAAAGACAGTGAAGGAATTATAGGAGTTGTAGCCCAAGAATGAATTTATCCAAGGTTTGATGGGCTGTGTTAAAGGGGGATTGGATTAATTCATGTTAGGGGTTGCTACTCAAGATGGGTACAAACTAGAGATGGCAAAGAACTGCAAAAATGGTGGTTTGTATTGGTTTGTGGTTCATCAAGGTTGGCAAGTCACAAATGAGGTTAAGGCACAAAATTCCTCACCTTGAACCACTGAACCACAAATTGGTTTGTCGATTTGTCACTTCTCTTCTTTTGAGACAGCCCCTGGGGTTGTTTTTTAAAAACCTGAGCCCCAACCCCCCCCCCCCAGTCTGCCCCCCAACCCCTTTCCCACTGCTCTGTCACCTCCCTACGTTGTCTGCTGCCATCACCACCAGGACTACTGCTGCTGCCATCACCATTTTTAACACAACTATTTTCTTCTTCCCTGGCCTGTCAACCAGCCTGGGGACACCCACACATGTCTCCGCTTACCAGCTAGTAGCAGGGATATGTGTAGATGGCTCTGGGCTGCCTGACAGGCCAGTGAAGGGGGGGGGGGATATTATTGTTGCTATTTTCCTTTGCCAGGATTATTTTTTACTTTCATTTATTTTTACCAGCCAGCCTGGTGTGCATACAAATATACGAATAAAAAGAGTAAATATTTGTCACTTAGGCTGCTTTTACACGACCCCTAAAATCTGATGCAAAGGGCTCCCAGATGCAGAGCTTAAAATTGTTTTCCCACCAGCTGTGGACTTTTTAAAAAATTAGGTACGCCCACACCCACCTAAGCACGCCCCAGTGCATTTTACAAGTACCTGGTCTCCGGAGGTAAAAAAATTTCCGATGCAGATTGTAAAGCTGTGGATGCCGGGCTCTCCTCACCTTCTCTTTGTTTTTGCTGACCCCGCCACCCCTTTAACAGCCAGGAATCCCTATGGGGCTCTTGTGACGGCAAACGGAGGTGAGCCTGCATTTTTCTCCCTTTTTTCTCCCTCCCCTCATCGCAGACAGGAGCAATGGAGTGCGGAAGGGTGGGAACACAGGAAGCAGAAAACCCCACGTTCTCTGGTCTGAATTTAAGTTGCCAGCAGAATTTAGAGGTCATGTAAAAGCGCCTTTAGTATTTGTAAATTTGAATTTACCCAGTGCACTTTTCACATTAATTGGCAGGATTGCTAAACCAATCCTTGAGTTGTTTTGGCTCATCTTCCCTTTTAAGAGCTCTGAAAGAACCAGATAGTCATGGATATCTCCAAATGGGTTTGGCTATTATATTTCCAGTTGGGTGTATATTTTTTTCCTTATGTACTGTCTTGACTCTGAAGTGTATGCACAGTTGGACATCTCCCAGCAAGATCCTTTTACAATCTAATCCATATGTGTTCCTCTTTTACTTCCTGCTCCTTTCTTTTTAGAACAATATATCTCTCTCCAGCATAACCATCAGCCTGGTGTTATAATGTCTATCTTTATTTTTTTTTAATCGTTGCTCTGAAAACCTGATGCCTCAGAGTAATTTAACATGTTAGTCTACTTCAAGTATTCTAATGATACTAAATCCCCCAGTCCTCGAGTGATGAGCTACGAAAAACCACATAAATGTATTCCATGATAACTAGCGGCTCTTAACACAGAAAGGGGACTCAGTGGTAGAGCACACAGTTTGGAGTCAAAAAGTCTAAGGTTCAACAGTTTGCAGGTAGAAATGTATACAAGGACAAAAACTGGTGGGAAAATGAACCAGTTTGAAGTTCATTTTTCTGATTTGTGCCTGTGGATTGGGGGCATGTTTTTGTGTGTGCTTCCTCCTGCCTCCATCAACGCTGCTTGCCTGCCCCCTTCCTATTGTCCCCTTCCTATTGCCCCGTCACCTCCTTCCATGGTCTTCTTGCTGCCACCACCACTGGTGGTGGGTGCATATGCAGAGGTAGTAAGTCCAGCTCCAGAGGGGAGGGCAGAAACTATGTTGGAGGTACAGGAAATGGCAGCAGGGCTGGGTAGAAAGGTGGCAGGGTCAGTGGGAAAGGGGTGGACGGGAATCCCCTTTGGTTAGACAAAAGGACGTGCCAAACAGAAACATGTTCAGTGCATTGTTTTGCTTTGGCAAAACCAGAACCGTGAATCGGTTCTTAACCCGCACCATAAACCTGGCTTATTTGTTGTTTTCCTCCGGCATGTGGTTCTCTCTGTGCCTATCTCTAATCTCAAGTAGTACCAGCCCTATAGCAAGCCACAGGAAGAGCCAGGTCCCAGGTTATATGGGAAGGGTGGGCAGGCCATGAAATGAGCCCTTCCGCCACCTGGTGGAGTTCTTGCTGCACTGCAAGAATATGTACTTCCAAGGCTGCTGTTCCACCTGAGCTCTAGGACTGTGTAGTAGAACCACAGCAGCAGGTTTATCTGTGGACTCAACTGTGCCCACGAGAATGTTGATTTTAGATGGTTTTAGTCAAGAAATGTATTTGATTATTTTACATCATTTGAACTTCTTTTGTAATGGCTCTGGCTACACACAAATAAACTTCTACTTGTTACCATCCAGCACCCAGGCTAGGCAAGTATTCCATGTCCAGGTTGCTATCTGCTGTGATGTACTAACAGAAGGGTGCAAACAAAAGTAGGGCAGAAGTACAAATGTGAAACAAATCTGAAAATCTACACTGGGATGATACTTTTATTGAATAATAATAAAGTTCTCCGAAGTAAATTCCAACTTATTGTCTTCCTTTTCAGAGTTTTCTAGGTAGAGCATACTCCGAAGTGGTACACAATTCCCTTGATTACACAGGCTGGCTCGTCTTCCAGAAAGTACTGTGCTCTCGACCTTTGGCTCCACAACTAGGTACACAACTTCTACATGCTTTAGAGATCATGGTCTGTTCTTCAAGCAAGGTGTTACAAAAATAAGGAGAGGCTTGATCTTAAGATAGTGTAACCAGCATGGAATCTTGAGATGTAATATGGATTGACTCTGAAGACAATCAAATAGGGCTCATTGTGTGATGCAGTGGTGTTAGGTTCCATCTGGAGCAGCTAATAAACTTGGTGGAAGCTGAAATATTATAATACTTTGTTCCTTCATCTGGATCAATGGTTAACACCCTTGGGTCTCCAGATGTTCTTGAACTACAACACCCATAAATCCTGGTCAGATCAGCTAGTGGTGAATCCCAAGAATGCCTTGGAATCTATGGTTGGAAACTAGAGGTGGGTAAGAACCACTCATTCAGCGTTTCATTTCCTGTCCAAACAACTGATCTGTGGCCTGGCACCATACCCCATCTAGTGGGAGCCCATTCAGCAGCACTCAATTGTAGAATTCGGCCAGCAAATGAAACATGACAAACTGATGAACCAGTAGTTCATACCCATATCTACTGGGAACCACCGATCTAGGCAATGCAAGCCCCCTCAATAAACTCAGAACAATTTCCATCATATCTTAGAGCTGAACTGCACACTTCAGGGAGCCTGTTGTGCCAAATTCTTTAATGGTTTAAAAGCCATGAGCTTTTCATGCAGATTAGCTTGTTTTGCTTTGTGACTGGTTATCAGGAGTCCAACATTGTGTGAGTCTGCATTCTAAGGAACAATAACTTGGAGAAAATTGTCCAACTGAAATACGAAAGTATCTCCGCCTTCTAATGAGGTGCTAGTTAGATTATCTGATTTGCCCCCTAGTTCATGGGAAACAAGGCTAGGGTTAGGGTCTCTTTTCACTTCTGGCAGGTTACTGTACTTTCTCTTCTGACAAAACCACAACAACCACTATGCTTGAAATGGAAAAGCAAGGAGTTGCAGCTTCCCACCTAGGCTCCTCATAACTCTCATCATCTTTCCAAGTTAGCTATCAACTAAAGCAGCACTTGCATTGCTCACATACTGAAGCAAGAAATGTCATATGGGCGTCTCCCAAGTCTCATCCCACCAGGCCTCACAAAATATCACTAAACAGGGATCTACACAACACTGCTTTAGAAGATTAAATATCTTGGCTGCCTCCTAGATAAGCTATGTATTTGGTGAGGTGCTTAAAAGTCTCTGGTAGAAAACTATACCACAGGCTAGTGCACTAGAGCTGTAATAGGAGTCTAAATTTCTCAACAAACTGCAAATCCCAGGATTCCATAGGGGATAACCACAGTTGTTAGAACAAGCACTGGGTTTAGAATGGCCCGTACACTATAAACTTCATAGCAAGACTTTCATATGGTTTGTGACAATCCCTGTTCTGCAGCTATTGGCTGCCATCAGGACAGGAGATAGAAACAGATAAAATGTTCCTTGGCCTTGCCTCAGGCAGTGTAATGGCTTGGGCCAACCTTGATTATCAAGTCTACAACAGAGTCCTTTGAGATCTACTATCATCCAAGATTGAATAAGATTGGCTTGGACCACAGGTCAGCAATTCAGAGTCAGTATCCTGATCCCAGGAGCCCTTGGAGTCCATACAGACCTCCTTACATGGTTCCAAACATTTTTTAAAGGAAGGAATAGGAAATAGCACAAAGTGTACCTCTGGCTTTGAAAAAATGGATCATTATTTGTGTTGATCAAGAGAGGAAAAGCTATGACCTACTAAAAAGGTGAAAGACCACTCCCAGAATCAGATTTACCTTTCTCCAGAAGAAGAGTAAAGACTTATGTCTTCTAATCATAGGGACTCAGCCACAAGGATAGGGAACAGTCTTTATAATCATTCAAGTCTGATTTTAATTAGAAGGGACTATGCTAAAAAAGAAATCTCAATCAACATTCCATCTGATTTCCAAATCAGGTCACCCTTATCCAAATCCAAGAATCTTGTGCATTTATTGTAAACAAACAGTAGGAATGAATTCAACTATTTCAGAGCTGAGGCACTACTAGAGCAAAGCCTACACAAAAGTAATCAAACAACTTAGTGAGTCACCAAATGGCCAAGCATAAGAAGCCATATGCTACATTATTTGATCGCAGTATTGTCCACTTGATCAACAGCTTCCTAGGGACTCTTGCGGGGATATTTCTCACAACTCTTACCCAATCTTTTCTAAAAACATGTGTGGTGTCATTGCAGTCGTAACTGACTCTTCATGATGCCACGTCCATGGTGTTTTCTTGGCAGGAATACTGGAGTGGCTTGCCATTTCCTACTGCAGGTGCCTACAGCACCTGGTATTTTCACCTATCCAAGTACTAACCAGGGCTGCCCCTGCTTAGCTTCTGAAATCAGGCGAGATTGGATGTGTTTAGGGCATCTAGGCGATAAACACATGGATAGGGGACCTCAGAGCCCAGAGCTGAATTTGGCCCTCCTAGTATCCCAGTTCTGAACTTTTGGCTTCCACGGATATTTTCTTTCTCATAATACTATATCCCTCTCAGCTTTTTGTTGTTTTCCAGGCTTTTCCAGAGGTTCTAGAGCAGTGCTGGTGAACCTTTGGCACTCCAGATACTTTGGACTATAACTCCCAGAATTCCAAGCCTGTATTGCCAATGACCAAGAACTGTGGGAGTTGTGGTCCAAAAGATCTGGAGTACCAAAGGATTGCCACCACTGTTATAGAGTATTAAATTGAAGCTTGCTGCTAATTTTAGCTCCATCCTTTTTGCCCTTTGTCCCTCCCATTGGTGGGAACTTTACTGAAACCCAAGGGTGTTACACCAAGAACTGAAGCCAGTTCTTGATTAAAAAGAGGTCCCACATCCTTCCTTTAAGTAGAAGGCTAGAACCTGAGGCAGATAACAGGCAAAACATGGGCTTCTGAACCAGAGTTCCACAGACTAGGCTAGACTAAGCCTGACATCAAGTTGAAAGATATTATATGGGATAGGTTGAAGGCCTTTCTATGACAACCATGACAAGTAATTTGCATCGCCTTTGGGCACAAATCAGCCAGGGCCACCCAACCCCAACATCTCAACAAAGGCAGCAAACCCCAGGAATTATCCCTCTTAATGGCAGTGACAATTTTGTTCTTTCATATTTCATATTCTCACCACCTTCTTGATACTTTCCTTTTATAATAATCCTCCATAAGCATCTTTGATCAAAAGCACCCAATTCCCCCCCTACTTCATCTCTTCCAAGTTCCAGGTTTCTTAACTACACACCAGATGAGAGATTCTATAATGAGCATTATATACTTGATCATTTCCTAGAGGCTCAAATGTCATTTTCTCTTATATGCAGGGATTTTGAAGGATCTAAGAAATGTTTCTAGTCGCAACAGCACCCACCTTAGTAAATTAATTATCTAGAATAGCCGTAGAGGAGACATAACTGTTATTATAAAATGGGGAAAATAACTATGAAGAAACATACCAATATTCCTGGAATCTGACTGTTAATCATGTTCATGGAGAATATATATATATATATATTACCCAGTACCGATTCAGGTTAGCAGCTTTCATTTTAGCTCAGACATAATGTTTCACAGAAGAGCTTTTGATTTACTGGGGAAAAGAATACATTAATGAAGTTTCTAAAGTTATCTCGCAGAAGTGTTCTTTTAGCCGATTGTGGAAAGGAAATAGCTGTTATACAAGAGGAAAAGGGGAAGCAATGTAGCAATGGGCAAAAATTCTATTGGACTGAAGCCATTTTAAGACTTCGTTGAAAGAGCTGCTTATTGGTTAAGACTGTTGTGCTCTTTCAGTAGAGGCTAGTGATTCCGATTTTGCAGGAATGGAAAATTCACTCTTGACTTTGGGTTCAAACCTTAGACGAACTATTCAAGGTTATTTGGGGCGTATGGTTCGGCACCTTGGATAGCTTTTTCAGACTAAAACCTGGGACAAATTCACTGCTTCCATGAAAGCAGAATCAACAGTCTCCACTGCCATCTCCGTTATAACCCCAATGCTCTGGACAGCTTACATTTTATTAAAATAAGTGGCAAAGGCGTGTGTTTTTAACTTAAATGTATTGGCCACAATGCTGTTGCTTGGCATATTCAATGGCACTGGAAAAGGCCAATTGAATGAATGAGTCATCTCTTCTGTAAATTCCATAGATTCAAATCGGTCTACTTTAACAGTGACTTACTAAAGCTAAAATAGGCCTATTTGGCTCAATATAACTTATGGAGAAGTTGATTCATCAAATCAATGATTCAATGAGCCTACTCTTTTTATATACTGTATATTCATTTTGTACATACCAAAAGAGAGACAGTGCTTATTGCATGTTACATGGGTTCTAGCCATAGTCATATTATAGCAAACTTAAGCCTTATTATTAGTTTCTCTTTTCTAATGATTCATAGAACAGATTCCATGGTCGATACTATTGTGAGTCCTCTTTTTCTTTCATTCTCATTGCCAGTCTATCTATTTCTGTACATTCCAAAATCTTCTTAATCACTCCTTCGTCCATTAGTATTTCTTCATTTTTCCAGTGTTCTGCCCATACAATCCTTGCTGCTGTCAGAATATGTGATATTAAATAAATGTTTTGTTTCTCTTAAGTTTTCTGGTACTATAACTATTAAAATAATTCTGGTTTAAAATCTGTATGCTTTTTAAACATTTTAACAAGCTAAGTATGTATTTTATTTTATTTTTTTCTTTATCACAGGTCCACCATACATGATGTGTTCCCATTATTTGCTCACATTTCCAGCATTTACTATACATATTTGGAAACATTTTAGTTAATCTAGAAGGTGGTAAATGCCAGCTATAAAACATTTTATATAAATTCTCAGTGAGCCTATTCTAGTGTGTTTTGGTACACTAAGCAACAGGATTTCAGCCATTCTCTAGCTCCTTCTCCAATCCTCTTTCATCTTCAACATCCAACTTAGCAATGAACAAAGCAAGGTAAAACCTCTTTGATCTACTCTAGCTCCTACCACAATTCTACTTCCTCCCACCCTTGTCAAAAATAAAGTCCCATATGACATGCAGGTGCCCAGTATTCCACAATCCCTCCCTCCTGTTTTGGAAGGAAACTTCTCATGATTAAACATCATGGTCTGAAGTTAACTCAGTACCATTCCCTTCTAGAAAAGCTGCAATCTCCTCTCCACCATTTCCTTCTGTGTTCCTCACAAGGACCCTCCAGTATCAAGGCCAAATTCTTTCAGTTCTACTGACCTGGCCTCCTCTATTTTGGTCCAAGAATGACAGGTTGGGGGAGCCAACTACCTAACTAATGGCTGAATGATGACTGGAAAAGTGTTTCTTTTGACACGATGTTTGCAGTAAATCCCCCAAGTCACTTGTATTCCTGATAGATGTGGATTTTTTTCTGAACACAAACAATGCAGCCATATATGGTATACAGTGGTACCTTGTATAAAGGAATTAATTCATTCCAAATGAAATTATGTTAAGCAAAATTTCCTTTATACAAATTACCATAGGAATGCATTGAAAACAGAGTAATCCCATTTTCATGTTGTATGGATTTTTCCCATAGGCAATAATGTTAAGCAAATTTCCCCTATTTCCAGAATTTTTATGTTGTACAAATTTTATGTTATACAAGCTGTTTGTTATACAACGGTCCACTGTATATGGAGGCTTGCTCTGAGAAAGTATGATAACAAAAGACTGACCAAAAAGTTTTAGAAAATGAATTCTGCCCTGAACTATGTCAAATGCTGAATTTTGCGTGCTGACCTGCTCTGTTGTCCACATCCATAGGCAAAATAATAAAACTATTACGTGGATAGATGGAGGCATATACGTACACATTTCAAAATGCCCATTATTTCAAAGCTGAATATTAAAGGTTGGACGTTTTATCTGAATGGTATTCTCCCCACTGCTCAATGTTCGCACTCCCAAGATGTTTCCCTAACAATTGAATGTTATTTAAAATACAATCCAAATACAATTAAGCTGGAGCCAGTGGCAGTGTAATAATATATTCATCTCAGCAGTGATAAAAACAAACAGAGAAAGGTTGCCCTCTGATAATGAGGGCAAAACAAAATTACATTTCCACAGTAATGCAAGGAGCAATAACAGAGTTGCTTTATTAGGGAGCAACCCCAGATAGCTAAGAAGGCTGAGGATTGGGTGAGCTGACACCAGAGCTGGGGAGGCTGTGCTTAATCCATATCCCTTCCAGCATGGTATATTTCTAATATTTTTAATCTCACCTTTCTTCTTAGAAAGGACCCACCAGAAGAACTTGGCATTCCAAACTCTACCTAATTTCTAAATCGTATCAGAAAATTCCCAAGATGAATATATTAATAGAAGAGCTGTTTCTCATGAAAGAATTGTAATCTTAAGAGCTGGTCAACACATAAGTGTGCACAATCACATCATATTACAGGGCCAAAATCCTGTTGGATACTTGCATGTAAAAAGAATTGAGAAGTTGCTGGAGTTGTTGATTGACAAGGTGCTGGGCACATGACTGACATATGTTTAGCACCTTGTCAATTACCAGGGCAACTTCCAGATTCCTCCTAAAGGCACATAAGTATCTAGCAGGAGTTTGTCCAATGGAGATCTGTTGCTGTTTTAAAAGGTTTTATCCAATGCTTTAAAATGTTACTTTTTTTTGGTAACTTTTGACTTCCCAAATCCTCAAACAAACTACAGACCAAGAATGTCTCTTGTTTCTAATCATGACATGGCTTTAACAGAACCTGCCTTAATTCACACAAGCCTGGGCACCCCACTCGCCTTGTTAAGCCACCCCACCCAACAAAAGCTGACACTAAGAATTTAGGATCTTCTGAAACAGAAACGGATACAGTGCCGGTGCCACTTTGGGGAGAGGTCAGCAAAACTGGGTATCACACAAGTGACAGATTATGGTTTTCCAAAATTGGTGTTTTTTAAAAAACTGGTGGTTTTTTAAAATCAAGAAAAGCTTCTGGATTTCGCAATTGTTACCACCCTCATCTACAATAATTCAAGTACTGCTTAGAATGGCACTCTATCAATTCAAGCACTGCTTAGAATGGTACTCTGTCAATTCAAATAAAATGCCACTTTCTCCTTCATTGTCTTTGTAACTTTTAAAGCCTAAAAGATAATCCTACTCACAAAAAAAAAAGGTTTATGTGTGAAGGAATCACAGATGGTCACCAGAGATAAGGACTGCAGATTTAAATCAATAGATTACATCTGAACAAAGTAATTTTTCAGGAAATCCAGAGGCTGTATCCAGCTTTTTTTTGTTAAAAGACTTGTGCCTAGAGAGGTTTTCTGCAGGTGGAAAGTGGCACTAATGAACCAATATTGATCTAATAAAGCACTGCCTGTTTAAAAGGTATACAGAGTAGAATCACCATAAGACATCCACAAATTATAATGCCATGAACATATTCAGCAGGAGGAAAATTTAGCATGCAAAATATGCTGAAGGAAAGATATTTTGACTTGCAAAGCAGCCTCCATCTCTTCCAGCATATGAAATGTAAGTTGCTGATGCTTATCTTAAGACAGTTAAGAGAATTTTAATTTGCACTGCAGAATGGAATTGCATATACTAAAGAAGGCCGGCTTTTGAAGTCTCTGCACTTATAAATGTCTGTTAAATTGTCAAAGGTACGGCACATTGGCACAGCAATACAGAAAATAATATGCAATCACGACATTTGTGTATATTATGCTTTGATGAAGTGAATAGATTCCCCCTTATTTTTTATTTTTTGAAACACTTTTTTTTTCTGGAAAGTGACCTCGTATGATTTTTAGAAAAGAAATGCCATATACTGAATTTTTATAAAGAGGGGGGAAAAATCATTTCCTTCAAATCTGTCATATTCTGATCACAAATACATCCTTGCTTTGAAGGGTCCAGGCAACCTGAATAATACAAAGCAGGGGTAATTTCTGGCACCTGAGACAAAAACATAGGAAACTGTCATATACAGAGTCAGACCATCAGTATATCTAGCCTGGCCAAATCTTGCATTACAAATCGTTCAGTTTTCAGGAACAGTCCATTTCTAGCCCTGCGAGGAGATTCCTTGTACTATTCAGTGGCCTTTCCCAAGCAAATAAAAAACAGCCAAACTGTGCTTTGTTGTTGTTGTTGTTGTTGTTGCTGCTGCTGTTTTTGTGTGCACTTGTAAATGAATCTTTATTTACGGTTATTAACCAAGTCAAGAAATACCAAAATATCAATTTACCACAATAAAACGATTTGCCAGAATAAAACATTTTAAAAACATTGTGCACTTGTAAAGAATTCAACAACCCTGCTCAGCTCCTGCAAATCCAAGCCTGTGGCCTCCCTTTGGAAATCAAGCCATCTTGTATGCATTTGGTCTTCTTTTCCTGCGTCTTTCCACCTTTTCCAGCATTATTGTCCCTTCCAGAAAAACTTGTCATCCTGTGATATGCCCAAAGCATGACATCCTAGGATTCAATATTCTTGCTTCCAAAGATAGTTCAGGATTGATTTGACCTCGGACCTACATGTTCATCATTCTGACAATCCAAACTATTGGCAAAGCTTTTCTCCTGCACATTTCAAATGAATGTTTCCTTCCTGTCAGCTATCTTAACTGTTTAGCTTTCACATCCATACATGGTGATTGGAAATACAAGAGTGTGGATGGTCCTGGTCTTCGTCCTTCATTGCTGTTATTTTGAATCTCAGTCTTCTCGCTGGGCTAGAGTGCTGAAACTGTTGGCTGCAAAGTCAGCAACTCGGGGTTCGAATTCGGGTGCCACACAGCAGAGTGAGCTCCCGCTGTTAACCCCAACTCCTGCCAACCTAACAGTTCGAAAGCATGTAAATGCAAGTAGATAAATAGGTACCTCCGTAAACAGTATTCCATGTGCAGAAATCCGTTCAGCCATACCGGCCACATGGCCATGGACTTGCGCAACACTGGCTCTTTGGCTTGAAAACAAAGATGAGCACTGCCCCTAGAGTCGGACACAATTAGCACTCAAGTGTGGGGGGAAACCTTTACATTTTTACCTTCTTCTGATGCCTTGGTTGCAGGTCCCCATTTGGACTGATGGTTGAACCAAAGTATACAAAATCTTTCAATATTTCAATTTCTTCATTATCAATACTGAAGTCATGTAGTTCTATACTCATAATTTTTGTCTTAAGGTTCATTTGCAATCCTGTTTTGGCACATTCTTCTTTCACTTTCACTAGACGTGATTTCAAGTTATTGCTGGTTTCTGCTGCCAGTTTCTTCTGCCAGTATTCACTACTTCATCTGAATTTAGGCTAGTTTCCTGTATATCTTCTGCATAAAGACTGGATAGAGAACGGGAGCAAATGCACCCTTTGTCTGACACCTTTGTCTATAAGAAACCACAGTATTATGCCACCCCATAGTCTGTCTTAACAGTAGCTTCTTGCCTGCTATACAAATTACATGACAGGACAATAAACTGTTGAGGGTTAGGGTTCTTTCAGAATAACCCATAGCTACTCATGATCTACACACTCAAATCATTCACTGTAGTGTATAAAGCATATATTGATGATACTTTTAAACTCTTTGGTGCTTTGCAGTAGCCAGTAGATCTTTGCAATATGATCTTAAGTGCTTCTTCCTTTTCGAAATACAGCTTGAATATCAAGCATTTCTCATTTCATTTAAGTTTGGAAGTTGAGTCATAACACCTGGACTTCTTTTCTTGAGATACTGAAATATTTAACTGCTCATCCAAACAGCTTCATCAGTCTGAGGAAAACTAGTTGCGAGTCCTCCACCTTACAGTTCACTTTGACCTCATGTCACTCTGGTCTGAAATAGTCTCATAAGATGGACAACGGCCTGAATAGACTTGTTAGGTGGACAATAGTCTCAATAGGCCATTAGGTGGACAATGGCCTAAGGTATGTGCAAGTCCCAAGTTTAACCATCCCAACACCCATTAAGTATGGGTTTTGTTAGCTATGGCCTTGCTGGTGGAGGTGTGAAGTATTTTTGATTTGTCTAGGGATTGTCGAAATCACTGCCCGATAAGTAGCAGATAGACTGTGCCTGCGCCCCCCACCTCTGTTGAGAGAGGGATTTTCAGTACTCATATGAATGTCTTCCCTGACCCATCTCTTAGACTACTTATATTCTCTATATAAGGTAAAAGCATTTGTTGCTTAGCTGTATGTGCTCACCTTCCTATATTTAGATCTCGGTACTCCAATGTTTAAACAAATTTAAACAAATGAATAAATGTAAAAATATAAGATTGTAACCTTCCTACACATTAATGAATCAGTTTTGGTGTTTTTTCCCCAATATCAATATTGATATGAACTACAGTATATCTGAGAACAAATGCTGCTTTATGTGACCAATGCCAAGTACAACATTTAACTTGTTTACTCTCAATCACAGTTGCTGCTAGTCTCATTGTCTGCATTTGTATTGGACTTCTTTCAAACAGATAGCCATCTGGTTATTCAGATACTATTTCCGTAGTAAACTTCAGCAATACGCCTCAGTGAATAAAACAACTGCGTACCTAGAAGGCAAAGAAAGGCAGTCTACTAATTAGCGTACTTAATCTCAACACCGAGATAATGGTTTTCTGCCACATCTCATTAGAAAGAGCCGACAGTGAGTTTCACAACTCTAAAGTGGCAAACAAATTACATTCCATTCCTTTTTAAATGCTACACACACACATGCAACAAAACAAGAACATGGGGTGGGGTGGGGTTGGGCACCGTAGATGTCAAATTGCCTCATCTACGCCTTTGGCAGGCAACACCAAGCAACACTGAGAAAATAATCCATTGTGAGTTTAAACTGCAATGTTTTGCCGAGCTTTTAGAGGAATTTTGAACATCTGTTTCATGCTGTACAGTCATTATAGTCTGCCATGTTGGGCTCTGGTCAGTCAGTAAAGAGGAAGCTAATCCATGATTATGAAATGGAGAAAGGAAATTCATATTCATTCATACAACTGCATGCAATCCACTGTACCCTCCCTCCCAACACAGGAAAAAAAACATAATAGGAAACTTTATAACTTGTTTTTAAATATGAAGTTGTGTTCAGTCTTAGTACTTCAAATTGTGGGACTGCGTGGCATTTCACACAGTGATCATTTTAAAAGCAAAGCAAAGCGTTCTGCTTATGTACCACCCCATACCACTTTAAGTAGTCTCTGGGCGGTTTACAGTTTCGTTACAGTATGCAGGCTATACATTGCCCCCCCCCCAGCAAGCTGGGTACTCATTTTACCGACCTCAGAAGGATGGAAGGTTGAGTGAACCTTGAGCCTGCTACCAGGGATTGAACCCCAGGTCGTGAGCACAGTTTTACCTGCAGTACAGGCATTTAACCACTGCGCCACGAGGCTCCATTTAGTAATATAATTACTTTATTTAGTAATATAAATAAAGCCCAAAACTTACTTCAAGTTATAATGCATTTTCTACTTAGGTGTTTTAGAGATGTATTCAGTTTTTCGATGTGCCTTTTAAGCTGTAAGCTTTAAAATCTTTAGAAGATAAGCTATTGCAATTTTGAAACTTAATACAATTTGAGTATTTGCCTGCAACCTAAATGCAGTGTTCATATATTTTTCAAGTATTTGTACCTAGTTTCTCCATAGCTGCAAGACCTCTGGATGTTTGGAATATCTGAAGTATTTTATGCTTATGGAACACAGAAGCAACAAAAATAAAGCTTGTAGAATTAGACAAAACGATATTGCCTGTAATCATTGTGACAATGAAAAGACTTATATCTTGATACCCAGATGAATTCTGTTATAATTGGAAATGATTGTCTGGTTTCATTCCATAACCTTTGGGGGGGGGCAGATAAATGCCGGTGGATATGAATGCAGGCTTTGTAAAACTCTTACAAAGTTCAGGCATCAGACTCCCTGACACAACAGGTATATATTTTATCTCAGCTGTTTCCCTCTGAAATACTGTTTGAACTGTTTCTTTTCCAGGATCCCAATTTTCAAATCCTGTAAAGGGTGTCCAGGTAGACTGAAATATTCTGAAACAGGTTTGTGACGTCCCATTCCTGGTGAGTATGTACTTGAGTCCTTCTGTGCGGAGATTGTTCTGTTTGTCCTCTGTAAAGAGCAGAGGGGTACTGTGGCAAAGAATGGCTTAGCTCAAATTAGCAGAGAAACAATATGCTATTTAGAAATCAAACATCCTTTACCCCAAACATAAGACCACCCTCTCAGCAACTATTCTCAGTGGGATCTGGGCTCTTTCCAATTTTAGGAGTGCAGACAGCTGTTACTACCTGCTTCCCATCTCAAGTTACTGACAGCAGTCCCTCCTCCTTTATCAAGGAAGAGAAAGAAGTGAGAAGTATTTAGTCTGGAATCAGAGACATTTTAGAACACATGGGGGAGCCTCAGAGAGTGATAAAATTTGAGTTTAAAACTGAGTGTTGAAAAAAAACATACTCATCATCTCTCTGCTTAAAACTGTTGTATTTGTTCATTGGCCTTTGTCTCATACAAAAGCTGTTTGCAATTCTTTCATATGACATCCTGTTGTGCTTTTATCTTATCAGTGATCTGTTTGGAACTTTTTCATATATTAAACTGTTGTGTTTTTATTTGACTATTTTAGTATTTCATGGGGTTGAAATACTCTGCTGGATTACTACAAATCAAAAATTGCACTGTTATAAATATGTGCATGCATGTATGAATGGATGATGGACGAATGAAGGGGAAAGGAAAGAAGCACCAGTGTCCTTGGACACCTTGAGGCTGTCTCCTGCTTGTCAAAAACCTTGATAAGCCTATACATATCTCTTACTGTTTGTCTGAGTTTCAAAGCCTGAAGGTGTGTCTAAAGAATTAGATAAGTGCCTTTACTCCCAGTTAGACAAGGGCACGAACCTGGATTCAGAGGTTCATGCCAGTTCATATGGACATCACCACAAGTCCTGCACTTTCCTTTCTCTTGCCTTCCTGGCTAAATTTACCACTTACCAGCTCAGGTGTGCTCTCCTCTCATCATCCTCTTCAGCTGTTTGACCAGTCTTTGGCAGAAGCACATGCTTCTCTACTCTGATTGTCCACTCAGCCAAGGAGGCAGGACACATATACTAATGCTCTTATCACGGACTGGTCAAACAACTTAAGAGGAGAGGTCTCCAACTGGTGAATGTGTCATTGGCAAAGGAGGTGGGGGAAGAGAAGACACGACACCTCTGGTTCATGCCCATCTTTACTCCAAATCAAGGTAAAACCATGGATGACATTTTTCTTGCTAGCCAAGGCTGTTTGCATACTATTAGTTAATGGTGGAGTCCATATAGCTAAACATCATATTGTCTAATGCTTGTCAAAGCACAATACAGGTATTTGGTGGCTGGTGGGCCAGATCCTGGGTGGGCACTTGCATCAAAATTACAGACTACTCAATCATGAGTTGCCCAGCTAACTCTGATCAGTACTTGTTTTCCTGTGATAGATCAAAAAGGACGAAGCCTGTTTAAAAAGAGAGTCAGATGCCTTTTTTGTGACGGTGGTGGTACTTTTAAAAAATCCCTCAGGAGTTCTCAACAACCTTCATGTCCAACACATTCGTTACTCTTTAGGTCTCTGCATAGCCAGTGATAAAGACACCAGAAAAACACATAATGCAGAGTCAAGGAAGTAATTTGGGAAAGGTTAATGACTGTACTAAAAGAATAACAATTGCCCATACCCTTTCCACAAACTCTTCAGAATGTTCTTTGTTCTCAGCAAGATGAAACAAATATTCTAATTGTGAGACAAATGTTCTAATTGGCTTTCTACTCCTGGAGCCTTGAAGAAGGTAAACACTTATCAACAGGAACTGTATGTCAGAACTTGCATGACAGCTGTGATTAATTTCTTTAATGATGCATCTAAATGAGGTCCAGCGCTACAGACAAGAAAACACTTTGACAAATTAAAAAGCTTCTAGAGATCTAAGATGGTATATAAAGCTACAGAAATGTGAGAATTGAGTTTGTCAAAATCTTCATAGATCATAAAAGTGATTCATAATTCTACAGTTTCTGTGTGATTTTCTCAGTTGTATTACCAATTAATGCAAAGATTGTCAGTGAAGCAACTTTCATAGCCTAAAAATATAGCACTTCATGATGAAAAAGTCTGTACAGTAGACCCTCATATAAGGGGTTTGTATAACGTAAAATCTGTACAATATAAAAAATTCCAGAGATAGGAGAAATTTGCTTAACAGAATCATCTGTGGGGCGAATCCGTACAACATAAAATGTTCATGATTAGGGATTACTGTTTTCAATGCATTTCTATGGGAAATTTGTATAAAGTAAAATTTGCTTAACATGATTTCATTTGGAATAACTTAATTCCTTTAAACAAGATACCACTGTATGTGAAATCCTTAAACATAAGCACTGATAGAAGTACACTATTGCCTCGTGAGATGAACTTAATTCATTCTAGGAGTCAAATTGCCCTATGAAACATTTGTCATACAAGGCACAGTTTCCCATAGGAGTGCACCCTCCCTCAATCAAGGGCAGCCAAAGGCTGCTCTCTGCAGCCCCACCAGACATCTGACTTTGACAGGTCAGACCTGTCAAAATCCACACACCTGGGGTTGCGGAGAGCAGCCTTCGGCTGCCAGTGATTGAGGGGGCAGCCATCTCCTCTTTGCCCGGGTCTCTGCACTGCGACTCGGTTGAGAAGGAGGCGGAGGAGGTTTTGTCCTGTGTTTCCTTCCCTGTAGCATCTGATCTGTGCATGCTACAGGGAAGGGAAGGCAGGATAGACATCTCCTCTACCACCTCTTCCCCGGGACTGAGGTAAGCGGCTGTGGCAGGTGGGCAGGCAATTTTCAAAGGCTGGAGCCGAGCTGCCATGGAAAGTGCGCTTCCCATTACCTTGTAAGACAAATGTAAATGGAAAGGAAAAAATCCCTGAAATTACATTTGTTTTACAAGATTTTTTGTCTTAAAGGGCATTCGTCTTACAAGGTATTACTGTAGATTGTTGGCTGATTTCACTGTTCATTCATAGGAACGACTGGTGGCTGCCAGAGCAGTGATAAAAGAGTTTTTCTGGAATTTCTAAACAGATGATTTGCTGTTGGCCAGGGTTTATAATTTGTCTTCTAGGAACTGTAGGGCTAGAAGTAATCTACTTTCAGTTTTTGGGGGGAGATTCGGGGCCCAGTAATCCATTCTACCACATGATTCCACTTTTAGAGTCTTCCAGAAGTGAAAAATATACTGCATTTTTCCATGTATAAGACTATATTTTTTACCAAAACTGTTAGGCCAAAAATTTAGGGTTGTCTTATACATGGAAGTAAGCCAATGACAGAACTACACAGTAGAGAAACTGTTATTTCGGGATGGAAAATTGGGAATCTTCTTATATGTGGGGGCATCTTATAGATGGAAAAATATTTTTGTCTCACACAAACAAATAATTCCAAACTATCCCTTCCACTCTTTTTCACCATGCACACACCCTTTGCATATCTATAGATAGGCATGGCCATGAGAAGCTCTAATTATGTTGCATTTTTCCATCCCTGATCGATTCAATATACAGTGGACCCTTGTATAACAAACAGCTTGTATAACATAAAATTTGTACAACATAAAAAATTCTGGACATAGGGGAAATTTGCTTAACATATCTGCTTAACGAATTAATTCCTTTATACAAGGTACCACTGTACATGCAAACACAAAATGCTCTGAATTTAGAAGATGTTAAAGAGACTTATGGTAGATGCCCATTTAAAAACCTTGAACCTGGAACTAGGATGTGAAGCACAAAACATGTCCTCTCAGCAACAGCAGCCAGATTTTGTTGGCATTATTAGATGAGCCTAGGACCAAGTTGGCAACGGGTAAATAGCATACTCTTTGCACAGCCATAAGTAAATGTTACTGTAGCACAGCACAATCCTATACATATCTTGCTAAGAGGATATCCTTTAAAAGGGGATATTGTAGAGCTGGAAAGCTGCAACCAGAGCTAAAGGGATGAATTCGCTCCGTCAGTGAGGAAAGGTGAATACATTTTGGAATTTCTAGCTTTAAAGCAGATTAAAGGGAGTAAGATGAAGGTATACAACACAAAACATAATGAAAAGAAAGTGAATGGGTACAGCTTTTCTTTCTTCCTCTCCTAATACGAGAACTGAGGCATATGCAGTGAGCCAGAATTATAGGAAATTCAGGACCAAATACTTAAGTATTTCAAAGATGCACCATGAAATGGTACATTTTAGGAAGACACAGTGATGCCTATCAAATTGGATGGCGTGTAAAAACGAAACATAAAAATTCAGGCAATGATTCAGCATTGATTGTAACTCTTATTTATGTCTTCTGGGACCAGAGGAAGTATGCGTCTCAGTACCAGCTGTAAGATAACATGAATAGGATGAGGTTATTCTATTCATTTTCTTTTAGGCAAGTGGACAACATATAGCATTGTTCTGTTCTCACCAATCGATTTTGATCAGCAGCAGAAACTGTGCTCTAGATTCCTCTGTAGGATAAGTCTTGTTGGGTGGCCATGAGATGAAATCTATTATTTTATTTGTTCTTCTATTGGATTTTTACACAGCCCTTCCACTAAAAATAGTACTCAATGGGAACGTAGCAAACAACATAATTAAAAAAATGAGAATGTTTTCAGATATTACTTTCAGGGGGATATTTAAGGGCACAGCCATTTAATGTTGTATTTTAAAATCCCTCAAATAAAAGGCACAGGCAACATTTGGCCCAAAAATGCTCTGGACTTATTTTTGCTGTTTCTAGAGATCATACAAACAATAGCTTAAAGCCATCCTCTTGTAAAACCACACTCTCTCGAAAGCACAATTTTCATTTAAAGCAACCCTCTCAGCAATGCATGGTGCCTTGATCAAAAGCATACTTTTTTTTTTTTTTTTACAAAATTATAAGTGGGTGTCTAAACACTTCTGGTTTCTGGGGAGCGCAGTCCACAACAGAAAAACCACCCCCTAGATCTGCCAACATGTCAATTCCTGCTTTATACATAAGGGCAACCCTCCAAAATAGTAACTCATTTGAAGTAATCTACTAAACTGAAACAGCTAACTAATTCTCATTTTACTATTGAATTTAACCTATCTATATGTTATTAGGTACTAAGGTATAAGGCAAATGGCTAGCAATGAACTCTATCCCTTTAGTACTGTATGACACACCATGGTGGATTTTTAATAGAGCAGGAAAGAAAAAGAGATATTATATATCCTCCAAGGCTCCCATCTCGAGAAGCCAGAAATCATTATGACCACTAATCATCTCTGGATGAACATTTTTCCTTTGTTTACCCAGCATACTTTGGGTGAACTATCATTTATGAAAAGTCACTAGAATATTGGAACACAAAAAGCCCAAGCTCTTTTCACTTTTGCTGTTGCTTTCTTAGCATCAACATACACTTTGTTTATTGGAGACTCATCATGAGCTTTGTTTATCATGAGCTCGTCATTCTCCAGACTTGAACAAACACCTTGGCCTCATGATTTTATATGCCAGAAATAGAAGTTTGTGTCATGCAGAATTCTTGGGTTTGTTTTTTCTCTCTCTCTTAGTGTAATTCTATCACCTGCTGTCTATCCCTCTGGTCTTCCTCATCATCTGTGTGGCTTTCATCATAAACTCTAAAAACAGAACATAGTTAAAAGGGTTGTTGTTTTTATCTGTAAAACAGAATGCAAGCAGGTTACCAACACTGAAGACAAAGGGATACATAATCAATACATAAGGAAAACAAACCAGGGAAGGGAATCCTTTACTGCCTATGCTAAATGTAGACAGTGGGAGGTTCCCTATTCATCCCTTGGATTCATTTACTGTTATATCCTAACAACCATGAGAGAGTTAAAACAGAGGAAATTAACAACACAGGAAGCTATTGTACTGAGGCTTCCTTCTGAACAGGGCTTAGAACTCAGCTGTACCTCGAACACTTGGTAGGCAAGTGCCCAAATGGTTTAGGTATTGCATCTGCTATTGACTGCTGTGCTTTGGCCTTGGCCCTCAGCCACTGCTAGAAGGTAGGTAGTGCTGTTTTTCAAGGAGACACAGAAATGGGCTCAGCAAAAGCTCTCAAATACTAGTAGGCTTTGATAAAAACAGAATGAGAGTATGTCCTGAATAGTTTTCTCATTAGAAGGCAAGTCCTATTTTTTATCAAAACTGGAAAAGGTTAATGCTTTTAAACCTTGTATAATTAAACATTTTCCCAGATGAGCTGATAATTGGAAAACAAACTATATTACCAAATAATTGGGAAACATAAATTAACCTACACGACAGTGCCAATCCTCTGGAAACCATGGAGACCCCTACTAAATGCAGGGAGAACTCTGCATTGAAATGCCAAATACAGTACATTATTATATAGGAAGTGTGTTTTCACAAAATGAGGGATCATTTACAGTTATTTGTATCATCATTTATAGGTTCTCTTTAAAACACAATAACAAATTGGGCTTGTTCCAAGAAAACAAAAAAAAAACAAAAAAGTTGAAGAGAAACTGAATAGAAAAGAGAAATAATCAAATATACAAAACAGAATAAAATACTAAAACAAATAATTATGTGATTAAAATTTTAGTATACAGGTAACTGACCTTGCAATGTCACCTTTGCTGTAGTCTCCTGTTTCATAGTTATTGTAAAAATCAGAAAGATTTTGCCATGGCATCTTTGAGTGCCTGCTGAAGTCTCCAGACATTAAGACACTGACATTTTCCCAAGGATCTGAAATGTACAGTGGACCCTTGTATAACAAACAGCTTGTATAACATAAAATTTGGTATAACATAAAAAAATGCAGAGATAGGGGAAATTTGCTTAACATAATCGCCTATGGGGAGAATCTGTACAACATAAAAATGGGATTACTCTCTTTTCAATGCATTCCTATGGGAATTTGTATAAAGGAAAATTTGGTTAACATAATTTCATTTGGAACGAATTAATTCCTTTATACAAGGTACCACTGTATTATGTATGTTTCATTAACAGGAAATGTAAACTCTATAATGCCTGAAATTATTGCACAGGAAGAACAGCCAGGTCTGTCAAGGTGTGACAACTTACACATTAAAAAAATGAGAGAAACGTTCCAATTAAAATATTGCTAAGGATTCTCCAGATGCAGCATCATGTTGTATGACATACAGTACATGTCTCTCATTACATCCTCATGGAAGCAGCCCACGCTACTGGTTCAGCACGTTAGGGCTAAATTAGAAGTGACAACAGTAATATGTAGAAAAAACAAAAAGTTACACAACTGAAACTGATTCTGTGTAACATTTCCACCTAAGCATTGTGCCAGTCTAATTAGTCCTAGAATTCTCCCGGTCCGCATCATACAATAACGACAGGCACAGTTGTTGAGTAAGCTATAACAATCACATCTACTGATATCTGATACAGAATGGTTTATGCCTCAGTTTGTTTGGTTATTCCTACTATTAGTAACAGGAAGGCTGGATTCTGCCTTATACTGACTCAGGTCATTGTCAACTGTGGAAGACAGTGTCCCTCTAAGAAAGGCATGTCCAAACTTAGGCCCTCCTGATGTTTTGGATCACAACTCCCAGAATTCCAAGCCTGTATTGCCAATGACAAAGGACTGTGGGAGTTGTGGTCCAAAACATCTGGAGGTCCAAATGTTGCACATGCCTACCCTAAGATTTCAGATAGGATTCTTTCCTACCCTTATTTGGAGATACCAAGACATGAACCATGTGCTCTGCAGCTGTGCTCTGGCTTCATTCCCATTCAGCATCTGATATTTGATGGGGCTTCCTACTTAGACCTACCCTACTTAGCTTTCAAAATCATGTAAGATTGGATGTTTCTGGTGTTATGTGACTGTCTTTGGGGGTTGGTAAATTGGTGAAACGAATATGAATTACAGGAATGGAATCTATGAAAACCACAAGAATGCTAGTAGTGAAAGTTAACACTACATCCTGAGATCTCCAACATAGGACACCTTCCTTGATACCCACTATTCTCCCAAGTACTTCTGATTTTATTATTTTTAGAATAACTCAGAAGAAGCAGCCAGAGAAGGTGGGGCAGGGAAGGTAGGATGCTGCTTCCAAGTATGTACCCACCAGACAAGGCAGGGTTTTGAAACACCAAACAATATACTAACCAGGAATAACCACTGAACCAGTGGTTCATGCCCACTTCTAGTCATTAATGTATAGGGCTGCCTTATGTCAGAGCAACTTGACAGCATATAACAAGAGCTAGTTTATCTCAAAGTTATTAATAACTAAAGTAACAGTGGTGGTGGCTCAGAGGACTAAGGCTCCGAAACTGTTGACTGCAAAGTCGGCAGCTCAGCGGTTCAATTCCCGGTGCCACACAGTGGAGCTCCTGCCAATCTAGCAGTTCGGAAGCAGGTAAATGCAAGTAGATAAATAGGTACCGCTGTAAAAAGCAGTAAGGTAAAACAGTGTTTCCTTGCAGCCATGCTGGCCACATGGCCATGGACTTGCACAACACTGGCTCTTTGGCTTGAATACAGAGATGAACACTGCCCCTAGAGTCAAATATGACTAGCACGCATGTGCGGGGAGAACCTTTACCTTTACCTTTAACAGTAACACTCTGAGGTCTCACACTCACTTCCTGAAAGAGATCATTTTAGGTAGAGAGCCTATGGCCAAGAGTGTTTTTCCCCAAAAAACCCATCAACATTTATGTTGAACACTGCAATTACAGTGAGTTGTTTAGGAAAAGGCTGGGACATTTTACAGGTGCCCATGATGTGGCACATGTGCAAATAAAATATTTATTGTGCCCATCTAAAAGTGAAAATCTTCCCTTTATGGAAGGAATACAGTTTGACAAAAAGTTCAGGGGTCATAATCCCTTTGGGAAAAAGTCTGAAAAACATGCTAAAATATCAAAGTGAATGGTAAAAGAAGAATTTTATTAAAAGTTGAATAAAATAATGAAGAGAAAGAGAGAGAGAGAGAGAGAGAAAGGTTCTGAAGGATGGTCTGCATAGATACAGCCCCTTATGTATGGATCTACAGACCACAAAGGAAAAAAAGTTATTAAGTTATGACTGCAGAAAAAGCAAATACATTCCCATGAGATTCTGTTTCCCATGAGCTATTCCATTTGTTTTCAACCAATTCCTCCAGATATTCTTATGCCCTGGTTCCAGGCTTCCATAGATGTCTCATCAGCAGTTCTATGACAAACTGATCTACAACAATACCTATCGTGCCAAAATCCCCATACGCTGCCTAGTTTTGCATCAATCTTCTTCTGCTAGTTAATCCAAAACACCAGCATGATGGAACTACCATGGGCATCCCATGAGATCTTCCCCGTGGTATTTTTCTAAAGGCAAAAAGAACACTACTAAGATGGCCACATCATTTCTCCACTGAAATATTTATCCCCAGCTTTTCCATTATAATTCTCTCTTTTAAAATTCAAAGAAGAAAAAGGAAAGAGAATGGTTCTCATTTTAACTTAAAATAGGCTCTTTTCCCTCAATGAAATACTGAAAGTTATGAAACAGAAAGAACATTGCAGAAAAAGGCTAAATTGGTCCATCAGTTTATATCTCCCCTCCTGTGGCCAATACTGCGTAAGAAGCAGCACCAAGGGGACATTATAAATTAAGCTGCCTGTGTCCCAATGTTCTGTCCTTCTTTGTGTATAATGTAGAGAATATGGGAAATGAAAATACCAAGTTGCACATAAACACACACTCTATAGATAATCAAGCACCCAAAAATACATCTTTCAGAATAGGAGTTTAATGATACGGCATAATTACCTGAATTACTTTGCAATTCATCTCCTAAATCTGCTAAAGCTTGTTGATCAGTACTATATTCCCAGAAAGGATCATCATGCTCAGTGACATCAATGCTTTCAATTTCTGAAATTTCAGAAGCAGCTCGAGATAAGGGCCAAGCAGCTGAGTTTGTGGGTCTTGCCTCAAGGACTGGAGAAGGACAAGGAGTGTGCTTAGAGACTCTGCAAAGGGAAATATCTGCAGACAACAGTTTTGAAGAAGCACTTTCTGAAACAAACACAGAAGATGATATAGTATTAGGAGCCAAATACTATACTTTAAACATTTCATCACTGAAAGATATCAACTCTAGTGTCCTTCCTGTTCTTGCTCAAATAAAGTGCTGTCATGAACTCCTGGAGCTAGGAACCTTTGATATATGGACATGAATAAAGCAACACTTAAGGACCCCTTCGTACTTGACAGATGGTTTAACCTAGAAAGTTCTTATAAACCCTATTCAAACATTACTTACCTGGTTCTCTCCAACATGAGAGCAAAGGAGTGCTTGGAATCTTCTCTAATTAATTCTTCTTTATATCAATGAAGTGTCTGTAGAGGTTTTTCCTTGCTTATGGGATCTCCCCAAAAGCCATTCTAGACAATCAAAACTGCCACTTGCATGGAGAGCCTGCATGTGAGCAGGAACATGGTCTTTGCACTGTAGAAATGTCACTTTCCATGTGCAGAAGGCAGTAATGCAGAAGGAATAGCTATAATTTCCTACTCTCATGTTGGAATGAACAAAATAGGAGGAATTATATCAGAAAGATCTGGATGACCCTGATAACCAAGATAGTGTAGTTGCTGACCTCGAGCCAGACATCCTGGAAAGTGAAGTGAGCCTTAGAAAGCATTGCGAACAACAAGGCCAGTAGAGGTGATGGCATTCCAGTTGAACTATTTAAAATTTTAAAAGAGGATGCTGTGAAGGTGCTATATGCCAGCAAATTTGGAAAACTCAGCAGTGGCCCCAGAGAACTGGAAAAGATCAGTCTACATCCCAATTCCAAAGAAGGGCAACACCAAAGAATGCTCCAACTATTGTACAATTGCACTCATTTTACACACTAGCAAGATTATGCTCAAAATTCTACAAGGGAGGCTGCAGCAGTATGTGGACAGAGAACTCCCAGAAATACAAGCTGGATTTCGAAGGGGCACAGGAACTAGAGATCAAATTGCCAACATGTACTGGATTATGGAGAAAGCTATAGAGTTCCAGAAAAACATCTACTTCTTGACTATGTCAAGCCTTTGAGTGTGTGGACCACAACAAACTATGGCAATTTCTTAAGATTATGGGAGTGCCTGACCACCTTATCTGTTTCCTAAGAAATTTATATGTGGGGCAAGCAGCAACAGTCAGAACTTGATATGGAACAACTGACTGGTTTAAAATTGGGAAATTATAACAACAAGGCTGTATATTGTCACCGTGCCTATTTAGCTTATATGCAGAGTACATCATGCAAAAGGCAGGACTGGATGAATCATAAACTGGAATTGAGAAGAAATATTAACAACCTCAGATATGCAGATGATACTACTCTGATAGCAGAAAATGAGGAGGAATTAAAGAACCTCTTAATGAGGGTGAAAGAGGACCGTGAAAAAAACTGGCTAAAGCTCAACAGCAAAAAACTAAGATCATGGCCAATGGTCCCATCCCCCCATAGCAAATAGATGGGAAAGAAATGTAGGGAATGACAGAGTTTATTTACTTGGGCTCCTTGATCACTCCAGATGGTGAATGCAACAATGAAATTAAAAGATACCTACTTCTTGGGAGGAGAGCAATGGCAAACCTAGACAGCATATTAAACAGCAGAGACAACACTTTGGCAACAAAGATCCAGATAGTTCAAGTTATTGTTTTTCCAGTAGTGATGTACAGAAGTGAAAGTTGGACTATAAAGAAGGCTGATTGCCACAGAATTAACGCTTTTGAGCTGTGGTGCTGTAGAACACTCTTGAGAGTCCCCTGGACTGCAAGAAGATCAACCTATCCATCCTGAAAAAAATCAACCCTGAATGTTCACTGGCAGGACAGATTTTGAAGCTGAGGCTCCAGTACTTTGGCCACCTCATGAGGAGACAGGAATCCTTGGAAAAGTCCATGGTGTTGAGAAAGATTGAAGGCAAAAGGAAAAGGGGACAGCAGAGAATGAGATGGTTGGATAGTGTCCCACACAGATTATTATCAGTTGCTTCATTTACAACAGATGAAATATACAGTTCAGGTGTCAACTTTCTGAGTCATTCTAGCCAATTGGTGAGTTCTAATCCAGAATATGGCTATATTGCCCAATCATGACCATTCAGCTAAAATACTGAAGTTTAAGTATAAGGTTCTTTCAGTTGAAATTTTGCAGCATTTCCATATTTCTAGGAAGAGTGCTGAGAAGAGACTACTACAGCAAGTCGGACTCTATATCAAGAGATAAATTTGGCTTTGGGCTAAACCACATGTGAGAAAAGACTCCCAGATACACCAATACATTTCATATCTCAGTTGTACCAACACATTTTTTCCAGTGCCCATGGGTTAAATATACTGTATTGGCAAAGGTGTCTACACAATTTTGAACTGCATCACCACATTTCTTTCTATTTGAACCGTTACAGTAAGCTACAGTGTTCTAATTTTGTATTGATTATTTTTCTCTACTGTTTCTTGGGGCAATCAGTCAACCCTTGTCCTTTAAAAAATTACAAGTGATATCGATAAAGCAATATGAGCCTTTTCGTCTTTTCCCTTCTTGCCTTTATTCACCTGCCCCTTTTCCCTCATTTCCCTGCATATCTCTACTCTCAGTTCTTAATCTTTTTTTTCCTTTTCCCTTTTGAACAGTATTGAGAGAAGGAATCATGTTTTGAAATACGGTACTTGCAAAGTATTATGAAGAATTTGGTTAAGAGAGAGGATGCATTAATACAATGCTTATTTATTTACAATTCAAACAGGAAATGTCTCTTACTCTGCTCAAGGCCTCTTTCATCCACAATGAAGGGGGAGGTTGTCTCCTTCTCAGCAATGTATTCATGTAGTTTTTGTGGTGGTGGCAGCTATCACTAGCTAATTATCAATATGCCTTTAATTTTTTACGTGTACAAACAAGGGCCCTAAACTCCAACTCCTTTGCAAAGGAAATACATTGATAGCAACATTCACACATGCTGACATGACAAGGAATGAAGTAATACATCATTGATACATTTAAAAACAACCCTCCTGGCAAAAGGGAAACACTGATTGCTGGGATAAATGAATTGCTATCAGCCATCTGTCATTTAACTGGAAAATTATGGACCGATCTAAAAAATGGCTATATTGGTATAGCTCATTTGGCAGATGCGACTAAGCCCTTTGTTGCTTACAGCACAAACTTTCCGCTTTTAAAAAAGGCCCTTACCTCTCAGCAAGACAGATGGAAGAGCCCCAAGGCTTGGGTTTTTCCTTCCCAATCTACTTGATGGTCTGCTGAGCTCTTTTTTCAAGACTTCTTGCACTACACACTCATCAGCACATTCACCTAAGCTTAAGTGCTTCACCCACAGCTCTGATGCTTAAAATGAAATGACAGAAAGAATTAAGTGCACTAAAATGTTCAAATTATGTATGCAGTTCTGTTTTAAGGTATCTACAAAGAATATTTACTTGAAAGCTGTATACTTCACCAAAGGACCTGTGGTGATATGTCAGCCAAGTTCTGCCTTCCCATGCTCCAATTTCCTCTGCCTTTAACAGAAGCCTGCTGTGCAGATAAGGTTTTTCCAATAGCTTACTTCCATGCCAAGAAATCCTTTACCTTATATCTATATATATCTGTGGATCAAGCTTCTGCTAGAGGCACAGACTCAAGGCTGGTAGAATACAATAAATGTAAGTAGAACTTTAGAATTCAGGAAAGGAGAAATGGAAAGTGGATGCATACTTTTGTTGGTTTAATAAACATATTAATCAACTAATGATAAAGTTACTGAACTATACATCTAAAGAATAAGTTACACACAGTTTTACGTCCTTCCTTCTGTACCCCTCTCCCAATAAACTTCCAAAATAATGTATTACATAGTTTTTCCTTCCACTTCTTCAAGAGAGGCAGTTATGGTGAATTTTGTAACAAGCAAAAATGAAGTAGCACTTTAGCCTGTGGGAAGCCAGGTGGGTAGATTTTAAAAAAATAATAATAATCAGATGACTATCCTAAAATGTCAGCCTTTCCCATTCAAAGTAAATCAGCAAGCAAATCCAAATAAACCTGGATCCTATGTTGAGCTCTGTAAGGCGACTATAACATGTTTCCACATGTCCGTTTTCTCTGCAGTTCTCTAAAAATCTCACCATGAGGTCATGTTAATACCTCCCAGGCTCAAATGAGGGTGGTGATATTTTAACTAGAGGTTTCTCCACATTTTGCAATGAAAGGTTTGGTTGAAACACTGTGTACAAAAATGAATATACATGGGAAGAGGTAAACAAAAATGCAAGGACAAGGAATTAACAGCATGTGTATAGTCATCAAAACTGCATACAAAAATAAATATGAATAGTTTTTAAAATTGCAGAAGGAAATGAGATGAAATAGATCAATTACTGAACTAACAAGAATTAAAAACTGACATGGACCAGAAGCAGGAAATACTGTCTCCAGGTCCAGAAGTGATATGTACTTAAATATCATTTGCCAAGGAATGTGGATATTTGGTTGCTTCTGGTCTTCTCATAAGCGTCCTGGGAAAAGAATGATGGACTAGAAAGACTCTTAACCTTGTCTAGGATATCACTTTTTATGTTACTAGCTGAAACCAGGAGTGATTTGTAAAGTCTAATTCCTGCTATCCAAACTTTCACTTCAAAGATGCATGGAAGTCAAATGCATGTAAAATTTATGATAGGTAAGTCTTGTTAATTTTCATCCAACAATTAGGTTGTTTACTCACACAATTAATTTATTACTGCTAAGGTTCATTAATAATTTTCCAAACAGAAACTAGGCCTCATCAAAGTTTAGCTTCAAAGAAAAATGAAGTACTTTTCAGGTGACTGAAAAACTACTAATATGGTCTTATTTAAAATGTAAAAATGAAACTGACACATTTGTTTCTTTTTTCTTTCTTTTCTGCAACTTTCCCCTGTAAATTCTCAGTATGCAAAATGTATGCCAAACTCATTTATGTGTGATGTCCTATACCTGGCACATGCAGATAAAGATATTTCTGTGTACTTAAATATGCAACTAAGACCACCATGCCCTAAAGCAGGCGTGCTTAGCAAGCAATGCATATGAAACTGGAGAAATTTAGTTCTGCATTACTACCTGAAAATGAAATACTGTCGCTTAGAGAATGGCTGCCTATATGTAGTGAAGGAGATGAGTCCATCATAACTTGCTGACAGTTTGTATCCATTGTAAAGAATCCCTCAAGTCCTCGGTATGTCTTATAAACAGGTTTCTCTCTTGAGGCTACCTGTAGGAATTACGATGTACCAAAAAAGAAGAAGAAGAAGGAGAAGAAGAAGAAGAAGAAGAAGAAGAAGAAGAAGAAGAAGAAGAAG
>JAHTLZ010000379.1:49143701-49163859 GCA_023846285.1 Phrynocephalus versicolor
AAGAAGAAGAAGAAGAAGAAGAAGAAGAAGAAGAAGAAGAAGAAGAAATAAAGAAAGGAAAAGGAAAGGAAAGGAAAGGGGGGAAAAAGAAAAAAAAGAAAAAAGAAAAAAACACTGATCTGTTTTGAAGCCAAATTATTTAGGATCTTCCAAACCATTTACTTTTAAAAATATGGCCTGGTATAGAGGTATAATCCCACTGGTAGTCCAAATTAAAGTAGACCTACTGAATCAGTGGAATTTACATCAATTTACCATTACATAATGGATTAAGGCTGAGCAGCTTAACCATGATTAGTACTAACCTTACTTTGCTAGGATCCTGCCTGTTAAGATCCCAAGTATCTAATAAAATCAATTCAGCTTAAGAGCAACTAAGTCAAGCATCCAGAGGGTTCATAAGGAAACAGCAACATAACAGGGAAACGGCAACATCTCATAACAACCATGACATGACTGCAGATACTCTGATCTGCCTTAACTATGATTTATTTTGTGCAGATGAGACTGCTGCCAATGCAACCCTGTGCACAGAAGTCCACTGACATCTATGGAACCTGATCCCAGGATTGTATATCAACAACTGAAACATTAATCACAATTTGAACAAACTTGAAACACTAGTTTTACATCATGGTTTGTAGCCAGTTCTTAACCATGGTTTGGTAAATCATTGTTAAGCTATGCAGGGACTATGTGTAATATGAAAGGCCTATGCAGATTTGCTATATAAATATCTCTGAGTATCATAAAGATATTAAAAGCTAAAGTTATCCATATGTACCATGGCCCTCTTTGTGCAGCAAATAAACCGCAAGTAGATTTAGAAACAATGGAATTTGCTATAATGGGATGGGATGAATTAATTCATAAAAACATAACAAAGCATTTTAAAAGGTCACAAAAACTGGAACGTCAAAAACTGGAATTTCATTGCTGTGAGAAACCTAGGAGCAGCACATTTGTGACAAATGAAGCTAAAAAGAGGAGAGAAGGAATCCTCTATTATGTATCCAAATGCAATCTAGGTTTCGGGGATAGTTCTGATTTTTCTGGAACAGCTATCAATCATCAAACAATGGTAACCTGCTTTCCTTCCATGTGGAGCACTAATCATCTGCAGTTTCTCTGCAAAAGAATGCTAGGGGCATCTTATTAACCAGCCTTCTCAATCCTCTTCTTTTTCAGTGACTCATTGCTATTGTTGAGAGTGATACAGAGCAGATGGGTAACAACATGGTATCTAGTTTTAGGTTTCACATTTGTGGAAAGGAGTGAGAAGGAATAATTCTACACAAGCCAAAAGCAACACAAATCCTCTAAGATTTGTGTTGGGGAACCTGTGACCTTCCAGATGCGGATGAACTACTGCTCCCATGATTGCCTAATACTGGCCAGATTGGAGAGGGGCTAATGGGAGCCAGAAGCCAACAACTCTGGACAGTTGAGATATCCTGTAAGACAGGCAGATAGGATGGTACACAGGTAAAGAAGATGCAAGAATCTGCAAGAAGCAGATGGGAAATGTCATCTTTAGTCATCTTCCCCACACAATGACTTTTGAAAGATAATTATGAGTGCGCAAGGGCTATCAATGGAATTTTTTCGAAGATTTTAACTGTTCACGTTTCTGCATTCTTTAATTTGTGTGTGTGGGTCAGGTTGGGGAAATAGATACCTGCTACATTTCCCCTTTACTATGGATATTGGCTGCATTCTCTTCATGGACTCATCTCGGAAAACTAAATGAAGACTCTGTGATGCTCTTGATGAGTTCTGCATCCTGTTGTCCTGTTCCTCACCTCATCCCTCCTAAGCCCTATGCAGGCTTTGCGAGTATAAAAATGGCACCATAATAAATAGGATGTTGAATGTATAGTGTCACATTATGTGCCACAAAAGTACCCTTACCTCTATTCAGCTAAGTACTGAGTTCTATTAATACTGATGAAATAAAAGCTAGAATGTGATTACTGTATATTTATTATTATTATTTTACCAGTGAAGCCTTTGTAGTGAATTGTGAAGCTTCATTCAACTCCATCTTGCAGTCTTTGGGCAATTCCATCATAGGGAAAGGCTTGTTAGGAACCAATTTGGGAGGACTAAAAGTTTGTTCACATGACATGTGAGAGTTACTTTTTTTGGTTTCAGGCTCTTTTTCTTTTGTTACTGCTCTTTTATTAGGGATGGTGGGAACAATTTCCTCTGCCCCAGAACAGCTGCAGGCAGCACTAGCTCTTTCAGACTGTGAAAAAGGCGCTCTCACTAAAGGATTGAAACAGAGAAAAAAGATCATGTCAGTTTAAATCTCTGCATGTCGTCTCTTAAATAATTACTGTAAAGTAGGCCATTAAGACACCAGTTACATGGCCTCACATGTAAAAGCAGGGACCTGCATTTGCAGCCGCTGATTCAGGATGAAACTATAGGAATGATTGAGGCTCCTTATTTTTGACTCCCATATTCAAAACTTAATAAAATATTAAAGAGGTTAATGCCACCTAAGAATTCTTTACACAAATCTAAAAGTTGGCATGTGAGCACATTTTCAAGTTTCAGTTTAATCTGTTTTCTTCCAGTAAATTAACAAAATGGCATAAGGTATCCATGCTCAATTCAGATATCAGATGCTGATCTAATGGCTGGGAGATGCAGCCTATGTTGGCCTCCTGCCTAACCTCAGAGGCAACTGCAATGTCTTTTAACACACCTGGAGGCTAAAGGTGTCTCTCTGTTCCTTGGAAATTTAATATACTTCAAGTTCTGTACCATGTTACTCAACTGGACACAGAAGCAGGCCTTCTAAGGACATGCCCTTGGGAATAAGCACAGCAGTTGCATCTTAGTGCTGCGTTCAGTGGACAGAACATGGTTTGTGCTTGCAAGTTGTGAACAAGCACAAGGTAACATGTTCTACAGCGGGGGGGGGGGGACGACCAATGTTGACACAAGTCCTCTTTTAGCAAGAAAAGCAAATGTTGTAAGCTTACCTCTAGGAGTGTCTTCTGGATTATTATGAAGAAAAGTTAAACACTTTTCACTGCTGACTGCAGAAGGAGGAGGTGACCTTGTGGCAATATTACCAGCTTGTGCCAGAAAAATGTCTGGTTCAGTTTTCTCGTTTTTTGACATGATACCACTTGAGATATGAGATAAAAATTAGAAGACAAAATGACCTGATTGCCATATTTAAGGTATCTTCTTACAGTTCTATGAGAGACAAATGCATACCCATGGATAGATTTTCTTTTGGTTGTTATTTAATTCTATAAGACTCGTATTACCTTGTAAATTGAGGAAGTGCAATTATTTCTACACTAAAACCATTTGATACTCACTTTTTAATGTATTTTTCAGTTTTAAACAGATTAGAAATGACTTTGCATTTATATTCTACCACAAAACTTGTTCTGCATTTTCAAAGAAAAAAAAGGGAGAAGTAAAGTATAAACTATGTATTTGGAAAACATAATGGAGAAAAATGAAACCAAATTAAACAAGGAAGTCTGCTTTCTTGATAATTTTTATTATTGCACATAGAAATACTAAGCAGACCCATTTGCTTTTGCTGAAATGATTCATAGCTTTGAGAAATGTCTCATATTGCATAGATTCTGAGTCTGAAAACATCCTGAACTTACAAAATAGAAGAGCTCTTCATGCATTATTCACATAGGCAGTTTGCTCCAGATATTGAAGGGGCTAAAATGTGAAGCCACCCAGCCCATACCTTACAGCAGGCTTGTCCAAACTTCGGCCCTCCAGATGTTTTAGACTACAACTACCACAGTCCTTTGCCATTGGCAATCTAAGCTTAGAATCCTGGGAGTTGGGGTCCAAAACATCAGGAGGGCCAAAGTTTGGACATGCCTGCCTTACAGCTTCCTCAACCCCAACATTGACATCTACACAGTAAACATAAATAATATCAGTAAGGAAGCCTTGGTGTGTAGTCCTTTACATGTGTATGTTCCACAGAATCAGAAACCCCAATGTTATATGTTTCTGATCCTATGGGAGTCCTCACACATAATACTGCCTTTTGCAGACATTCATACCAACAAGGGGAAGCTGTGTGACACTGGGGACACTGAAAACACAAAGTCTCTTGGCTGAACAATGTGGAAAGGATATGGCCTTTCCAAAGCCTATCTATTCTGGTTCCCACTGGACTGCAGCAAAGTGAGAGCTTGGGCTTTATATCAAATATACACAACTATGAACACCCAAAGGTCATAATTCGGTAGAAAACATTACCTGTAATCAGCCAACTCATCTGATCCTGCTTCCACCAATACAAAACTAGCAGCCTCTTCAGATTCCTCTTTGGAAGTCTAATGAGAAGATATATACATATGCATACACATTTAATCATCCTAAGGGCTTGTTGTATCTTGCATATAATAGAAGATAATATACAACAGTTGAGACGATAATAGAAATCCTTAATAGCCTGAATGCTCGGTCAGAGTGGCTTCTTATTTCACTAAATATTTCATTCTTCCTCTTCTTTATCTTTTTCCGTTCAAGTGTAACAAGATAAGAAAATGGGAAGACTTCATCACGTGGTGTCTCAGATTCACAACATTAATCAAGCTAGTACATATTTCTTACAAACCCAGTGTAATCATTCTGCATTATTAGCTTTGAGTCAAATCTATTTTGCCTAAATATAAGTATAAAGGTGGTACTGAAATCAATAACCAGTTTTGGTGCAGAACAGTGAACTTTATGCGTTAGAAGAATTATACTGGGTATACGTGTACTACATTCAACCATTCGTTGTTAAAATAAGAACGGTTAGATTTCAGAGATGCCATCTGAACTATCAACTCAGCCTCTGAATCTTGAGTATGTATAGTGATTGAGTTTCCTTTCTTGCTGCCAAGGGTTGGATCTTGAGACTCCAGTGCAATCTATATATATACTGTTCATGACTAAACATGGAAAGAATGCCTAGTAGTCCTGTTCGCATAGATTGTCTCTGTATGTCAAAGCCATTCATTGTCTCTCATTATTATTCAGGATGTTCCAGAGCATAAAAACAAACAAAAGGGCAAAATGTACACAAAGCCTGACTAAAAATAAATCTAGAATATTGTCTAAGTTAGTAAAGCTTACCACAATCTCTACAACAATATACTGTATTGCTTTTTATTGAGTTCATTAAACATAAAGATGTGTAAAATTGATAAAACAATGTGGAAATATTTGGACACATCATAACACACTTCAAATCTAATATCAATGAATATCTGTAAGGAAGGCAGCACAAAAATGGTGACGAGAGATGCAATCAGCTCACAGTCTGTTCTCAAATTTGTTATGTGCTGTCAAATTACTGCCAACTCATGGCAACCCTATGAATGAGCAATCTCTAAAATGCTCAGTTCTGCTGTTCCTCAGTAGCTAATTGTTTTTTTTTTTTAAACCTGGGTGGGTGATTCATCACCTTCTCTTGTTCATTCTGGACTTGCTCATCATAGTTTTCCAAGGGAAGAAACGTTCTGCATTTTTTAACCATTGCCGCCTTCTGCATACTAAGTTAGCTTGAATGTCCACTCAGTTTCTGTGAAAGATCTTCTGTCAGTGTCATCTTCAGCTACTCCTCAGTAGGACCCCACTCCCATCACCATTGGAAATATTCATTCCCTTCTTCTGATGCAGCCATTATTCCTGAAGACGGTGAATGTGTCTGGTGTCTCTCCTGGTGAACATCCCACCCTGGTTGACCCTGTTAGGGGTCGAGGCTTGTAATGGAATCTACCTTCCTGATAGCATTGCTCTCAGCCCTTGCCACATTGTGTGCATCCAAGAAGGGGGTTCTCACAGACATTTCACCATGTCTTGCTCCTGGCAAGTTCTTTGATGCAACAATCCCTTTTGTGGTGTTGTTTTGTTTAATTGTTGTTCATTTTTTTAAAAAAATCCCCAATTTTGCTTAAACATTAGAGGTTTTTCTTCCTACCCTTCAGCATGTTGCATGGGAAGTTATTGTGGTCATGCAACAGAAATAAAATGTGACTTTGTTATTTTTTTATTTTCATAGGGAAACGAAAAAACTGAATCGTACATAGCAGCTGATCTGATTGTACACCTTCATGCTATCTATTTTTTATGAAGCCTCTTAAATGAAATTTAGAAATGTGAGCTAGATTGACCAGGTAATATATATATATATATACATACTCACATCTTCTAGAATCTTGATTTTTAGGGATGGCTCAGAGTTTATAATAATTGCTTCTGGCGCATTTCGCAAAGCGTCTGTCCAGTACTTTTTCATTTCTTCAGCTGGAATTAAAAAGTATCATGGTCATTTGTGTTTACAATTTCTACTAAATATTTACTCCAATGAAGCTGTAAAATAGTTGTGATTAGTGGAGATACATAAACAGCAAAACATTATCTGGCCCCATACTGCAAAAATGAATAGTAAGAATTGTTAAAATAGTCTACTTTACATAAGGATGTTCCTAGTTAATGTAAAGTCATAATTTGTACTATAAATGCAGGACCCAGGTTTAGCTGACACTCTTATGTTCTGCCTCAGGCCTGGCAGGCCGCTGAGATGCAGGCTCCAGTGCCCATTTGAAAAGCTGTGTGGTCTAAATAAACAGTAACATTTCGTCTTAAAAGAATAGCAGAGCTTCATGTGTCAAGTAGAGATGGGCACGACTCAGGAAAAAAACTTCGTTTTCGTTTTCTTTTTCGGCTAGGGTCCGAGTCGTTTCGTTTCCGTTTTCGCGAAAAATCGGAAAAAATTAGTCGTTTCGTTTTTCGTTTTTTTCGTTATCGTTATACTGGTTTTTTTTGGGGGGGTAGCGGGCTCCTGGAGGCACCTCTGTGGGGTGGGTGCCTCCGCCGGCCCGCTATAAAGGGGACAGCAGCAGCAGGCTCCAAGAGACCCCTCAACATGGGGGTCTCCCATCCTCACCTGCTGCTGCTGCAAAATGGCATGCACAACCATATGGTTATGCATACCATTTGCAGGCAGAGTGAGACCTGCTCGAGTACTTGATACCCTGGTACGAGCGTGTCGCCAGCCATTTGCAGGCCAGGCAGTGCCACTGCACCTGCTCAAGCACCTTGTCCCACGAGCGGGTCGCACCTGCCATGTCCCACAAAGAAGGGAATCGTACTTGCGTGTGTAGTGCAATGCAAGTCGATCTGGCTATGGGCTAAGGTGGATTAGGGTTAGGGCTAGGGTTAGGCTAATGACGGGTAAGGTTATGGTGGGCTATTGGGTTGCACCTCTGGGTGCCTCTCTGACCCACTAAGAAGACAGTCTGTGACGTATGGGTAAGGAGTCAAGGATTAGGGTTAGCGGGTTAGGGGGCTAGGGCAAGTTTTAGGGGGCTTTTTGGCACATCCCAGAAGTCTCAGTGGCCAAGTGGCCATGCGATTGGTGAGATGGCTCCAAAAATTTGCATGGTCGTCCCCTCCCACATGGCTGGCCAGGCCACTGGGCCAGCCCATCATTGCACACTGCACAGGTGTAAAATAAAATAAAATAAAATAAAATCAATGGAGGACACAGGAGGAGAGGAGAGACATTTTGTTGCAAGAAAAAAGCCACTGCTACTGTGAAAAATCTGGCAGTTCATACATTTCCGCGTGTTTCTGTTGTGCTTGTGTGTTTTTGGACCACGATTTCAAAAACAATATTGCATTCGCCGCCCCATTTTCGATCCCCCGCCCGCACCGCATGGCATGGCGACGAGGCGACTCGAGTCCGGCTGCCCAGGACGGGGGAAGCCGGGACACCCCCCTCCAGACCAGAAACCCCCCCTCCGATAGGTGCCCTACTGAGTGAGTGCCCTTAGTCAAGCGGGCATTTTCCGCCTGCTTTTTGGCCCGGGAATGGGTGGGGGGGAGACCCGGGGGAGAGTTTAAAAAAGTTTTTTCCTGTGCCGCCCGTGCCGCTTGGTTGCGCTTTGGCGGCCGGCGGCGAGACTGGGCTTTTTGCGGCGGGCGAGTCCCACCACCACACCAGAGCATCCCAGGACGGAGGAGGGGGGAGGCCGGGCGGGGACCTCCAGAAACCACCCCTCTGGTAGGTGCCCTGAGGCACGGCAGGCATTTTTCCGCCTTTTTGGCCGGGAACCGGGCTTTTTAACTTTTAAAAACTTTTTTTTTCTGTGCCGCTTGGCATCGCGCGCGATCACGCGATGCAAGTAACGAGCACGACAAATCAGACCAAATTGTTCGTTCGTCGGTTCGAGCTCGAAGTCTGGCGGAGTAATTCCCGTTTCCGTTTCCGTAGAGTAACGGAAACGAGTAACGGAAACGGAAACGGAAATACCGCTAAGTCGTACCCATCTCTAGTGTCAAGTGTAAGCCCCCGCAGATGTTGCCAGATAGAAAATTCAACAATCCCTCATTATGATGGCAAGGACTGATGGAAGCTGCAGACCAAAAGTGTTTGCAGGGCAAAAGGTTCCTCTAACATGAGTGTTGCTGCTTCAGGGGTAGCAAAATCAAGTATCCATCATTCTACTTTCTGCAAGTGCCTCTGAAAAGAAAGGAGTCCTGTTCAGGTAGGACTGAGGGGTTAACCTCAATGCCCAGGAACAGCAAGACAGTAGCAGAGACAAAAATAGGACAGACTCGGTTGCTGGTTTTCTATTGCAGTCTATTTACAATATTTCCAGTTCACAGGTTCCAATAGTCTTCAGACTTACATCCACTACCATAAGGACTTCACCTACTCATCATCTTCATCAGAGTCAATCCAACAGCTTACAACAAAGACTCCACATCACTGGCTAAACAGCCCCAGCACTCTGGCTAAACATCCTTTGTCTCACAGCACCACTTGCATAACAGCAATCAGGGCTAACAGCATCCTTGGATAACAGCATCCCCAGCTAGCTGCAAGAACATATTGCCTCACGCACAGTATATACAGATACTCTTTCCAATCATGTTTCTATTTCTATACCACATGACATAATGCTTTTTTCTCTCTACGCTTCTGAACTCCACTCTTGCAACCTTGGACAATAAACCTTCCTGCCGAGGCCACCTACCAAGCTACCTACCAAGCTAGCTCCAGTCCAGCTGGGCTCAATAATCACTTAACTGCAAGTTGAAAAACTCTTTTTTTCAGAACATTATAGCAGAATGATCTGACAAGTCCTCTCAAAAATCTCAGACAAGCTTCCACTTGGACAGGAAAAAAAACACCTGCTGATATTTCACCATTTTTTTTTCCTTAAGGAAGAAAAAGACCTCATCTCTTCATCAAGCAAAGGTCTAAAGAAAGATGGAATCAGCCTCCAACTTGCTGTGAATTTGTATGTGAGTAGCAGCAACAAACTGTTTCTCCCATCCCGACCTCTAAATGAGACACTCTGTTCTTGTTAAGATTTTGGAGCAGATAAAAATGGAAGCCTGGATATTTGCAGCTCCCAATCTGCACATCACAAAATAGCAGTTCATACTAGTTTGGGTATGAGTGGAATCACTATTGTACCTTGATTTTTCTTTCCCCTACTGAGAGCAAAGCGTAAAATAGATATGTAATTACTTCATTGCATATTTTTTATTATGGTTTGAGCTGTACTGAGGGAACGTGTTGCTATGCAAATGGATCAAATACAACAGCTGAAATAAAATCGTAACTTGCAAATAGAGGGGTGATTTGGCGAGTCAAATTCTTTATAAATTCCTTTAATTCAGTGGGCCAGCTCTAGTTGTGATTTACTGCTGGAGTTAACCTAAAGATCCTAATTTTGTTTTGTATCCAATGCTGTTATACTGCGCATGTTCAGTAGGTATCCTTCTTCCAATGAACTAACCAGTGTTGGAATAACCACCCAGAGTGGCCTTGCTGCCAGAGGTGCAGTATAAAAATCTAATAAATAAATAAATAAATAAATAAAGTGTCCATGGGTAAAATAAAGCCCAGCCAACCTTCAAAACGTGCAATTGCTATGTCTTCTTCATTGTCTTCTTCTTCCTCCTCCTCCTCTTTTTCAACACAAGTATTTTGGGTTTCATTTATCAATGCTTTTTCAAGTTTCAGTTCATCTTCTATAATGTTATCTGGCAGCTTATCTACTGGAGTTCTGCCAAAGGAAAAAGAAAAAGAAAGCAAAGAGCTTACCCCTTTCAGTCTTATTATCATACCATTAAGTATTTTTGTTTGCGTGGCTACTTCCAAGAATGAGTTTTTTTCATATCTTCTTGGAGATCCACTAAACTACTACATTTAATTTAAAAACTCTTCACAATACCGAAACATATCCAAATAATTTTCTTCCATTAACACAGAAACTGAAATCCACTGCAATTGTTCGCTACATAGCTTTATTAATTCTTTTCATCATATGGTAACATAACACCATAACATCTTGGCAGCTACTAGGTCATTCCTAATACAGTATGCACTTCAGATCAGCAACATACTGGACGGAAATGTTTTCCAATATTACTGCATAAATAATATGCTAATACATTTTAACAGGTAATTAGATATGAATATTCAGTTCCCTCATGTATTGCATAAAAATACCTTCTATGCTTCTTAATCAATAATTTTTCCATATATGTCAAACTATCTTCTTTGAATTCAATTTCAATAGGCTTTTTCATGACTGGAGGACTTGTCTGCACCTGGCAGGTACCTGATTGCTCTGTAACAACATAGAGAAGAGCATTAGTTGCCATTCAAATATATTAGGACCTCGACTGCTTCTGTCTACCAGCAGTAACTTTTGCTATCCAACAAAATTAACAATGTTTCTTTTAACACTACAATATTTATTTATTTATTTATTTATTTATACCACTCCATCGAGCTCCACGGCTACTCTGGGGGGTTTACAAACTAAACAGAAATCAAAACCATAGTAAAATACAATATAATAGATAAAGTACAAATATATAAATAAAAACACAATAACCAGTAAACAATATACAGTAGGACCCCGGTATCCACTGGGGATTGGTTCCAGGCCTTCCATTGGATAATGAAAACCGTGGATAAGAGAGAACGTCTGCCCATCCACCCTCAACTGCTGTGTCCTGACAGTAGCTTGCTTTATGACTGCTGTCTGTGACAGTAGTTTGCTTTACAGCTGCTGTTTGTGACAATAGCTTGTTTTGTGGCTGCTGAATTATTTAATTTTTTTCCTTTGCCAACTGTGGATAACTAAATCAGTGGATAATGAATCAGTGGATACGGGGGTCCTACTGTATAACAAAACCATAGAACAGGAGTAAGGTGGGCTAAAGATAAAAACAAAATAAATACATAATAGAAGGCATGATTAGAATAGTCCCTTGTTTATTGCAGGGGGTTGCATTCCCAACCCCCACCCCCGGTGCTAAATGAAAATCTGCAATAGGCAGACATCGTCACCCTCTCGGTGCTACCACCGCCACTGTCACCACCTTCTCCAAAGCCACCTTGGAGGGTGACAGCGGCGGGGCCATGACGGCGGCTGCGGTGTTCTGAGCCACGGCAGGGAAGTGCGGAGGGCCAGCGAGTGCTCCATCTGCAATGCATGCCACCTCCCTTAAGGCACACTGGATGCTCTCTGCCACTGCTGCCGCATTCCTCCTCGCCTGACTGACGCACTCTTGCCTGGGTCATACATGGAGGTGGCAGGTGGGTGCTTCCCAGTGCAGGCACGCTCTGCAGACAGACAATGGATGGGTTGAACTGAGGGTGTGCATGAGCATCACTGTCGTCATCCTCCCATTCTCATTCCTGGTCCTTCTGGCCAACAGGGCTTTCCTGTCCTTTCCCAGAAGGGCTTTGTGCTCCATCAGCCTCGGTCGAGGGAGGGAATGCCATGTGCCAGGGCAGCTGGAGGAAGCTTCTGGACAGACGCGGCACTCGGCACACACCCCGTGAGCTCTGAGCCGCAGCAGGGAAGAGTCGGGGGTGAGTGGTGGGGAGGAAGCAGCAGTGACAGCAATGATAATGGGAGGGGTGATGGCAGGTGGAGAAAAGGGGCTGGACAGTGAGCAAGCAAGCAGGTGGGCAAAGAGAAAGGCAGGCGGTGGCTGGCTGGCTGTAGCAGCTTCTCCTCCTCTGTCTGTCAGTCTGTTCCTCTCAACTGAGGCCTCACGGCCTGGGCGCAGAAGACTTCGGCCCTTGTGGAGGCCTCTGGATATGATGGAGGTCCTGACCATGGAGGTCTCTGGCCCCAGCAGTGGCTGCACTGGAGACTTCCAGAGCAAAGAGGAAGGAGGGTGGCAGATCCCACAATATAGAGGGACCATGATATTTGGGGCACGATATGGCGGGCGACTACTGCACAGTACAGTTAACACAAAACTGTAACATTTATTAAATACAGTCACATCCTTATACTGTACATATTTTGCTATCCATTGTGCATAGGAACAGAAAATACATTGTGCTGGCCAGTTCTCTTGCCTCAATATGGCATTAGTCAATAGTAACATTTACCAACTGCAACGGTTTCCCATTTGCTTCCAATCTCAGCTCAAGGTACTAGATTTGACTTAGAAAGCTCTAAATGGCTTGGGACTAGGATAACTTAAAGACCACATTGCTCTCTATGAACCTGTGCAGAATTTAAGATCACCAATGAAGATCCAGTATTAAAAATATTATATTGTCTTTTACCTTTGTTTACATAACATTTCTGTTCTGCATTATTCTAGGGTCTTTCATGGGTCACCAAGTAGTCAACAAATACATCTAGTAATTAAATATGCAAGCAGATCACTGTTTGAGTATGTCAATGAATTAGCTATCTTGTTGCTGAGACAAAGGCTGGGAGTTCAATTCCCCTCTGAGCTTCTTATAAGAATAGCCAGCCTGTGTAACCTTCAACAAGCTGCCCCATCCCAGGGCACCCATAGGAGGAAATGGTGAACCAATTTAAGAATATTTCTAGAAAACCCTGGAAAGGGTCACCAAAAGTCAAAATCATCTTGACAGCACCTTGCTATTATAATATAACTGGTTTTTCTAACATCGAAGGGACAGATATAACTGATTCCCCACTTTCTGGGCTTTACTAATCAATGCTTAGGTAAATACAAACATCTGAGAGTAAAATGTAGACCAGATTTTATGTTGACCATGTATGATGAGCAAAATAGATGCAGTCTGCTTTTCCAAATACTGTCTTACTTAGCCACTAATAACCCATACCTGACTCAGCCTGACATGAACGTTCTTCCTTATGTTTTTGAGAACAATTTCCATTCCTCCACTGATTCAGAGCTTTCTGGAAAGATTTTGCAGATACTTCTTCATCAAAAGTGCCTTGTAGTAAAGATCCTCCGTTCTGGCTCTCTGGTCTCACCTCTGAAGACGATGCTGAGCGAGACTTCTAAATTAAGTTCAGAAGATTAATTTGGATTAACTAAAATTCATTCCTGTTAGTAAGTCACAAAGTGTGGTAAAAATAATGTTCATCATGCCCACTGGCATAACTATCTCAATATAACATTCAGTGGTGAATTGTTGTAAACTAATGTTCACCAGTTGCACCACTTAGTCTACGATAAGTAATGTCTATGCTGGCTTCTTATCTTGTGGCAGTTCATTACCGACAGTGTATTGATGTATTCATTACATTACATTGCATTACATTACAGCTTTGAATTGATGTATACAATGTATTCATTGTATTCATTACATTGTATTGATTACACATGGGCCATCATGACTCTAATAGGCCAGACTTATTATCTATAAGTGGTGGGATCCCACCTTTTGTATAATAAGCCTGGCATAAGCCTGGATTTATGCTGGCCCGTGTGTCAAGTACTGTATGTAGTTCAAGACCCTATAAAGAATTTTCAGTTTGACTACAAATGGTCCTATTGCCAGAGTTTGAAAATTAATTTTAGGATTACAACTCCCAGATTCCCACAACCATCATGACCACAGCTGTGTTGGCTGCATGGTTCTGGCAGTTTTAGTCACAAAAGGTTACCTCGGGCCAGCCCACTATGAAGTAATAAATGCTGAGCCAAACTTGAATCCAGAAGAGAGGCTAACTGCAAGTCATACCTGCACTTGCCTTATACTGAGTCAAACCACTTTTCTACCTACAATTGGTTAAGTTGTGAAAATCTGAATATTTAGACTGCTAAAACAAAGCACATTTGGAAACAGTAGTTCTGAAAATGTACATTGTGCTTTTAAAAGTGAGGCTGGTAAGCATTTTACTAAAATTTCCTGCAAAACAATCCACTTTCCAGCCGAGTCAAGAAGCCAAGACACTGCACATGAACATTACTTGTAAAATAATTTCATTCGTGGGTGACAGTTCAGCAAGGATGTAAACAAAAGACTGAATTGACAGTGTATTGAAATAATTGATTTGTAACGTATACAATGTTAGCATGGCCAATAGATGCTGTTATGAGATCAAGTGATTTCCTGTACCTTGATATATTAACCCCACTGCTTTTCCCCTTCTGTGAGTTGCTATCCTTATAGATATAGTCAATGCAAACGGCTGTTAGACAAAATAATAATTGTTATAGTCACAGACGCAACTCGGCAAATTCTAAGTTACGGGTGGCATACTTTACAGGAATTATAACAGCAATGGAAATCCTGTTTACAAAAATGTATGTTGGAGCATCTGAACCCTGCACTTACAGGTCCAGCAAAAGTCAGATTTTTACATCGAAAAGTTCCTGCAAAACATTTGCAGGATTTATTTGACTTAAGAGAAATAAGAATAGAGGGAGGCAGGAAACACATACACATCACAAGGCAATACAACATGTGACACACAGCAGAAATCAATAACAATCATGTAGTAGTAGCAACATAAATGGCGGCAGCCAAGGACAACATGGATTACCTCTTAAAGACTCATAATGACTTAGCTGGATCAGCATTTAAGAGTTATTTGTTCTGTGTTTCTTAAAAGCTATTCTTACATTCAAGAGCTTTGATATTTTAGGGATAACATTCTATACTTTTAATTGTGCCTTTTTTGGCTGCAAGCACTTTAATTTTTAGAATGTAATTTTGTATTGCATTTTGGATTGAAATCTGACTTAAACGTAAGTTTTTCATATATTTTCAGCATTTACATAACATAAACAAGACTTTTGTTTTCAACAATGGTAAGTATTTTTGTGCTTATAGAACATAAAAGCAAAATAGATAAAAAAAGATTGTAGAATCAGACAAGCAGATGTTTCCTGCAATTACTGCAACAATGGCAATACCTATACCTTGAGACCCAGATTAGTTTTGACATGATTGGAAACTGTGGAACTCCTTGCTGCAGGATGTGGTGATGGCATCTGGTCTAGATGCCTTTTAAAGTGGATTGGACAGACTTCTGGAGGAAAAGTCCATCACCGATTACAAACCACAAAAGGAACACATGTTATCTGCAGGATTAAAAGGAGGCTGCAATAGTACCTCGTAAGACAAATGCCCCTTAAGATGAAAAACTTGAAAGACGAATGAAATTTCTGGGCATAGGAAAAACTTGTAAGATTAATTTTGCCTATGGGATGCCTCGCAAGACAAATTTCAATACATTTCTATGGGAAACAGCATTAAACCACGTTTCGTAGGACAAATTTTTCATAAAACGAATTGACCAGTAGAACAAATTAAATTTGTCCTATGAGGTACCACTGTACTTCAAAATGCCAGAAGCAGGGGAGTAGTATCAGGAGAAAGATATCTAGTTGTCTCATGTGCTCCCAGAGGCATCTGGTGGAAATACATGAATGCACTGTGAAATACAGGAAGTTGGACTAGATGGCACGATCCCGCAGAGCTCTTCTTATGTTCTTATGATTGTCTGATTACATTCTGGAATTAACCCTTAACTGGGATAAGTTCTAGATGTGACCAAAAGAGGCTTCTGATCTTCCCTTAGAGATCTATCAAGTTCTGTGGGGCTCTTGGGGAACTGACTTGACACTACAGTGTCTGCTCTGGCAATGGTCTTCTAAAGTTTTTCACAGCCCAAAGATCCTAATTGAGACTTCTTTTCCATGGAGAACTTTAGGCCATCTGAATATAAAGCATCTGCGCTGCAGCTGAGCTATCTCCCTGTTTTCATTTTGCCTGTCTGTTTTAGGTTTTCTTCTTTTGTATGAAGTGTGTTTGCACAAATAATTCTCTTGACTTTGTTGCCCACATATCAAGCTTAGAAATATTTAACCTTGGCTGGATCACATCTAGTTCTTGACTGCATCTATAAAACAGAAATGTCTTAGCACAGAATGGCCAGAATTATATTAATGTTCACATAAAGGTTGCTTCCCTTATGGCACCCAACTGCTGATAACTGACACAGCGTCAGGGCATGTTTCAGTCATATGCCTGGTCACACACTCTACTGTACAACAAAAATTCATCCCAGCCCCTTGTCAACTGGTCCATTTAGCTGCAACAACTTATGCAAAACACCAACAAGACTCTGATAAGGGCTTTTAATAGCAAACTAGTTGTTTTACCTCAAGATTATGCATTGGTACTTCTGATAAAAATGAAGAAAGGTCTGATTTGTCTTCTAATTTATCATTCATTTCCTTCTTCTCTTCCTTGTTTCTCCCGCCATTAGAATCCTCAGGATAAACTGCTTTTAGGAACTGCTGTGCAGCCTCTAGTTTTCCAACAGGGACTCGTGACTTTGCCTACGGGCAAAAGGAAGTAATCTGCTGAATCCAAACCAAGCAGGTCAAATAAAACATAACTAAAATTGAACTTCTGAATCAGTGAAAGGAGATTAACGTGTAGGGACTGCTAAATTGTCTATTGCAGTACCTAAAACCATATGTGGAAAGTCTCTTGCGTTTGCATAGATTCTATTTCGGATTTGCACATAAAAGTTTTCCCAGGACTTCCAAGTATTATATTAGTGCTCTGAATATAGTGGGGGGAAATAAGAGAATCAAATAAAAATAGCTTAGAGCACAGCTGACACATAGCATGAGTAGAGGAAGCAATTTCAGAAAGAGCTGTCTCCATGCAGTACTGGGCCACATTTTTTAAAGTTCTACATGGTTAGTATATATTTATATATTTATATTATTGTGATGTTTACATTATTATTGGCTAATGCTATTATTCTATTATTTGTTGTGAACCATCCAGATGGGCAGTATATACAGTAAAATGTGCCTGCCTGTTATGTATATGCATGAGAGAGAGCTGAGTCTGTTAGTCAGCCAGTTAGCTAGCTACGCTAGCTAGTTTCTGGTTTAGGGATTTCAAGCATTTAAGCCAGGCTTGTCCAAACTTCTGTCCTCCAGACGTTTTGGACCACAACTCCCACAATCCTTTGCCATTGGAAATACCGGCCTGGGATTCTGGGAGTTGTGGTCCAAAATATCTGGAGGGCCAAAGTTTGGGTATGCCTGATTTAAGCCATATAGTGCTTTGTGAATTTAGAATCTGGCAAACTACACAAGAGAATCTGAGCTGCCACTTCAGAAGTTAAAAATATTGAAAGTAAAGGTTTACTAATTAGATCAAGTTCATATAAAATGAGAAATTACCAGGACCAAAATCAGCAGCATTTCATGTGGAAGAGGGAAGAAGAGCTGATTAAAACTTTAGCCGATGAGGGGATACTGTGCTAGTTCCTATGTGAATAGTCGGTCACTCCAAATCCAGGTTGTTTCTTCCTCTCTCTCCTTCCTCTCCTCTGATTCAATTTATTACTTATAGGTTCACTTCCCTATTGTATATTATTGGATTACTGTCCAGTGTTGATTTGGTAAGAACAGACAAAGCACACAGTTTGCCAATTTCAAAGATCAGAAACATTACATGTGAAGCAATTCAATGACATGAACTTTAAAAATGTTCATTAAATGGCTTGGGTGGGGTTATTTCAACAGCAGCAGAAAACTATTTTCTAGCTAACTGAACAACAACAAACCTAAAGAATTTTCAGGGCAATTCTACAAGCAACGTCTTTGGTGATGCGCTTTTTAAAACACACACACTTTTTACTGCATGCCCATGAGGCAAATGATGCACCTGAACCACTAGCAAATGCTTTGAAGAGTAACACTCAAAACTGATGCTCCAACAGAATCAACAACTTAAATGACAGACTATGTAAATTCGCTAACTCTTCTGCAGGAATTAGTGAATACTCTTTTATGTTATAAAGAGGCAGTCTAATTGCTTTGCACTACATTGCCTGTTTCTTAAGCACCTGACATTCTCAACTATGTTGCCTTTCAGATTCTGTCTCGCTCTTTGTACATCTGTTTGTCTTATCTTGCTACAAGTGTGAAGGCATCTTTAGGTTTCTTGAGTATTTGCTTTTTGATAGGAAGTAAGTGAAGGACAAAAGTCAGCTTGAAGCCATGTAACTGTCCCTCAAAAATTCACTTTTTCAAGCTAGGATTATTTCAAAAGAGAAGACACTTTGAACAACAGCTAGAGCAGGGGTCCTCAAACTAAGGCCCAGGGGTTGGATGCGGTCCCCCAGGGTCCTGAATCCAGCCCCTGAGACCAACTGTAAACCCCCACCTACCCCCTGCTTCCCAAGCAAGCAAGCCTCCGCAGCTGCTTCTACTGCTGAGGCAGTTCAAAGTGGTGGGCTATGTCGCTTCTCCCACTCCCCCCAACTACCGCCCAGATGATCGGCATGCTGGCTAGTGGGGCATTCAAAGTGGGAGGGCCACAGCAAGGTCCCCCGCTCCTCCACCCGCCGCCCACGTGGTCAGGGCACCGGCTGCTGTGGAGCGGGGCAATTTAAAACGGGAGGGCTGTGCCAAGGTCTCCCACTCCCTCCATGGCCCTGAAGCCCCACCCCTGCTCCTTCACCCTGCCCACCTGCCTTCCTTTTGTGGTCACCACCTGTGTTATTGTGTTTGTGAGGAAGGAAGGGGGGAGGCAGAGGCAGCGCCAGCCAGCTTTCCGAGCTGGCACAGCCATGGCAGTGGACCAATGGAGGGATGGACGGTGGGTGACCGAGGGGGAAACAAAGCTACTTCCTGCCCACCCAGCTCCCTCTGAGCGGCTACTTTGCTCCGTGGAGCGAGGGATAGGAGGAGGGAGCCCAGCCATGGCTGGAGGCAGAAGCTGCTGCCACCACCACCGGGTTAGAGACTAGCGAGGAGGTGGTGACGGAGAAAGGGAAGGGAAGGCCAATGGTGGCCTGGGCCTGGTTCCTGGGAGGCTGGTGGGGCTGCATTTGTCCCCGGTTGGTGATGGGCGGACAGCCTGGCTGGGCTTGGCCAGTGAGCGGGCTGCACGTGGCATTGGCCAGGCCTTCCTGCCTCCCCCCCTTCTTCCCAGCCCTTCATTCCTCCCTCCCTCACTTGCAGAGCACCAAGTCAGGCTGGGCCGGGCTGGGCCGGGCCAAGCGAGGAGGCAGCTTTCCCGCTGGAGTGCAGCGAGGGCATGATGGCCAGGACACACGGTTGGATCTGCGCGCAGTGTTGCCAGCCTTGCTGCCCTTGCTGCGGCTGCTCCTCCTCATCCTGAGTGGCCGCCCAGAAGCCTCCTTCCCGACACAATGAAGGAAGGAAGGAGAGCCGCTCCAGCCACTGCCACTGGAGGAGGAGGAGGAGGCGCAGCAGAGGGGTCCCAGCGGCGGCATCTCAGGGCGGTGATCCAGAGCAGGAGGTATTGCTGGGGCCCCGGAGACACAATGATCATGGGCCAATCGTTGGGTTCTTTGCCCACTTGCCTCTCCCTCCCCCTTTTTTCCTGTGTCGGCATTTTTTGGGGGGAGGGACTATGGTCCGGCCCCCAGTGGTGACTGGGGGTGATAGACCGGCCCACTCTTTGAAAACTTTAAGGACCCCTGACCTAGAGTCATAGAAGTGGTCAGTATCAAGGCTAGAATAAAAGCAAAGAAAAAGGATAAAAGTTTTAAAGAACGCAGATAAATTATAGTTTAAAGCCTCTAATCAGATTTTACTTGTACATACCAAAATAAAGGTGCTTATGATAAAAGATTATCAGATTCAACAACAGTAATGGTCTCAAATTTGTTTGCACCTACATACAAATAAAGAGTTCATTATCTCTCCAATGATACATTTCATTCCAACATTTGTCTTGTGTGTTAAGACACTGGACTGAATTCAATCATGCTTAGTAGACGATCCACTGAAATCAAGTTGTCTATGTTTAATAATAATAACAACAACAACTACTACTACTACTACTACTACTACTACTACTACTACTACTACTACTACTACT
>JAHTLZ010000379.1:49163869-49188875 GCA_023846285.1 Phrynocephalus versicolor
CTACTACTACTACTACTACTACTACTACTACTACTACTACTACTACTTTATTTTTATGCCTCCTTTCTCACCAAAGGGACCCAAGGCGGCTATTATTGCTAAGTCAGGATCTAACCCACTGGATTAACCTTTCACCTATGATTAGTTCCTCCTTTCCCCTTGAATGTTGCCAGTTCTTCCTTTCACTAGAACTACTAAAATGGATGAATTTTTTTAGTGAACCCTACCAGTATTTACCACTGGGACAGAAATTATGACTTCATTTAGGTGATGGGCACCTATGGGACTCTATTTCATATTTTCAGACCATGAAAGGCAGATGCAACTCACAGGAATCTGCTGTTCAGATAATGAAAAACTTTCATGGGAGAATCTTCTCATTACATTGTATTTTAGTCAAACTACACATACCATATCCTCTATTGTTCAGGCTTGCATGATGTCGTGTACTGTTTTACCCAACAATACATCATCATTATCTTCTTAACTTAGATCAAATAGTCCATCTTTTTCTTGTATCTTTGAGTTAAGTTAGATCTAGCAATGACATCACTTTGCTTGCAGTTGAGGCCATAGGAAAAGCATTGTCGGATCTAGTCTTACCATCTTGCTTCATACAGTAGTTAAATCAAACACCTTGGGGAAGTCCAAAGGTATGACATATAGGCAACAGCCTTCCTCTGCTGGTCTCCAATAACCCATACGCAGAACCAATAACTCATGCAGATATCATGGCAAATGGACGCTGATAGATCAATTATTCACAAATTGGTCTAACTCCCTCCTAAAGCAAGGTAGACAACGTCTGTGACATGGTGGGTTTTGCTTTCAAGATCTTCCAAGAATTATATAGATGGCCAAAAAAAATGCAATACAACTCTGGCTTCTAAATCCAATGTAAGGGGACTAGAAGAAACCACACAGAACCATAGTAAGCTGCAACAATTACTATTTAATTTTGTCCAAGGGGGAGGGGAACACTGGTTTGTCAGCTAAGGATGAGAAACAGTATGCAAAAAATCCTTGCACTGCCAAAATATACTGATTTTGTTTTCTGCATGATCAATCTGGCAAGGCAGAAGGAAGGTGATCTGAAAGAAAAGCTCAGTTTGATCAAGGCAGGAAAGTTTAAGCTATGCAAACTGAATACTTTTGTTAGACACATGGCAGTCAGAAACTGACATCAAGCATTGGTCCTTTCAAACTGCTGCAAATTCTGTGTAAGATCTGCCTTCAGTTCTACAGAGCTGCTCTGCACTCAAACCCTCAGCTGTCAGGGGACCCAACATACAAAAATGTATATATTAATCTCAATTCGTCGTCACCACCACCATCATTATCTTTAATGTTGATACTGCATTCCTCAAAGAGAAAGATTTTACAACTAGAAGAACAAAGCTTTTAAATAAAAATAGTATACCTGTAAAGAAGTTGTTCTGTGGAGCTTCAGTGCCCCCTTCTGATGCATTCTGGCAAAGCAGCCTGGACAATACTCTTCTCCACATTCTAAGCACATCTGGAGAAAAAGAAAATGAACATATTAAAAAGAATAGTGCAATCCTAGTTATGTCTAATGAGATGTTTCACGCCCACTGAGTTAAAGATGACTTCAATGATTTCAGCATTAAAAACACTGATTCTATTAAATGCTCTCTATCTTATTGCACACATATTTCTTATACAGTATACTTGTACAGTGGACCCTTGTATAACAAACGGTTTGTATATCATAAAATCTGTACAACATAAAAAATTCCAGAGGTAGGGGAAATTTCCTTAACAGAATAGTCTATGGGGTGAATCCGTACAACATAAAAATGGTCACAATTAGGGATTACTCTGTTTTCAATGCATTCCTATGGGAAATTTGTATAAAGGAAAATTTGTTTAACAATATTTCATTTGGAACGAACTAATTCCTTTATACAAGGTACCACTTGTATATATTTTCTTAGAGATATACATCTTACCCCATGGTAACAAAACAGGTTTTAAACTAATTGGTCAGTGTTTGATCTATTTTGGTGAACATTATTTTTATTTTATATGTTTAAATGTGGTTTTAATAATTTAAACAAATTATTTTAATAGTTACATGTTTACTTGTTTTTCAGTGTAATAATTGATGGTTGCAGCTGACTTGTTAATAAGCTGAAAGCGGTCTCATGTTCTTAATTAGGAGAAAAGTACCATATAACTGATTAAATTGAATTTATTTATTTATTTGTCTGTTTGTTTGTTTGTTTCTATTTCACCAGTATTTCCGAAGGAACTCTGAGTGGCTATCAACAACATTAAACAATTAAAGTAAATATAAATATATATCAAAACACATAAATCAATTAAAAAGGCAATAAAACAACAAAACAAATAAAGATGCTTGACAAGATGGTGGGAAGGTTTAAAAAAAGCCCTAATGGTTGCCAAATGCCTCTCTAAAAAGCAAGGTATTGAGTGCTTTTTTGAAGGCTGGCAGGGACTGTGCTAGGTGAATCTCACTTTGGAGGTTGTTCCATAACGTAGGGCCAGCCACAGAGAAGGCCCGGTTTTGAGTGATTGATTTCCGGGCCTCCCTAGGCGTGCCCACCTGAAGTGAGAATGCCCGTGACATTCTGGTGGGTCAGGCCTCAATTGGCCTCTGAGAGATCAGCTTCACCAGGTATTCAGGTCCCAAGCTGTGGAAGGTTTTGTAAATCAAAAACTAATTAAATTAAAAGCTTAAAATAACACAGCAGCCCCATATTTAGTTTGGTCAACGAGGAAGTTTCACAGCATGGGAGGAACACCAGAAGAGGCCCTTTTTAGGAGCCTTGTGGCACAGTGGTTAAATGCCTGTACTGCAGGTAAAACTGTGCTCACGACCTGGGTTCAATCCCCGGTAGCAGGCTCAAGGTTCACTCAGCCTTCCATCCTTCCGAGGTCGGTAAAATGAGTACCCAGCTTGCTGGGGGGGCAATGTGTAGCCTGCACACTGTAATTAAAATTGTAAACCGCCCAGAGACCACTTGTAGTGGTATGGGGCGGTATATAAGCAGAACACTTTGCTTTGCTTTTTGCTTTTTTCATGTTCTCAAACACACTTCTGAGGATGGCAAAACCAGGACAAAAGGCCTCCCCTAATGATGCATGTGATATCAATGCCAGCAACACAACTCCCATTCAAAAGCACTCTGCGCTGGTCCAAACACTTGTTTTTTCCAGTTCAAGAAACTCTATCCTTCCTGCAGGGGGTCAGACATCAGCAGAAGAAGATTGGCATACCAGCCTTCACTGCAGGCATACTGCCCTTCATATGAGGAGAAAGACACCCCTGGGAACCAGACAGTGAAAGATAACTATGCATGTGACTCAAAAAAAGGGAACTGAGCCTCTCTGAATGACTTTGATCCTTCAAGTGAAGGAAACTGAAGGACTAAAGCCTGTTGGAAAGAATATGGTGAAATCGGTACTCAAGACTACGAATATAGCCTTGGCCTTTTAAATTCTTTAAGTGCTTATTGTTATTTTCAAGGATTCACTTCCACAATCACCCCAATTTGGTTTAAATGTGGTTTTAATCTGTTCTAATTATGTTTGCTACTTGCCTTAAGCACTCAATCTTAACATAGAAATAAGAAATAAATAAACAGTGAGTAAAATGGGCCTATAAGGCCATCAAGTCCAACCCCCTGCTTCATGCAGGAATACAAATCAAAGGATATCTGCCAGACAGTGGTTGTCCCCCTTTTCTCTCGAAGGGCTCCAGTGTTGGAGCACTCGCCAGCTCTTGAGGTAATTGGTTCCACTGGCAAACTGCTCTAACAGTTAGGGAATTTTTTCTGATATTTAGCCGAAAGCTGGGTTCTCTTAACTTGAGCCCATTGTTGTGCATCCTACACTCTGGGGTGATCGAGAACAGCTCCTGCCCGTCCTCTGTATGACAACTCTTCAAATATCTGAAAAGTGCTATCATATCACCCATCTGTCTTCTTTTCTCTAGGATAAACATCCCTAGTTCTCTCAGTCTTTCCTCATCGGAAGGATGGAAGGCGGAGTCAAACTAAGATCTTAAATCACCTTTGATTTAAGATAGAATCCTAGGTCATTAGCACAGTTTTGACTGGAGTACAGCAGTTTAAGCACTATGCCAAGAAACTCCTTCGTCAATCTGATAGGAGGCAATCCCGTTGCTGTGAATTAGCTACTCTTAAACACACTGCACTTTTCTTTATTTTCTATTCATCCTGGATTTTGCAGATCATTTCCATCAACACATTGCACTTAATCGTATTTTCACTGCCATTTCTTTCTCAACCTTTTGATATAATTTAGAGACTGGCGCAAAGCACTGGTTGGTTGGTTTTTGTCAAAACAGTTGTTTGGCCCTTCCCATCGCTGCCTCCTTTGAGTGCTGCTTCTAAGAGGGTGTCCACCGAAGGAGGTGGGCTGGGAAGCACCAAAAATCTGTCCAGACAAAAAACGAAGCACCGCAAATTGCCAAACCAGTAGTTCACGTCCATCTCGAGTCCAATTTGACTAGTTACAGCTACCACCCTTCAACCTCTAACATACCCAAGTTTTAAGATAATAAAGGATTAACTTTGCTACCCTTTGGAGACATAAAAATCCTTCACAATGACAATATGTAAATGGCTTTCGAAAATAATCTGAACAAGTTGGGCACTTCTTTGAGGTTCTTCCTATGTTTTCACTCAAATGTCCTCACAAACCTTGCCACATCTCTCCACAGTAAGGATACTTCTAATATTTCTTTGTTTCATCTACTTACCAGGAGTGCACTCTTTATCTCACACTGACCACAGGCCTTTCCCTTAACTTTTGGCTTGTCAGCTGAGACATCAGGCACTACTTTACGTCCAACTGCTTGCTTTGCTGCCTCTGAAACTATAAAGTGTGGCAAAAAAATTAAAAAGCAGTTCATATCTGCCTGCTGAGGGGCTCCCTCTTTGCCCTATTGTCCTTCTGTTGCCCCCTCATTGATGTTTTATTGTTTTAACTGATGTTTTTATTTGTGAACCGCCTAGAGTCCCACCGGGAAATGGTGCGGTATAAAAGTACAATAATAAATAAATAAATAAATAAATAAATAAATAAATAAATAAATAAATAAATAAATAAGAAACACAGATTAATAGATATGGCACTATTGAATAGGGGAAGCGCTATTAAATCTAAACTAATCATGGTACATAGGTGGATTTAAAGCAGTGACATGAACAGGTTAAAGCGTAGTCAAAGTATTACATAAAACTGAAGTATGAAGACAGCTACTCATTTATTTTCAAAGATGATTTAAGATCTTAGTTTAAAAGGTCATGATTTCACAGTACGCCATTATAATTAACAATCAGATTTCCAAAACAGTCCAATCTAAAATAATAATTTAGCATTCCAAACACTATCTGAACAATATCTTACAAACCTCACTTTATTAATGTATTTTTCAACATGTATTTAGGATTAATACCATTTAACAAAAGGCTTCTTCATTATTTGTTTTTAAAGTGAGGTGAAATGGCTTCTAATCACCCAAGTTAATCACTTAAATAGAATCCAGACTATCATTCAAAGTTTTTCCCAGTCTAACCTAAGCAACGAGTTCCAACTTTCATTAAACTGTGACTACACTTACCATTACCTTGATCTTGTTCTTTAAGAACCCTCAGTTTGACCTTGCCTGAAGAAACCTATATGTTTTGTAAAACAAAAAAGTTAAATTAAAATGATCAAACAGACAGAATAATTCTTATGACCATTTTTTTTACTATACTGGCATTTCACCCCAACTTAAACTGGGTATGTAGTGAAGTATGTACCCAAGCAGGTATACTAAAATAAGCATACAACATCCAACACCATAAGAATAATATTACAAATAACAGTAGCTAATAAAATAACATAGTCTGGAATAAGACACTTGTGCAACAAAGTGTTGCAGAACACTTTGCTTTTTGTTACCAGCAAAGTACCTCTTGTACAGAAAATGGGCTAAATTCAATTGTTCCTCCTAAACAGAGCTGACTTACTGAATGAATACTGAATGAAACACTTTTGAAATAACCTCTGATATAACCTAGATTGTTTAAATGAGCCTGTTCTATGACAGTCTTATAAGTTAATGATTTAGCTAATACTTTTAGATTTAGCCAGGATCCTGATATTCAGGCAGTAATCCTCTTCATATTTACTTGAAAGTAAGTCTCACTAAATTCAAAGGATCCTCTTTAAAGGAGCAGACACATACTGTATAAGAATATACTATCAATAAAATAATATGCTTCTCTACATTTAGATTACTCTAGTTGTTACTGCAATACCAATTCACATTAAAGTTCTCATTGGATATATTTTTAAAAACTCAGCTTCATATATTCTAACAAAACAGACAGTGAAATGTTTCAAATAATCTTGTTTTGTAGAGTTTCAACTATTACCATAAGACTAGAGTAGTGAAATTTGAAAGACAATGTTACCTTTCCAATATTTTCTTTATTTTGTAACAATAGTTGGGGCTGTAAGCCTAGGCCAGCCTGACCTGACTTCCAGTGATATCCATTTGCTCGCCTGCAAGAAGTTCCCAAAAACAAATATATCCCTTTTATGATGCATGTACATTTTATCACTCCCCAGTTGTCACCCACACCAAACTCAAGCCTGTTAGACCAGGAAACGATCACACAGGATGGCACAACCAGAATATTTCCCTTGGTGGATACAAAACAAGCATAAGAAGAAAAATATTTAGACCTTAACCCTCAGAAAATGTCTGCTTGTACTTGTGTTCTGGAAACTTGTTTGGTAGAGAGTTAATAGGAAAGTCGGTCTTAGAGTTGAAAGGAAAGTTACTGAGAGATAGCTTCGTTGGAAGTCTGTAGAAGCAGTTATTTGGGAATTTTAATATAAAAGAACACATTTATGTTTTATCATTCATTTTACTCTTTCTTCTACATACCCTATAATATACCTTTCCATTCCTACCATTTACCTGAATAAAATTATTTTGTTTGTTCAGAATCAAACTCTCATTATTTAATATTATGAGTAACTGAAGAAGATAGTAAGCAGTCGATGATAAGAAAGCATTACACCCGTATTACTCAAGGCTACTTAGTACCAGAGGGAAGAGAAGAGATTTTAAAAGGGAAAAACCTTTTCACTCAGTATCTGAATACAAAATAGATTCCACTGTGGGCCAGGGAAGTTTGGGCTGGTAAATAGTAAAAGGGGCAATACCAAATACATGGAATGTGTTTGGATGTGGGCAAGTGTGGTTGACCTTTTTAGGGTAATACCTGTCTCAGTATTACTCAGGAATGACGGCTAGGCTTATGGTAAGTGTCTGCAACTACCATAGGTGTATGTGGCCTGCTACTGTGAAAATGGGTAGAAAAATCCTTGCCTCTCCAGGAAAAATGGTCACAGTGAAGCAGACTTGGACTCTCATCATTTGACATTTGGCTTTTTTGTGCTTTGGAAGAGTAAGTACAGTGGTACCTCAACTTAAATCTGTTCCAAATGCATGCTCTTAAGTCAAACTACTCTTAAGTTGGGGTGCCTAGCTAAAAAATTGAAAAAATAAGTTAAAATTTTTTAAAAAATGTAAGTCGAGCAGACTATATCCAAAATTTGTAAGGTGGCAGTTCAAATTCCTACAGTTTTCTACTCTTAAGTCGAGCTGCTCTTAAGTCGGGTTACCACTTTATGTGGAGAACCACTTAATGATGGAACCAGGTTTAATTCAAAAAACATACCGTGGACAAAAAAGAACAAGAGCAGATTACCAGACAAGTGAGACTTTGCCACCATGCACAATATTGCAAACATGCCTACCATTATCCTATGTCCCAGGATTCAGGGTACGCACAATTAGTGAAGAGGGCTTATTTCAGATTATCTTTCTGCAATACAGTATCAATATCCTTGTTAACTTCTTAATGGGACTGGCAACTTATTAAACAAGCAGGCCAGCAACATGCTACCAAGTCCATAAAACCAGGGTCCAGTGTTCAAGCGTGATCAACATGTTGAGCAATATCCCATTCGAGGAAATAAATCCTTCCAAGTTTGTGACCATTATGCTTATTTCAAAGCAAACAGCAAAAACGAGCTGTAATAAACTAGAAACTGAAGACCTATCACTTTTCTTAAAATGTGGCGGGAGACATAATCAGTTCTCATCACTGGAATCGAACACTAAATGCTCTGTGAAGAGTTCAGAAATGAATGGTGATGATTGAAGGCAATTAGCAACACTTAACACTTAAACAGAATGTTATATCCTGCTAAGTGTGGCAGAATTAATAACTGCACCCTTATAAAGCTCTGTCAAGGCAGGAAGGCTGGCATTAAAATTCACATTACTGAGAAAAGGAAATAGATAATACTGAGAGGTTAATAAAGTGGTGCTTAGACTAGAAGAGAAAAGAGTTACAAATATTCAAGGTTGTGCTTTGTCTGCAAAATATTCTGACTTCGTAAATGGTTTCTATCACTACAGAACAATTACAACTTTCTTGTGTTTTCGTAAATGCATGCATATGCACTTAACACTCGCTTAGGATTGAGGTTCTATTAAAAGATAACAATCTGGCACTAACAGTGGAGTACTCTGAGGGAATGCAAAGTGACTATTCAGTGGATAAGAGAGTATTTGAAACTGAATTTTGATATCAAAAGCCTAACAGTGGAAAAAGATAAAGGTTGTAGTTCTAGAGAACAAGATTCTGCCATATGCCAAAACTGTATGTAGAGCTTGAGGCTTCTACTGTAACTGCTTGTGCAGTCAAACAAGCAATCCAATTTTCATTTTTGAAGATCAGCCTTTTTTGTGTTGGTTACGTAAGTGGCAATGATTCTTTCACCTAAATATGAAGTATGTCAGGGAATATATATAAGTACCGGCAGGACGTCTAGGAGGGAATAGTAACACTAGTAAGGAAGGAGAAATCATAAAAAAAGAAAAATAAAGAAAGAAGAATACTTAGAAACCATCTGTTGTAGAGTAAACCTTGAAGCCTTCTGGCATGTGATGATAATGTGCAAGCTTCCAACCAGCATCCAGTGAGCATGGCCTCATTTATAGACGCCCAACATCCATTTGTAGCCTTGTGAAGCATAAAGAAACAATGGGAAATGTCCATTCATGGATTATAGAAATCCTTGGCATTGACCAATACTGGGGAAAGCAGTGGTACCTTGTATAAAGGAATTAATTTGTTCCAAATGAAATTATGTTAAGCAAATTTTCCTTTATACAAATTTCCCATAGGAATGCTTTGAAAACGGAGTAATCCCATTTTTATGTTGTACGCATTTGCCCCATAGGCGATTCTGTTAAGTAAATTTCCCCTATCTCCGGAATTTTTTATGTTGTACAGATTTTATGTTATACAAACTGTTTGTTATATAAGGGTCCACTGTATTTCCTTATTCATTAGTTTCAAATTGTTCTAAGCTGTGATTCTCAACATAATTACTTTAATATATAATTCAATCTTTCTCAGTCCCATTTAAGGGAGGAAGGTGAGATAAAAATTACATATTGTAATCATATTTACCAACAGATAGTTCAATTCCTCAAATTTTACCTACTCTCTTTCCTGTTTTTCTCTGCTCATGGTTTCTTGAAGTTGTTGCAGTTTCTTCTCCATCTCCTTATTTTCAAGCTCCAAATGAATTTTCTCCATCTGCAGTTCTTTTATGCTTCTAAAGAGATGAAGTCCAAACATTAAATTTGGTTCCAAGTTGTACCATCTTCCATTCACTTAAGGTACTTGTTACAGATATCTAACATGCTGCAGGGATGCGTAAACTTAGATTTTGATGTTCTGAGACTTGACGCGGAAAAACTTAAACTTTAAGGGAGGGATCTATTTGTACCATTGCAGCTAAAGCATTTTTTAAAAAGAATATGGCTACCAAGACAAGAAAGATAAAATGCAACATTACAACTCATTAATGCAAATGGTACTGGCACTCAGATTCTAAACACATTTACACAGAGGCAAGTCTCATTTGTTTCAATAGAAATGATTTCAAAGAAGTGAATTTAGTATTGCAGTCTTAGTGGTAATAAATAGTTTGCATTTTACATCACATATAAAAACCCAAGCATTAGCAAAGCACTTCAAAAACACTTAGGAGGAAATGAACTTACTTTGCCTTCAGTTTTACAGATAAACCAGTTTTTGAACCAGGAAGTATCACAAAGTCATTGACATTCATGATTGCCAAGTCAGGAAAAGTTAGAGTGATCTTTTAAATCACACTGGTTGAAAACCAGCCTATGAATGGGAGAAAAAATAAGTTAAAACAAAATTATAACCAACTCTTACCAATTCAATTTATCCTAAGACATAGGAAAATAAGATTGGGGGAGGGGTCACTACCATCAGCTCCAGTATTGCCAAACATACAAAAGCTTTAATTTTTCCAATACAGTGGTACCTCTACTTACGAGTGTCTTTACTTACAAACAATTCGACTTAAGAGCGGGAAACTGTTGGTGTTTTAACTGCTGTCTTACAAATTTTAGATGCGGTCTGCGCTACATAAATTTTTTTTAAATTGTTTTGCTTTATTTATTTATTTATTTGATTTTTTAGATCCAGCTGCTCTACTTACGAGTTGTTTGACTTATGTGTATGCATTCAGAATGGATGAAAGTTGTAAGTAGAAGTACCAATATAATCTAAAGCAGAATTTGTAGAGTTTACTGTATTTACTAACATATTTAATTACTTATTTATATCCTACATCTCTCTTAATAAAAGGACATAAGATAGTATATAACAGCTACTGGTAAATAGATGTGTGTACGTATTCAAATCACAATAAATCAGGACTACTGTATTAAGATTCAATAGTGTTAAAACATCATTATTTAAAACAAGTTGAAACATACTTGAAATATCTGATAAAATACACTATTAAAATACTGCATTCTCCTATTAAAATGCAATCCCTGCAAAGACAGTTAAGAGGTCAAAAGTCAATTTAAAATGGACGGTTTTCATCTTGCCAATATACATTGAGAGGCACAAATTCCATAGGCTGGCAGAAGCCACTAAAAATGTCCCCCCTCAGGTCCTCACCAAAGATGCCTCGGATGGCAGTGAAACTAAGAGAGGGCCTTTCCCTAAGACTTCACAGATCAAGGGTGGGACCATGAATACATGGGAAGTTTAAAGTGTTTCAGTTAGCCTAAAGTGAAGCTGTATATGGTGTTTTAAGTCATAACTAGCACTTTGAATTGGGCCCCAAAATAGACCAGGAGCTGGTGAAGAATGAATACAAGGAGTGGAACATAAAATTATGTTTACTGATCAAATCAATAAGAAAATGGCGGAAACTGTAGTGCCTGGTTTTAAATTATGTATTTGGTTTTATGAGTACATAGGCATATATTGTACATACCTTCTTCTTTTTCTTAGTGTCTGTCCCGCCTGGTAGTGGGATCGGCTAACATATTGTACATATACTGTACCAACAACAAAATAAATGTTTCTCTCTTTCGCTGTGCATATTTCAAGTGCTAAAAATATGCAAAAGAGTAAGCAACACAATACTTTAGGGAAATAAGGTATCATACCTTTGTTGTTATTATGTGCCCACAAGTTGGAACTGACTTATAGCAACTGCAATAGAGCTTTTGGGATTCTCAAGGCATCCAAGAGAAATTTAGAAATCTACCAGGCAGATGGCCTATAGTTTATATTCCTGCCTTGAGCAGAGGGTTGGTCTTGATGGCCTTGTAGACCCCTTCCGACTTCATGATTCTATGATTCAAAGCAAGGCACCCACTAAGATGTGTGGGCGCACACACCTCTGCCCTCCTCCACAAAGGGATTTTCCACCCCTGAGCACCCATCACAACTATTTTTGTTCTAGTTGTGACAGAACTGGTAATAGGGAGGCACACACAGAGAACACAGCTCCACACAGCTCGTCAAGATAGCCAATGGGTTAGATCAGCCACTAGTCTGACAGAGCACAAGTCTTTCAATTCATTCTGCAGCCAACAGAAAATTGAATATGCATTGAGCTATGTTCAACTGGGCTGTTTTCCAACTGAGGGCACACAAAATGGCAGCCTTACAAGAAGGTTGCAGGAAACAGTCATAAGAACAGCCAGAATTGTTCATGGCAGAAAACTGTTTCATGGAATAAAGAGTTTGAATAGCGTAATTTGTCTTTGGCCAAAGAGCCATTATGCAAATGTTGCTCTTACTAAGCAAGATTGTTCCCCTGCCACTGTATTTAAAAAGGTCACAATTCTAATCAATGAAAACTTTTAAAGAATAATGTTATAACTTGCTTATTAACATTTTTTGCTGCCCATGTTATCATTCAGAAGAGGCTGGGCTAAAATTTTATTAGGCAAATAAAATCTGAGGTCAACCCCCAGGGACATGGCATGTGTGTCCTCCACGGAGGGTTTTCCATTCAGTTCTTGGTACCTCCACCTCAAAGGAGCAGACAGCATAGAATCATAGAATCATACAGTTGGAAGAGACCTCAAGGGCCATCTAGTCCAACCCCCTGCCATGCAGGAACCCCCATCACAATATTTCCGACATATGTCCATCCAGCCTCTGCTTAAAAACCTCCAAAGAAGGAGACTCAACCACCCTTTGTGGCAGCATATTCCACTGCCGAACAGCTCTGACTGTCATGAAGTTCTTCCTAATGTTCAAATGGAATCTCTTTTCCTGTAGTTTGAAACCATTGCCCCGAGTCCTAGTCTCTGAAGCCATGGAAAACAAACCTGTTCCCTCTTCAATATGACATCCTTTCAAATATTTAAACATAGCTATCATATCCCCTCTCAGTCTTCTTTTTGAAAGGCTAAACATTCCCAGTTCCCTAAACCGTTCCTCATAAGACATTTCCTCCAGACCCTCAACCATCCTGGTAGCCCTCCTCTGCAACAGCTCGAGGTTGTCAACATCCTTTTTAAATTGAGGTGCACAGAACTGGACACAGTACTCCAGGTGGGGTCTGACAAGAGCAGAATAGAGTGGTGCTATCACCTCCCTTGATCTAGACACAATGGTTCTGTTGATGCAACCAAGAATTGCATTGGCTTTCCTGGCTGCTGCATCACACTGCTGACTCACGTTCAATTTGTGGTCCACCCAGACTCCCAGATCCCTTTCACAGGTACTGTCCTCCAGCCAAGTATCCCCCATCCTATATTTGTGCAATTCATTTTTTTTTTTTACCTAAATGTAGTACCCTACATTTCCCTCTGTTGAAATCCATTTCGTTAGCTTTGGCCCAGCACTCTAATCTGTCAAGGTCTTTTTGGATTTTCATCCTATCCTCTAGGGAATTAGCAACCCCTCCCAATTTGGTATCATCTGCAAATTTAATTAGCGTACTCTCTATTCCTTCCTCCAAGTCATTAATAAAGATATTGAACAGCACTGGACCCAGAACAGAACCCTGGGGCACCCCACTGGTCACGTCTCTCCGAGCTGAAGAGAGGCCATTTATGACCACCCTTTGGGTGCGATCAGTCAACTAATTACAAATCCACCTGACAGTAGCACTATCTATCCCACTTTCTACTAACTTCTTAGCAAGAATACCATGGAGAACCTTATCGAACGCCTTACTAAAGTCCAGATAAACAATATCCACAGCATTCCCCTCATCCACTAGGCCTGTAATTCTATCAAAGAAAGAGATCAAATTAGTCTGGCATGACTTGTTTTTAAGAAACCCGTATTGACTTCCTGTAATGACAGCATTGTTTGTTAAATAATTGCATACTGCCTGTTTAATAATCTGCTCTAGGATATTTCCAGGAATTGAAGTCAAGCTGATTGAGCAGTAATTATTTGGGTCCTCTTTTTTTCCCTTTTTGAAGATGGGGACATTAGCCCTCCTCCAGTCGATGGGGACTTTCCCTGTTCTCCAGGACTTCTCAAGATACTAGTAAAAATCCATTTCAGGGAAAAGAAAGGGCCACAGCTGGGATTCCAGGCTAAACAGACAACTTGATTCTTCTTGCCTCCTATGGTCCCCAAGGATGTCATCAAACTGGAGAAGGGCAATAAGGATGATCAAGGGATTGGAAACTAGTCTTATGAGGAAAGACTGGAGGAGCTGGGCATGTCTAACCTTAAATAAGACTATGGGGAGATATGATTGTACTTTTCAAATACTGTACTTGAAAGACAGTAACACAGTGGAGGGGTAGGATGTATTCTTGATCGTCACAGACTGCAGGACATGCAATAATGGGCTCAGGCCTACAGGAAGCTAGATTATCAGGGAAAAACATAACTGTTAGACCAATAGGACAATGGAACCAATTTCCTTGAGAAGTGGGAAGTGCCCCAAGGATAGAGGCATTTAAGGGAAGCTTGGACAATCATGTCATACCTCCTTTGATTTAGGTTCCTGCATTGAGCAGGAGGTTGGACTTGATGTCCTTATAGGTCCTCCAACTCAACGATTCTATGATTCCTGTCGCTAGTCCTAAAACCAGACCCTATTTTTAACACCACAACTACATCAACCAGTTGAGTCACTACAAATGTTACTTTTTCATCTGGGATACATAACCAATTGCCTAAGAACCAGGGCTTCCCACTCTGAGGGTTCCCCATCCCCGTGGCAGGTTTCTTGAATGTTTAACCATTTCATGACAGGTTGAAGTTGAGCACGGTAAGCTTTTTTTCTAGCATGGAAACAGAAGCAAGTGAAACAAGCTAATGCAATAGCTTTCAGCCTCCTCGGAGCTTCTCTGTCACTACTGACAGGTGCTATCCACCCCAGCCTGAGCAAAGGGAAGAGGGCAATGAAACCCAGTCACAGAAACTATGCCTCTTGCCCTTGGGGCTGATCCTGTCCCCTGTACAACCCAGACACACTTAACAACAAGAACAGAGTAGGATCCCCTTATGAACAGGGATGAGGATCACCTGATTCACTGACCCAGAGCCCAGAAATATTAAAAGGAAAATCCTCTCTCTGTCTCTCTCTCTGTCTCTCTCTCCATATTTTTCTAAAGGTGATGTTACCACAATTGCAGGCTAGAGGAAGAGATCATGTGATGTATAACGTTAAATATTAAAATTGTATTCACTTTAACTCGCGTTTTTCAGCATCCGTGGAGTGGGGAGTTGGGGACTTAAAGCCACTCCCTCGCGTATCTGAAGTTTCTACTTTATTATTACAGTATTATTAAATTATCACACAGCAGACAAGATAACTACGCTGGATTTTGTATTACAAATCACTAGTCAAATTATTATTATTATTATTATTATTATTATTATTATTATTATTATTATTATTAGTAGTAGTAGTAGTAGTAGTAGTAGTAGTAGTAGTAGTAGTAATCTTCCATTTATTAGACATACCTCTTTTAAATTTTAGCTCACCTGAGAACTAAGTAGTAGTAGTAGTAGTAGTAGTAGTAGTAGTAGTAGTAGTAGTAGTAGAAGAAGAAGAAGAAGAAGAAGAAGAAGAAGAAGAAGAAGAAGAAGAAGAAGAAAGGTTTCAGACTCCACTTTAAATATGAAAGGAGAGGAAAGGGAAAAGCGGGCCCCCTTCGCCGCCTTCTGTAGAACTTATTGTCCCCTCTTTTTAACCCAGACCCCATTCTTGTATCCCTCCTTGGGGTTCCCCACACGATAACCATCATCTTTCCCCTTCCCACTCACCCACCCACTGTCGTCGTCGTCGGAGGCAGCGCCACCCCCACAAGCCCCGGGTCTTCCACGTACTAGCAGCCGCCCCCAGCGAGTGAGGAAGGAGAAGAACGACCACCTCGAGGCTGAAGTGTGTCTGTGTGTGTGTGTGGGGGGGGGGGGTTGGCACTGAACGGGCCCCGTTGCCGCCTCCGGGCCGCTTCCAAGTCCCTTCAGCTGAAGCAAAGCCGCCGCGCCGAGGCCCCGCTTGGCCGTCCCCATGGCAACGGGCCGCTCTGGCGCCTCCCACCTTAAGCGGCGGACGGGGTTGAGAGGGAGGAGGAACGCGGCCGCGGCCGGCATTCTAGGACGGTTCCATCGTAAGGACGGGGATGGGGGAGGACGGGGGGGGAGGACGACGATGGGTGGCGCCTCCGGCCTTGGAATCTCCCAGTTCGCAGTGCCTTTGGGCGCTGCTGGGTGGGGAAGGGGCGCGGAGCCTGTACCCCTTGTCCGTGCTTATATCTGGAGTTCCCCTCACAGTTCCATGGCACTGCTTTTTGAACATGTGTGTGTGTGTGTGTGTGTGTAGTGTACTGTAGTTATATGTTATTTCAGAAAGCAGTCCTGCTGAGATACACAATGCAAACGAGTCCCAAAATTAAGGGAAAAAAGCAAGGCATGACAGATAGATAGATAGATAGATAGATAGATAGATAGATAGATAGATGAATAAATAAATAAATAAATAAAAAGAATCTGACTTGTGGATTTATCAGGAAGTTGGAATTTAAGACCCATCCTTGTTGAGGCTGCTTTGGCAGCTTGAGGCTTCCAGTGTGTTGCTGGACTACAGTTCCCATCGTGCCTCTCCTTTACCTGTGTCGGCTGGAGGTCTTAGGGAGGTAGCTCAGCATATAGTATGGGGGTGGCCACAATTGTCCCACCGCAGTTTTAAGTTATGGCACCAAGACTAGAGAAATAAGGACTTAAAATGCAGTGAAGCTTGATGGATGATCTTGAACTAAAACCCTTGCCATTTTTAAGAGATGAATAAAAACAGGATTATTTAAAGATGCTTTTTTAAATTAGTGCTTTGCTATCTAAGATGCTACGGTATTTATAGAAAGGCAATTTCAATCACTTTAATGCGGTTTTAATGTGTTGTGAACCGCCCAGGGAGTGTGTGCACTATGGGGTGGTATACAAGATGAAGTAGATAAATGTTACTATCTCTCAGCCACATTTGTTTGGGGGGGGGGGGAGCAGGAGAGGGCTATCTGCAGCACCCTATCCTTAAAAGAAGACTGAGATACAAAGGAAATAAATAAATAAGTAAATATGAGATATTACTGTAATACTTCAACTAAAATTGCCTGTTTGTCCTTGAAGAGCTACAAGGGCCTTAAAAAAACCAGCCAGCACACTAACATAGTTCTGAACCTGATCAGTAGCACATCCCAATTGTGCCTTGCAGCACGTGGAGATACAGTATTGACATCTTCTTGTTCTATTACCTCTATCAGGACTGCCAAACACAAAAATGCACATTTTCTCCATTTCTAGAAGAAACAACAACTGGCACCCACATGCTGCAGTGGACATTTACGTATTAAAATATCTACATTTCAAATCTTCAGTACTAAATCTTCACATGCTTTATTGCTAAAGCAATAAAAAAGAAAGGAATTAAAATATAACAAGTGTAAAAGCAGAGCAAACAGATACAATCCGTTTCAGAGGCCACTGAAAGCACAGGAGGTTCACCTGAGAAGATTTGCTAAGAATATCAAAGTCAGCCTTGAGAAGTCGAACATTTGTGAAAATAAGGAGCGAGAACATGGAACACATAGGAAATGTACCCAAAGAATAAACTTGTGATTTCTTGCCTACCATATAGATATCAACAAGTCTAGGGAAACTGGGGCCATGTTGATATTGATAGTCTGAAACTCTTGTCAGCCATGGCCAGAGTAACCAATGCCAAAGAGCCTTTTCACACGACCCCTAAGATCCGCTGGCCACTTAAATTTGTACCAGAGATCTTAGGGATTTGTCACTGTTCCTGCGTTCCACCCCCTCCGCACTCCTGGCTGCTGGCTGCGTGAGGGGAGGGAGAAAAAAAGGAAGAAAAGAATGCCACTCACCTCTGTTTTGCCATCCCAGCACAGCAGGGAGAGCCCGGCAGTCACTATGTTATATCCGCATCAGGAATTTTCACCTCCAGAGAGCAGGTACCTGAAAAGTGCGCTGGGACACGCTTAGGTGGGCATGGTCGCACTTAATTATCTGTAAACTCCGGAGCTGGTGGGGAAACAATTTTAAGCTCCGGAGCTGGGAGCCATTTGCGGCAGAGTTTAGGGGTTGTGTACAAATACCCAAAGTGTCCTGGGATTGCAGTCTAGCACAATGTGGAGAGTTGTTTGTTCTACATCTCTGTTTTGTAGAAATAAAAGCCGCCTTCCACAAAATGGTGGAAAAGGCAATCCTGCCAAGTAGAGCCAGCCTGTGTGGCTTTGGGTGAGCTGCACAATCCCAGGATGCCCCAGAAAAGGAGAATGGTGAAACACTTCTGAGTACACTGTATCTAGAAAACAGTGACAAGAGTCACCATAAGTCAGAATTGACTTGAGGGCACACAATTATTTTCAAGTTGGCATGAAAGCTATCTTCATATTTTGGAAAGGAAATGTTTCCATTGCACCAGTGGAAAATAAATGGTTTGCTTAATTAACAGTACATCCCCAAGACAACCAACTAAGCATCTTAGAGATGGATGAATTTTACCAGGAGCCTTGTGGACCAGTGGTTAAATCCCTGTACTGCAAGTAAAACTGTGTTCATGACCTGGGGTTCAATCCCAGGCAGAAGGCTCAAGGTTCACTCAACCTTCCATCCTTCCAAGGTCGGTAAAATGAGTTCCCAGCTTGCTGGGGGGTGGGGGGGATGTGTAGCCTGCATACTAAAATTAAAACTGTAAACCTGTAAACCTGCTATTAAAACTGTACACCACCCAGAGACTACTTGAAGTGATATGGGGTGGTATATATAAGCAGAACACTTTGCTTTTGCTTTGCTTTATCTGCCAGAAGTTGTTGTGGGTGCCCCATTGTTGAAGGTTTTCAAGAAGAGACTGGACGATCATCTGTCCAGGATGGTATGAGGTCTCCTGCCTTGGGCACAGGGTTGGACAAGAAGACCTCCAAGGTCCTGTATGATTCTATGGCTCTAATATTAGTGGATAATAGCTCACTTAATTAGATAAATTAAATGAAGAGAATTTCAGCCTGCAAATGATTATGCTCAACAGTAGTTGTACTTCTGTACTGCCACTGTTATTTTCTCCACCACTACCAAGCCCATTTTTCACCACAATGCTCTAAGATAACAACTGTCTGTATTTCACAAATTCCCTTATGTCACCTCTACATTGAAAATCCTCAATTCTCTCACTCTCAAGTGATTCCCCCAGTCTTCAACCCCCCTTCTCTCTTCCCCTTCTCCTGCTCATCCTCACCCAGATCTGCTGTCTGCTTTCTGTCTCCTGAGGAATTTTTACAACAGAGCCAAATCATTGCATGTAGGTGTGCCATACATCCACCATCTCATTATGCTGCTGTATGTCTGAAGAAGTGGACTTGATCCACAAAAGCTTACATTAAAATATAATAGTCTTTAAGGTGCCATATGCTTTTGTCTATTGTTTTCTGTTTTGTTTTGTTTCTTTGATTTTTGCCAGATACCAGAAAACTATTCACTGTTTCCATTGCAATAGACTTACATACCTATACTCCATTTCCCATCCCTGAAAAATTAATGCAACCTTGCATTTTTTTTAATCAGTATCTCAACAATTTCAGTGGGTCTCTTCCCTGGTGAATAAATATAGGACTGCCTGCTTTAATTTACTATAATTCACTCTGTACAGGCTGGTCTCCTCTGCATTGCTTATAAAGAAAAGGATCTCAAGAGACCTATGTTTTGAGAGGGTCAGCTATTTATTTTTGCTTTCATGAATAGATACTGGTCTGGTCAAAGGTCTATTTGACTCATTTATTTTGTGCTTGATAATTACTTGCCTAAATGCTTGGGAGCACCTGCATACTTTCTCATTCACCAAGTGACATTCCAGCTCCTTAACTGTACAGTACACCAGAAAAAAATCAATATAGTATGTGGCATGATAATTACATCCTTGGGTAATCTGGACTGACCATCCGCAGAATACATCTCAAAACTATTTAGACAATAAACCTTAGCAAGGTTTCAGACACAGTGGCTTGTGAAGAACACTTGAGAATCAGGGGCTAGTGTTGCCCCAAAATGGAAATGAAAGTAGCAAAAACAATAGAATGGATTGCTCTTACTTAAAACACTTTTGGTCACCAGCAAATACAGCTACCCAAACCACAGCAAAAGAGAACCAAATAACAAGCTCTTGGGGACAATCAGGCAAGCATATAACCTTCTTTATTTTACTCTTCTCACAATTATTTTTGTTGTATTCTCTTAAGTGATGAAGCACAATTTCAAATATAAGGGAGTGTCCATGCTGGGTTGATATATTGCTGTAGCACTATGCCACTTGCCAAACTAAACAAATAAAAGGGAAGTTGCCATTGACCCACAGAATGACAGCATTGACAAAGGGTGGGGGAGAAGGCATCAGTAAGTGACATGGGAGAAATTGGAGCGATCTGAAGTGCTATCTGGAAGAGGCAACATCTCCCACGTGAATGAAAGTGCAATATAGAATAGATCACACTGAAGATGAGAGCCTTTTGAGCATGATCCAAATTGCTGCAAATTTCCCCCATCTAATCATGCTCTCTGTTTCTTCTGACACTCTCCAAGTTTCCTTTACCTACTGTAACTAAAAACCTAAACAGGCCTCTTAGCTGCTTAGATTGGTTTGCATTGTCATATCAGCACACCTGAGAGAAACGACAAAGACAGTTAATGTGTACAGTCTGTGCTTTATTTAAAAATAATTATACTGTATGAATAATTGCAGAATTGGCATCCGAAGAAGCCTGTTATATCAGATCTTAGTCAAAATATGAGAAACAGAATCTCAGGATGTATAAAAGTAGAGAACAAACTTTATTCTCTCTTAAATCATTTTTAAAAAGTCTGTCTCAATGCATCTCGGCAGGGCTTTCTTCAAGAGCTGAGCGAAACAAAATAACAAAATAACATATTAAAGTAAGTAATATGTAATATGCAGTAAGTCTATAAATCCTAAACCGTGTATTCTCTTTTACAGAAGGATAGCTAATATGTAATTTTGCAATTTTGTTTTGCTCAGTTCCTGCAGAAGACCCTGCCGAAACGCAACGAGCCAGAGCTCTTTAAAATGATTTAATAGAGAATGGATATATTAGTTCCTTTTGCTTTGAATCAGATCTTAGGCCTAGTATAGCTAATATAGCAGAAAAATGTGACACTTTTTCGGAACCATTAGAGATTATTTCCCAACAACTACATTACAGATACACGAAAGGAAATCCCCATCTACTTTATGTTATTCTGCCAAGACATGCTATAGCTTCAAGCCATTACTCATCTTTCTTTACATTATTTGCTTCAAGGAAAAATTTGTCCATTTACCAATAATCAATATTGTCATTGTAGCAGCATATAAGAAGTAAACAGTGTCTTTGGATGTAAGTTGACAGCTTTGGATGTAAGGAATGGTTCTACTTCAACTGATACCAACACAACAACTACATACAATACTGAAGTTATAGGAGAATGCATCATCTTCAAAGATAGCCCTTTCTACTGACAAACTGCTTTTATTGTTAGGTAGCTCTTTCTAACGCTTGGAATGGTTGTGATAGCTCTGTGGCACAGTGATTAAACTGCAGTACCTCAGTGAAGCCTCTGCTCACAGCCTGAGTTCAGTGCTGATGAGTTCCAGTGGCCGGTTCAAGGTTGAATCAGGCTCCCATCCTTCCTAAGTGGGTACTTAGTTCACTGGGGAGAATAGTGGTCATTGCATAATTATATGTAGTAAACTTCTTCAACTTTTTGGGGCTGGCAAGCATTCCACATGGTTTCCGGTCTGTTTGCACCGTGCCTTCAACCATTACTCACAATTTGGTTTCTATACTTTTTCAAAAGGGTTTCCCAAATGGTTGCCCAAATGTTTAATATGACACAGTTGTCATCTCCACAAATACTTATGTAGAAGAGGAATTTCTGCAGGAAAAGAGATTCCATTTGAACATTAGGAAGAACTTCATGACAGTTATAGCTGTTTGGCAGTGGAATATGCTGCCACAAAGGGTGGTGGAGTCTCCTTCTTTGGAGGTTTTTAAAAAGATGCTGGATGGCCATCTGTCAGAAATACTGTGATGGGGGTTCCTGCATGGCAGGGGGTTGGACTGGATGGCCCTTGAGGTCTCTTCCAACTCTGTGATTCTATGGTAGCTTGTTATGTAACCTGCAACTTCCTTTCCACACCACTATTAAAATACAAGGCACTTCTCTGAATGTTCTGGCGTATGGTGGAATTGACATGAATCAAGTTTTCCTCACAGCACATGCACTACTGAGAAATAATCACGTTTGGCACCTCTTTGAACGATATTGTGCATCGCTCCCAAACCAGAAAGGTATTTGCCTGCTCAGGCTTTAGTGGAGCAAAACGGAATGCATCCAAAAGACCCACGTGGAGTACCCCAATGCAAAGTGTTTAAAAGAAAATACGCTTCCTCCCACCTGCACAAAGTGTGGTATATGTAGCTGAAGATCTAGAAATAATTACACTGACTTAGCTAGAAATTGAATACATGTCAGTGGAAGGCTACAGCTTGCTGTCCCGTTGCTAACTGTATACGGGTGGCAACGGCCAGAGTTGCCTTCTGATGATTATTTAAGTTTTAAAAAGACTTCAGTAGGATAATCTTCCCAACAGAAAACTGTTCTCTGTGAAGCAAGATGTCTGGTCACCTTAAATATCACTTCCATTCAGTGCAACGGAACAAGTTTCCTGCTGGATGATGGCCTTGTTATTTCCACCTAATATCTGTAGTACTTGTATATATTTCAACTCATACATTTGGGTAAGGAAAAGAGAAACTCCTGAAATTCAAACGAAGTCCATTTGGTGGAGTTGTGTTCTCAGTTATAAACAATCCACATTTTTCAAGACACGGAACCTCCATCATTGGCTTTTTAAAATTTGTCCATAAGGAAGAGGTGATGCAGTGCTTGTTCAGGGATATTAAGGCATATCTTAGAAAACATTTAAAGCGATCTATGAAATATTTTAAAACTCCTTAACATAAAAAAGGGAAGAGTTCAAGAGAATCTCTGCAGCTGATTGAAATATTTGTCACACCCACATTCATTTTGAAGTAATGATTCAAAACTATTCATTTTATTTTAGGGGGAAGGTACCAAAAATATCAAGTGGAAACAGGGCTGGCACGTCCATTAAGGCGAACTAGGCAGTTGCCTAGGGCGCCAAAATGGACAGAGGGTGCTGGCGAGCCTGCTGACCCCCCCCGCCACCCCGCACCCTGCCACCGCCCCCCGCCCGCTCACCCCCCCGCCACAGCTGCAGCCCGCCCGATGCCCGCCCCTCCCCCCGACGCCGACACCCTCTCGCCCAACCCCCTGACGCCGACGCCGACGCTGCCCCACACCCGCCCCCCATGCCCCCTGCCCCGCCCCGCCCCCCTCGCCTAGGGCACAAAAAAGCCTAGCGCCAGCCCTGAGTGCAAAGGTAGTGTCAGAAAGAAGACTGCAAAGCTGTGCACAGTTATCCTTTCGGACCCACCAAAGCCAGGTCTTAGAAGTAACAGATTTCAAGGAATGCAGTTACCTCTGATGAGTTGGCTTTTTTACAATGCAGCAGTAACAAATTATGTAAAAGCAAAGTAATAACTGGGAAAAGGTTATTTTCATGAAGCGCCTCATGGCACATTGGTTAAACAGGTGTACTGCAGCCAAAACTGTGCTCACAACCCGGGTTCAATCTGAGGTTGCAGGCTCAAGGTTCGTTCAGCATTCCATCCTTCTGAGGTTGGTAAAATGAGTACCCAGTTTGCTTGGGGGAGGGGCAACATGTAGCCTGCACAGTTAAATTGTAAACTGCCCAGAGAGTGTTTTAAGTGCTATGGGGTGTTATATTACCAGAACACTTTATTATAGTGGTGTAATGAATTATGTTTCTAATTTAGTTGATAAAGCCTTTTTGAACCTTTTGATAGGATTTTTATGTTCTATGCCAGTCTGTCTTCCATGCCATGATTTCTTAAAAATAATAACAAGAAAGATATCAATAACTGGAGTTAGCGATGTAACAAGTAATGCAACAAGTTACTTTTTTCACATTTTTGATGAGTAACAGCAACAAATTATATTTTGAACACTATATTAAGTAACGAAAATAAATTACTTTTTAATATAGGAATTCTAAGAAGCTCTGAGAGAAAAAAATGTATTTCCCAGCAAACATGCAGTGGGTCTATCTGCAATATGCACTTACATGTCAAAAATAGGATGACATTGCTCCTGCTTTCCTTGGGCAACTGTGTGCAAAAGGGGAACATTTCTCTTTCCCTTGAGTGGAACCTGTCCTTGCCCCCCCCCAGGCCACCCTGTCCTGGTTCAATAAAAATACAGCAATATTATATCTCTGTGCCCTCAGGACTGTTTTCTATGATTTCAGTTATCCCTGTGTGAGAGTGGACCAGAGCTAGAAGAAACGGATAGTGGTGTGCCGTCTGCAAAGGAAGATCTGACAGGGGAAAATAAGAAGGAGGAAGGCAAAGCAAAGGAAAAGGAACAAACTAGGAGTCAGATTATTGAGGAGGCCTATTGGGTCACACAGATCAAGGGGAAGAGGAAGGAGAGTTATGCGCACGAGGGGGTTGGCAGTTGTGGGAGCAACCGTTGGAGGGATAGAGAGAAACGTTAATAGTGGACGCAGATACTTAGACCTGTGGTGGACGTGAGGGGGAGAGATGGGAGAAGTGGGAGCGGAGACCCATGGAGCCTCTATCTTGATCAGTCCAAGTAAAACCTCTCTTATGGCCAGGGAACTCCGACCACATGAGGGAGAAGTTACGGCAACCATCTCGGGAGAACCCTGTGGCTCAGTGGGCGCGTCATCCCTGCTGTGGGAGCCAGTGCTTTGGGAGAGGGTCACCGGAACAGCCTCCCTCATTATTAGAGGAACCCTTGAGGTTAAACTTGTTGTTATTTGAAGAACACGTTAATGTTAATATGGAACGCGCAGAAATAAATGCACCTGTTGTGCGGAATAAAGAAGTTTATGTTTTTGAAAATAAATCTTTATTGAAAATTTGTTCACAAGGAATGGACAGTCGTCATTTGCGCTCGGAACC
>JAHTLZ010000379.1:49192747-49206702 GCA_023846285.1 Phrynocephalus versicolor
CAGGAGGACTTAAACAGGCCCACACAGCCTGCCCCAGGGGCAGTTGCCTTCATATAATGAGGCCCCACAATATACCGGAACCACAGTATATGAACCATGAAATGGTGGGGGTCGACTGTATATACATTAATGATGATTAAGCTCAACATATTTTATTTTTTAAAATTGTGTTTCTGTCTTCCAGAGCATTAGCTATTCCACTTAATTTTTTTGTCATCTGAAAACTTGATGAGCATTCCCTGCACCTCTCCAAGGCACTAGGACCAGGACTGTGCCTTGTGTTGCCCTTCTTGTTATTTTTTTCGCAGTTTCAGAAGAAGCCATTGGTAAGCACTCTTTGAGTGCAATTCTGTAACTAACGGTGTATTCATCTGATAGTCATTCTTTCCAGCCCATACCTAGTTAATATGCTAATCAGAACATCACTGGACATTCTGTCAAAAGCTTTGCTGAAATCAAGATACACTATGTCGACAATATTCCCACCATCTACCAGGGAGGTCCCCTATTCAAAAACTGAGATAAGAGTAGTCAGGCATGATTTGTTCTTGACGTATCTGTACCGGGTTCTAGTTATCACTGTATTGTTTAAAGGTGCTTGCTGACTGACCACTTGATAATCTGCCCCAGAATTTTCTCTGACCGGTCTGTCTTTTTGAAGTCAGGGATAAGATTAGCACTCCTCTAGTCATCTGCCATTTCACCCATCCTCCATGATTTCAAGAAAATAAAGGACAGTGGTTCAGAGAGTCCTTCAGCCATTTCCTTCAATACCGCTCATTCTTTTTCTTCAAGTGCCATGTCCTCGTAGAATGTTGGCGATCAGTAGCGCAATCTAGTTTTTCTCTAAAGCTATTCCAAATAGAGAAGCTGTGCTCACAGCGAACCATTGGCTTAAATGTCTTAAGCCAGAATGTTCTCCTATGCCCCGGGCCACACTTCCCATCTATTTTTCCTTGAAATATTTTTCCTTGAAGTTTTTCCTTGAAATTTTTCCTTGAAAACCTGCAGAAGATGGTATTTGTTATTGTGCATTATGTGACCAAAATATTGTTTGTTGGGCCCTGGAAATCTGAAGTCATTTGAAACAATAAGGTGTTCCTTGTTGATCAGTCTCCAGCTATAATGCTGTACAGTACCACCCCCGATTCACTGATTTTGATCCACGGATTCAGTTATCCGTGGATGGCAATCAGCAGGCAGTGGGGGTGGTGGGCTGTCACGGGCAAAAGCTGTGCTGCGCTGCCTGGGCAGAGGACTGGGCAGCACTTTGCCCCCAGCACCCCACCACTCCTGCTAGGCAGATGGGCGGACTGTCGCGTGCCTGTCGCGAAAGCGTCGGAGGAGCGTGGGGGGTGGCGCGGAGCGACCCAATCGCCCCCCTGCCCCCCCCCGCGTGGCTGCAAGGCCCTCCGTAGGCGCCCGGGGCGGCTGCAGGGAGGGACGCCGTCCATCCCTGCAGCCCTCCTGCGCGGCTGCCGGGCCCTCCGTAGGCACCCAGGGCGGCTGCAGGGAGAGACGCCGTCTGTCCCTGCAGCCCTCCCGCACGGCTGCCAGGCCCTCTGTAGGTGCCCGGGGTGGCTGCAGGGAGGGACGCCGTCCATCCCCACAGCCCTCCCACGTGGGTGCCGAGCCCTCCGTAGGCACCCAGGGCGGCTGTGGAGAGGGATGCCGTCCGTCCCCGCTGCCATCCCGCGCACCTCCGAGGCCTTTTGGGCTTCTCAGAGATCCAGGGGGGCACACGGAGTGACCAGACCCCCCCCCCCCCGTGGTACAGGTACTGCGATTCCGCGATGTAGTGGGACCGCGGGACCTGAACTGTGAAATGGTGGGGGGTTACTGTACTTGTTTCTTTAGAATTTCTATTTTAAGAAAATCTCCCTTATTTTGGATGTCTTTTTTCTTATTAGGATCTCCTGCCTTGAGACTTTGCTTATCACTGATCTAATTTTATTAAAATGGAGTTTTCTAAAATCTAGAATACACAGGTGATTACTTTTACTTTTGCTTCCTGGGCAGAAATTAAAAGGAGTAACTTCTGTTTTTGAAATCAAGAATAACTGAAGATGTCACTTTCCCCCAGGTTTTATCCTACTACCACTTCACCAACCAATTTATCCTTATTGTTTATAATCAAGACAAAGTTAACTAATGCTCTAGTTTCTTTCTCCATTTTTTGTAGGAGAAAATGAACTGCAATGGAAGCCAAGAATTTATTAGACTATGTTTGGCCTAATTTGCCTCCCAGCAGATATCAGGGTAACTGAAGTCTCCTATTACAACTACATTGTGTTTCTTCAAAATTCATGCAATTTCATCATAAATGGAATTTAGAATTATAACACATGATAATGAAACCATGTCCCACTCCTTATAACATAGCTAATTATGTCAAACAAATGTGTTGGCTTGTCTTACATTCCTGTGACACCGTTCTCGGTGTTAATCAATTCTTATGCATGCTAGAATAAGGATTCATATCCCAAAATACATGTTTTTTGGAAGAAATGCACTTATTATATCCAGGACAATAATTTCTATAATAATGTTTAATCCTTAGGGCACATTAAGAGCCCTCAACTGATTCAAGGGAGTCTGTTACTTTTCAGTTCCTTTCAGCCTCAGCTTAAGCTAAGGAAAACAGACCGAAGTTGAAGCAAGTCAAGATAAGAAATTCCTACTCAAGAATACTCAGTCATGTTTGAGGGGGGCACTCTGGCCTTGCCCTCCTCTGAATTTCATCCCCTAAATGCCTAGAGAGTAGTGTGCCATCACCCTTGATGCATAGATGATAGTGAGTCAGAACAGATCTTCTATTACCTCTGGGAGATCCTCCAAGTGAACTGGAACCCAAACTGTTTGTGTTAATGTGGAGAGCCCCCTTATCCAGAGACAGCTCCCCTGTTATTTCATGGATTCAGTGTGATGACAATAAAAATGGAGGAGAGCAGAGCCGGAAATCCTATGAAAGGGAGTTGAGTATTCCCCTAAGATGAATTACCTGAGTAGGGTTCTGATCTCAAAACAAACCAACAAAAAATTCAGAGTCCTCACAGCTGATTTAGCAGATCAGTAGGGATAGGGGCTCGAATCATGGCACTCAATTTCCATTCAGATTTAATTCACATTGGTAACTAAACCGGTACTCAACATGGATTGTTTTTGACTCCAGCTCCTGACTAAAGACGGATATGAACAAAACACGGATTGCAATATTCAACTGATATTGTTGAGTTGTTACATATGCGTCCCTTGATATTTGTAAGGTGCAGGGGACCCAATGAATAGGAATGGATGAATATTTACTTTTTTTAAAAAAAGTGTCCCTTTTAAAAGCTCTGATGAACTGACAACCCAATTTTTGCCAGGGCCAAAATTTGTGGTGCACAGTTCATCACCTTTGACGAACCACAAATTGGGATGAACCACCATTTTGTTAGTTTGTCTCCATCTCTACTGATTACTTAGAACCCACTTACCCCTCTCTTGGTTGTTTTGTGTGTGTTTAGGGGGGAGAGATTAGTTTTAATCTCCCCGTGGGGTTTGGGACTCAGCAGATGGTACTTGGAATTCAGACTTCTGCATCAAGCAGGGGGTAGGACTTGATTGCCTTATTTATAGACCACTTCCAACTTCATTATTCTATGAATCTATGAACCAAAGGCTTCCCAACATCCTTGCAGATAAGCCTGTGGCCAAATGAGCCAAATGTTGCCTTCCTATCCCTCATGGGGCTCTTATCATACATTTGGTGGGGGGGGGTCACACGACACATGGCCATTAGTTAATCATTTACCTGGCGAGGGTGCTAACCATGGATCATTTATCTCTCTGCTAGAGGCTTCTACTTTTTTGTTGTTACAGATTTTTTTAAAGGTGTGTTGCTGCTTGTGAGCCATCACAACTCTTTTGAACTCCAGTCACCATGAATGTCCCCTTGACTAGTTTGTTTTATGTTTTGTTTTATTCTTCCACAACTTTTGTTTCAATGCATCAGTTCAGTTCTTTCAAAAGGTGTCAACAAGAAGGTCTAGGGGCATTTACTGGGTTGTGAGGAAATGACTTGGTACCCCCCCCCAAATGCAATGGGATACACATTATGGAATAAATACCAGGTGACCACAAAGCATGACAGGAAGGTGATTAAAAGTCACGGAACCACTGGTGTGACCATGGCCTTAATCTCTGAGCAGTTCTTGCCCTACGATAAAACAGCTCCACACTATCAGGAGACAGGCACCTTCCCTGGCACATTTGACCAGCTTTTCAGCATCGCCCAGGTGAGTAATTTGGGCAGAACTAGAAAACCTTGCAACGGAATGCTGTGTTCCACCTATAAATAGTGAATTGCCAACTGGGGATTACAAAAGCAGTAAGGGATTATACACCTCAAAAAGGCACCACTTCAGGGAAAGCTGGAGTAGTCCAAATGCTCAACAGTGACATTTGCAAAACGAGTTCAGTTCCTCTAATAAAGTGAGTTCTTGTCATCCCTCAAGAGCCATTATAGCATTAAGGCTTGTTCCAACAGATTTCTGACTGGAGCTCTTAAACGGTACAGCTGTCCCTGTGGGCATATTTTCCCCACACACATGGGAATATATTTATAGATTCCTTCATTGGCAAAGAAGATTCTTTTTTTCCCCTCACAGGCTGACTGTAGGTTTCCTGAGTATAAAGCTGGAACAGTGAAGGTCATCTTATTCTTGTGATTTAGTACAGAGGCTTTCATTGCTGACATTTTGATCTCCAAGGGGGAGCTTTCATCTACCGTAGAACATTACAGGGCCTTGTCACACCTTAAAGACTTAACAAATTTATTGGGGCATAAGCCTTTGCAGTTCTTGGAAGACCTGTCAACCTAATCATCGTTCAAGGCTATGCTCCAACTACAGATGCTGAAGAAGATGAAACTGAAAGCTTTATGCAAGCATCCAAGAGGAAGTTGATCAGACACCAAAGTCATACTTATATTCATAGGTGACTGGGATTGTTATGAAACAAAGCAGAACCAAATGTTGTTATAAAATTTGCCCTATGGGTCAGAAGTGAGGCAGGAGAATGATGCATAAGGTTCTATAAAGTCAACAATCTGTTTATTGCCAATGCATGCTTAAAGCAAGCAAATCGGCAACTGTACTTATGGGCATCATCAGATGGCCAATATAGATCTAACAGAATACATTGTTGGATGCACAAGATGGAGAAGCTGTTTTCTCTCTGCCTAAACAAGACCAGGAGCAGGTTGCTGTCACTTTTCGTGAACTCTATAATATCAAACAATGGAATAAAGCTGATGAAGAGCACAAAAAGAATCAGTGTCCCAAAATATAATTTGAACAACATTTCAGATGAATGTAAAGTCCACATAATGTTCAGTGCTTTCTGGCCCTGCCCCTTCAGGTGGGTGCCCACTCAGAGACAGCATCCCAGCTGCCCTGCTCTGCCTCTTCCAGATGCTGCCTCTAAGTGGGTGCCTGTTGCAGGAAGCAGGACTGGAAGTGCCAAACATCTGTTCATCCTTTCGATGAACCAGCATGAACCGACAAAGTGGCAGTTTCTGTTCTTCTCTAATTACTAGACTCAGTTGACCGTGAACCAAAACAACTGTTGATTGACGCTAGAGATATTATCAGGGAAGAATTCAAACTGGCAATTCCTATAGTCAAAAGAAAAGAAAAGAAAACTAGATGGAACACTAGCAATGGTAAGGGCAGGAGAAAAGCAAAAGTAAGGGGTAAGAGAAGTAGGGTAAGAGTCACAAATGCAGCTTTTCAATGACAGCCATATAGACATAACCAGATCTATTTGCCAGTGCAAAGAGACAAAAGAGTAAACAAAACAGGAGAAATCAACAGCTGTCTTGCAGAAGATCCAAGGAATCAAAGGGAAATGTAAGGTTATTCAAGAAAGGCTGAAACACCAATAGGGAAACATGCCATCTGACCAGGATAAAACAAATAAAAATGGAAGCATCTTCTCCTAAGATGAAGAACCTGTGATTCTGTCACCTTTAAGGTTTTCTAAATTTTTAAAAAAATGCAGGAGTAAATGTCCATGACTAACATATTCTCAAACATACCTGCTGCGGACTACACCCCTAGAACTAACTCCTGGAGCCTCCTGGCCATTGATCTTCTTACCACTACTAATGCCTTGTGAATTCACCGTGAGAATGAAGGTAAGACCGTATAAGTCATCGGTGTCCAAACTTTTTGCAAGGAGGGCCAGACCTGATGAGGTGAAAATGTGTGGGGGCCAACAATCCAGCCACATTTGGCCCCCGGGCTGGACTTTGGGCAACCCTGTAGGACATGCAAGGAGGCGGAGAGGACACTGCAGCAATGGAGCTGGGGGCGGGTAGGCTGGGCGGGTGGCTGGTGGGGTGGATGGAAGCAGGAAGGGCAAGCTGACGTCTCCATCCAGTATGGGCAGGGACCAGCTGGCGGGGATGCATGACAGGCTGAGCTGGTGAGAAGAGGCCACTCGAAATTTGAAAACGGGCCGCATTTGGCCCCCAGGCCTGACTTTGGACATGCCTTGTATAAGTGGTAGAGCATGCCTTAAGTGCTTTGATTTGCTCCCCTTGAGCCATTGTATGGACGGAAGAGGCCGAACAGATTTATTTATTTTATTTATTTGTTATTAAATTTATATACCTCACCTTCTAGCAACACGGCTACTCTGGGTGGTTACACATTCAGAGTGATGACACACCACCAGCACAAAGCCTTTGCGAAACCTAAGCAAAGATGAGGAAAGGGATTCCCTGAGAATACAGCTCCCAGATTAGTGTGCCGTTTTGGCTGGCTGTGAGATGCTGGTGGTTTTTATTGAGGAGTCTAACTTTTGTCATCTCTCAGACCAACCCAGCACTGCAGCCTCAAAAGTGCATCATTAAAAAAATAAACAATGAAAAGATGCCTACTGTTTGTAGAGATTGTTCCAGCCTTGTTTTTAACACCCCCAATCCACCCACACATCGTAGGCTGGAGAGCCATGGTGATAAATTTGGAGGAATTTGACGCTCATGAGCTATTAGGAGATAGACACAGCCTTAATCCCAAAGACGCTATTTCTGTTGCTTTAATGTTATCAGAACCCGTCTACCATTCTGACTTATTATCTGTAATTTCAATGCTGACCTTACTGTAACAAATGCACTGATTTTGTAATTGCTAAAAATAACAATAATCTCCTTTATTATAGCCACTCTTATTTCCTAAAAATGCACTGCCGCTCATCTGTAATTCTCAATTTAAAGCAGCAGGTTGGATTTTAGCAGAGAGCATAAAAACAGTAGCACAGTTTCCCCTTCCCTCCCACTAACTACCAATTGTTAAATTTTATGGAGCCCATTATTTTAAAAAAGATATTTCTTCCATATTTTCTCCTATGGAAAGACATGAGTGGGAGATGTTGAGCTGTAGTTATCTCTTTAGAGGCCCAAGATCTCTGTTCTTTTCTTCTCTTTCTCACTGTCTTTTCTTTATTGTTTCATAGAATAGCCGTGGAAGCCATGGAAACAACATGCCTTCTGAGAAATGGGCTCAAAACCCATCACAGCTTCCTTGTGTTTTGTGCCTCTACCAAACATATTTGTTTGTTTGCTTGCTTGTTTTAAAATATATATTCCACCTTTCTACTTAAAAGGTACCCAACGTGGCTTATAGCCTTAAAACACTTAAAACACACAAGATACATATGTGTACGTAGGGAAGAATAGATGGGACATCTTCTGATTTTGTGAATTGTCCTCTGCTTGCTCCGACCTGTGCCAACCGTCCTTCAACCTTAGATTGTTATTCTTAGGGTTGTTGATATGACCTCTGTCCTTGTCATACCTGTCTCTTGTTCCTTCAAGGAGGAGATACCTTGGCTTTGTTCTTTAGAGATGAAAGGGGTAATTATGGCTCTTGAGATTTCTAACTTAGCTAAAGCCAGGACCTCTATTACACATGTGCTTCTAGATTAAACACATTTTCTCATTTTCTTAGGGAAAAAATTGGATGTGATTCCTTTACAACACGGAAAGTGTGCTGAGGTAATCATTCAAAGTTCCAAAGGGTCAAATCCTTCAGTACCATTGCATCATTACTCTCCAATATAAGAAGGGAGAACTATGAAATTACTTGCTGACAGGGTTACATATATTACAGTGGCTTTGGCCAAATTTTGTGCGGCAGCTATGACTTGCCATAAGATGCTGTCCATATCTGAACCCTAGATTCCCAGAGCCTTTGTAGCTCATGGTTTTATATTTGTTACTTTAATTGTTATATATATTTAATATTTTAATATTTTAATTGTTATGTATAAGAATATTATTCTTTGTATTCCTGTTTTTATCCATGAATTTAAATATTGAGCATATTTAGTTTATTAGTATATTTATCTATAAATTTTACTCTTGTGTGGTTTACATGATTACTAATTTTTGACTGAACCTTGCTACTCATATGTATTATTTATATTACCCCTGATTTTAGATTGCATATGTAGTACTTTGGTTTAAGACAGTAAATAAAGACTTCTTCTTCTTCTTCTTCTTCAGAACTATGAAATTATTTGATTGACACATACTTAGTCAAGGTCTGGGCACCCAAAATACTCATTGTCCAAATGTTAAAGAGAGAAGCAGTAATTCCTTTTCTGTATTGCAGCAACTTTTATTTGCTGAAAATGAGCAGCCACTTATCCTAATCCTCAATTTAAATCAGCAGGTTAATTTAAACACTTTGATTTGAACAGAGATAATAAAAACTGTAAAGCAGGTATAATGGGCAGCTCCTATAGGTAACAGATACAGTAATAGCTATAATAGCTACTGCTTTCTTGCTTACTGTGGCTACAGTGGAATCATTTCCTGGAACAGACACGTTGCCACATTAACCAGGGCAGATACTCCTGCTGAGGGACTCTTAAAACTCCGCATGCAGACCTAAATAACAGTTCTAATCACACGAGGGAGAATTGGGAAATGATTCTTGACTGGCTTTGTCTTCTTGTCATTGGCATCTGCCCAGTCGCTCTCTGTGTATTGGGAGACAAACATATTTAGCAGGGGCCTTGTTGTTATTGTACACTGCAAACGTTATAAATAACTCGAGAAGTCTACAGGAGCAGAGTAGAAGTATAGCAGCCATAGCTGACTCTTTCCTAAAGACTTTTGGTCCACACTTGACATGTGAAGAGTATGGCCACATCAGCTGAGGATATAGTCTGCAGTCTTTTGCACTGTCACAGATTACCATAGAAGCATAGACTGCGGTCATACCTGGGTTTCCTTCATATTTAAATGTCCTGCATATTTTTCGGGAGCGGTCACGTGGTTTTTAGTGAGCAGTTGGTGTCCTCTCCTCTGCGTCATACCTTCCTATTCTGGTTCTGTCCTAACCTGTGTACTACGCATTTTGTCATACTTTCCAGCTCCAGTTTATTTATTTATTTATTTATTTATTTATTTATTTATTTATTTATTTATTTATTTATTTATTTATTTATTGTTATATTTGTATCCCGCTTATCTTCTAAAATAGAACTCTAAGTGGCCAACAGAGGGTGACCAAGCGTCCAAGGCTCTGTCTTTTAAGCCGGGGAGAAAGGGGAGAAACTGAATTTACTGCGTATTTTCAGTGTCCTGTCCTGGTTACACAAGCAAACAAGTAAGCATTTTCGAGCGAAGTTTCTAAATCCAGCCCCTGGTGGTGGTTTAGGAAACTTCACTGAAACTGCTGTTCGAGGGGTGTGGTCGGCCGGGAGCAGAATTTGCTTCTCTTCCTGGTTAGCACGTGATATTTTACTGCGTAGTTAGCTGGGAAACTACACAGAAAACACAGCTATAATCGCAGTCAGAGTTTTCATGAAGAACATCAACTCTAGCTTCTTCCTTAACCCATCGGCCAGCCCTTTCCTCTGCTTGTTCTGCATGCAAATCCTGGTCTGAGCATATTATTTCAATAAAGCATCAATACCGTTTGTTTCTAGGATAAGCAACCATTCCTCCCCCCCCCCGGCTTATATCCCTTTATAAACATATTGTTTCTCCACTCACCTGTAGGATTGTGTTTCAGCATGAACAGGAATGGCCGATTAGCCACAAACCGCTTGTTGGACAGGCTCATGATTGCTGCCACATGCATGCCTGCAAAGTGTCATCAGAAAAACACAGTCAACGGCCAGTGAGGGACAAGAAGCTTTCACGCATATGTATAGTATATGAGTTGGAATATTTGGCAAGATTTACATTTCAGCCATTACAGGGTTAATGTGAATGTAGAGTATTATGGGCTGGATTTAATGTGAAGAGCGAAGCCGATTGGTTGTTGAGATCACACCACTTGGAATGTTCTGGTACAAGTCTAGTTAGTGCTTGTGCCTTGTATTCTTAGAGAAGAGAAACATGGTCCTGGCTTAGCAAGACGGCTGTTAGAATAGTTATAGTTAGAAAACCTCCCGTGTAACTTTCCCTTCTAGTTAAATAAACAGTTCCTTTTATATAGTAACACAAGAGATGTCTCTCATTAAAGCAACCAAAATCATCTGCAACAACCGATCCGACAAAGATCCCCAACAATATGGAAGTCTCTGATTTGGATCTCTAGTTAAAGGAGACAGGAAGTAGATCAGAGCCGTGCTAAGTAAGGTCTGTGGACTACGTGTACCTCCTCAGAAGACACTCTGCAGTCCTCTCCCCCATCTCCAGGTACAGTATCACAAAAAGATTTTGAAAGCAGCTCAAATATCCCCCTTGCACTTTCCAAGAGGTGTTAACAGTCACTTTTCAAATACAGGGTACCTTGTATATAGGAATTAATTTGTTCCAAATGAAATTATGTTAAGCAATTTTTCCTTTATACAAATTTCCCATAGAAATGCATTGAAAATGGATGCAGAGGAGAAGAATCAAAGATCAAACCAATGCTTTGTACCTGACCCCTAGGTGCCAACTTAGCTAAGTCTTCTAATGGTGGAATACAGTACACCTCAAGAAAACAAGGACACAGGTTTAACAATGGCACAGGTTTGCATACAGTTTGGATTGGGCATTATTTCTCAGCATAGCAGTGAAAACTGGTAACAGTACCTGTGTTTCAAGGTCAGTGCTGTAAAGAAGCACATTCTAAATTCCTGAGCCCCTGTTTTGATATTGTATAGTTCAGGGGTCTGCAACCTTTAAGACATAAAGAGCCACTTGGACCCGTTTCCGACGGGGGAAAAAAACTGGGAGCCGCAAAACCATTGCAACATTTAAAACAAATATAACACTGCAAATATATTTTCCCCTCCCCTCGCTCCTGGTTTTTGGGCGCTCGCAAGCAACACACTCCCTCGTGCGCTCCTTGGACACGCTGCGCCCCGGCGCCGGGCTCAGGTGGGGTGGGAAGGAGCGCTGGCGGCTGCGGCTCCTCTGGGCACCCCCGAAGGGCTTCTGAGAAGGAAGCCAATGAAAGTTGCTTCTTCGGCACTTCGGGCGCCGGGAGAGCAAGCAAGCGGGCGAGCCCGAGCCGCCGCCGCCTCCCCCCACCCCGCCACCCTGTCCCGAGGGTTTCCATCGAGGCGCGCACCTGCCTCAGGTTCTCCCGCGTGCACAACTGGGGCGGCTGCATGTCCGCCAGCCTCGGGGAGGGCCGGGCTGGGGGGTGGGTGGGCGCGCAGGAGGCACATTCTGTGTGTTAGAATGGAGCGGAAGGCAGCTGCTGCCGGGCTTTCGGAGAGAGCGAGAGCAAGAGCGAGCGAGACAAGCAGGCAGGCGCACAGGCGCTCCGCTCGGCTCGGCTCAGCTTCTCGAGCCAGGTGGCGCGCCATTGGCCTCCCCGGGCGGCCAGGGGCCCCTGAACAACTTGAGCCCGGCGCCCCCACCCCGCCGCCGAAACTGGCTGACTCCAGGAGGGAGCCGCTGGAAGTCTAATAAGAGAGACCCCTCCTCGGGCCGGGGGGGCGGGCTCGAACTAGCTGTCACGCCACGTCCCTCGACTGCCAAGTTGATCTCGTGCAGGAAAAAGAAAAGCCGACTTCCTCCGTTGCTTCTCACCTCTCCGCCGCTGCCGCCACTCCCCCCCTCCCCGCTCCCGCCGCCACCAACCCCTTGCTTGTTGGGCCAGAACTGACAGCACTCGGAAAGGAAGCAGGGCGGCGGCGGGGGGGGGAGAGAGAGAAGACTAGCCGTGGCCCCCTCCCCACGCCGCCTTTCTTGAGGTTCCCATTCCGCCCTCGCTGCCTTCTGCCCGGATCCTGCAGCCATGGTTTGACTCCCCCCCCCACACACACTCCATCTCTCCCTCCTCCTCCTCCTCCTCTCGCCCGCACCTTCCATGGAGGAGGGAAGCCCACACCGCTTCCACTTTTTTTGGAAGGGGGCAGTTTTTAAAAATCTTCCAAAAATAGTACAGGAGGGAGAGGAGGGGAATTTCTAATCTCTCTCTCTCTCTCTCTCTTTTGCGGAGATATACCCCGCACGCGCGCGCGCTCCCCCGCATTTTTGGAGCTTCATCCCGGCAAGTTAGTGCAAAGCCGTAGTTTTTTTTTGGGGGGGGGGGCTGTAGTGAAGCAAAAGGAGAGAGAGAGAGAGAGAGATATGCCAACTGCACATGTGCAATGCTTGGAAGGGGAAGGGGGAAGGAAGGAGGGTTTCTGTTCCTCCACGTTGCACACACACACAACACACACACACACACACGTCGCTTCTTCCCCCTCCCACCAAACACCCAAGCAAGAAAGGAAGGGGAAGGGGGGAAGGAAGGAAGGAGGGTTTTCTCCTCCTGTCTTTTTTTCTGGGTGGGGGGGGGAGGCAACAATCCAGATCTGGGAGGTTTTCTTGAAGTTAAAAGAAAAAGAAAAAAGGCTGCCGTTCGGCGGGCACTTTCCACCATGCCTCCCTCTCTCTCTCTCTTGCTCTGAAGAAGAGGGAGCGCGCTGAGAATGTGGCCGCGCTTGGCTTCGCGCCGCCTTGTGGGACGGGCTGTCCTCGCGAGATTCGGTGCCTTTGTATTGAAATTTCTGAACCCTCCCGGAGCCACGGCAAATGTTCCAAAGAGCCGCATGCGGCTCCGGAGCCACGGGTTGCAGACCCCCGGTATAGTTATTTATCTTTATACCAGACTTGAACAGCTTTTCAAAGAAAGGACTGATTCCTGGCAATCTTTCAAATGGAGGACTGCAAACACTAAAATAGGATGCATGGCCACCCGTCATGATGCAGTGTTGTCCACAAACAAAGATAGGAATGGAGTAGCTCCAAGAACTGGGAAGAAAGATGAATGAGTCAATCTTGGGCTTATGAACCCAAGGGAGCTGTGAATTTTTATGTATCCCATAGAATTTTATGGAGCTATGGCTCTATATTTTATAGTAAGGGTCGTTTCAAAGCAAGTTGCATTTCTTAAACAGGGAGGTGACTAGGAAAAATATAAGAGCTAGAAGTGTCTAGAGTGCATTTCTGTGGCTTAGATAAGGCATGCTTTTCAAGGGTGAAAGCTCTCTTGATGGCTTTCTACATAGCACAGAAGTAGAGGTGGACACGTATTGATTTGGCCCAAACTGCCCAAATTTGAATGTGCTGTACCACAGATGCTGCATATTCCTTCCCCCTGTGGCCAGGTTCCCCCACTCACTACCCAGCAGGTGCCACCCAGGGGTTCTTTTTCCAGCAGTGCTCAGGCTTCCCTTCACTGCCTCCTCCGGCAGCTGATCACTCAGACAACGGGGTGGGGCAGGGAATGTTGCTGTGCAGCTGATGAGTGGTCAGCTGCCAGAGGAGATGGGGAAGGGAAGCAAAGCAAAGTGTTCTGCTTATATACCGCCCCATACCACTTCAAGTAGTCTCAATTTTAATTACAGTGTGCAGGCTACACATTGCCCCCCCCCCAGCAAGCTGGGTACTCATTTTACCGACCTCAGAAGGATGGAAGGCTGAGTGAACCTTGAGCCTGCTACCAGGGATTGAACCCCAGGTC
>JAHTLZ010000379.1:49223192-49239321 GCA_023846285.1 Phrynocephalus versicolor
TGTGTGTGTGTGTGTGTGTGTGTGTGTGTGTGTGTGTGTGTGTGTTTAAAAGGAAGGAGTCTGATAATCCTCTCCTTCTCTCTCTCTCTCTCTCTCTCTCTCTCTCTGTCTATATTACCCAGAGGCCTCCGGGCAATATTTGAAAAGGCCATTTTCTTCATGGATAAAGCTGTCTAAGCACCAGCTCTGTTGAAAGATGATTGCTCATTATTCCGTCCCCCTACAAAGTGGAAGGTGGCATTTTGGAAAGGAAAGGTTTAAAAAAAACACCGTTCTCTTCACTTACCTCAGCAGTCATTTCATTTATTTATTTATTTTTTGCCATTTCTAGTGTTGCAGTGTTTCAGTTTTGGTTTTAATGGAGAACGTTCTTCTCCTCCTCCTTCGAAAAGCTACCTTTTTGTGGTAGGTTTCATTAAGGAAAATTACTCATTCATTTATTTATGTTATATATTTTAGGGTGTTTTTACCCCACCTTTTTCCTTGGGAAAGGGCCCAAGCTGATCAACTTAATATTCAGTGCTCTTAATATTCAGTTTAGCAATTCACAGTATGTGTACAAAACTCTGGGAATGAAGGCAAATCCTTCAAATTTTTGTCAGTTTCAACAGGCCTTTTTAGTGTCACTGAGTTAGCTGAGGCATATTTTTTATACTTATATGTTTGTGTAGTTGGTTTCGCCAATGGACTGCTTCTGTTAACTTTTAAGTGTTGCTAGCAAATGGTATTATCCTGTTTGTGTATATGTTTACATTTGCTCTTGAAAATATCAGTTAACTGCTGAGAGAATGGGTCTAGAGCAGTGGTTCTCAACCTGTGGGTCCCTAGATGTTCCTGGACTGCAACTCCCAGAAGGCTCCACCACTTGCTGTGCTGGAAGGGGTTTCTGGGAGTTGCAGTCCAGGGACATCGGTGGACCCAGAGGTTGAGAACCACTGGTCTAGAGAAAAAAGATTTCCTCATGACCTGGGGTTCAATCCCCGGTAGCCGGCTCATGGTCGACTCAGCCTTCCATCCTTCCGAGGTCAGTAAATTGAGTACCCAGCTTGCTGGGGGGGGCAATGTGTAGCCTGTAAACTGCCCAGAGACTACTTGAAGTGGTATGGGGCTGTATATATATAAGCAAAATATGCATGATGGACTGCACTATAATAAGAGTTTCAACTACCTCAGATTGGGTAACCCAATTTGGCTTCAACTCTTCTCCACCCACCCCCTTCACATTGTGGACCATCTACATTTAATCTCCCATTCAGCTAATGCGGAGACGGCTGTCTGTGAGCTTCAGAAGAGCTGAAGAGAGCGGTCTCAGTCTCAGCAAGCATGCTGGATAGAGCGAAATCATTAAAGGTACATTTCAGCAGAATGTGAAATGATACTTTAAAACCTGTTCTCTTTGTTGAGCTTGAAGTCTCAGTCGTGTTGAAGAGTGAAGCAAATTGCATTAGCCAAAAGTTGGACAATGAAGAAAGCCGACAGAGAAAAAAAACAAAAGTTCTTTGAGTAAAGTTGAAGGGGAATTTTATGGATACCACAGACAACCAAAAGACAAATAGGTGGGTTCTAGTTCTCTTGGGAGCTTAGTGAGTTACCTACGGGGTTGTGGAGCCAGAGGCTGGGAGTTCAATTCCCCACTGTGCCTTCAGGGAGAACAGTCAGCTTGTGTAGCCTTGAATAAGCTGCACAGTCTCAAAGTGTCCTTGGAAAAAGAAAAATATTTTGTGTATTCTCAAACTAGAAAACCCTGGAAAAGATTTAATTTACATTTTAATTTACATTGTTGTTTATTTCTTATTTGCATTTATGTAAACCTCCCTTCTGGGATATCGGTGCGGTATAAAAATGCAATAAATAAAATAAATAAATAAATAAATAAATAAATAAATAAATAAATAATTCAGGGACCTGAATACCTGTCGGAGCATATCTTCCAAAGATCAACTGAGGCCCGGCCCACTAGAATGTCGCAGGCGCTCTCACTCTGAGTGGCCACGCCTAGGGAGGCAAGGAAATCAGTCACCCGTAACCGTGCCTTCTCGGTGGCTGGCCCCGCGCTTTGGAACCATCTTCCGAGTGAGCTGCGCCTTGCACAGTCCCTGCCTGCCTTCAAAAAAGCATTAAAAACCTTGCTTTTCAGGCAGGCATTTGGCAACATGGTTTAGTGTTTTTTTTTCCTTCCCGCCGTCTTGCCGATGATTTCTCGACTCCTTTGTTGAGTTGTTTTTACTACATACCATATTTTACTTTATTATTTTTTTGTTTCCTATTCTCTTTTCATTGATGTATTGTCATTTTTGGGTCTGTTTTGCCCTTTTTGTTCACCACCCAGAGTTCCTTCGGGAAGAAGGGCGGTATAAAAATTATATATATATAATTATATATTTATAATATAATATAATATATATATATATAAAGAAAAGAAAATTTTATATAAAACCAGCTTGATGGGACAGAATTATTATCACCTATTAGATCAAACCAAGCCTGAACTCTCTCACTAGTACTACATGTTAAAATAGCTAAACTGAGTCCATCATATTTTAAGCATACTATAAAGAGAGACACTTCACAGAGAAAGCCAATAATTTTAGAAAAGTAGTAGAAGTAGAATAGCATGAGATTGGTGTCCACAGCAAAGGAAACCACAACCTCATCTTGCAAGATTTTAGCAGCACCTTCTGGAAGTCATTAATTCAAAGGCTACTATAAGATGGAAACAACTTGACAAACAAGAGCAAAAATAAAAACTATCTAGAGATGGAGATGAATTAAGAAAAACGGTACTGTAATTCATCATTACTTGTGATTCATCAGGCCTGATGAACCAACAAATCAACAAATTTCCAGTGATGAATTGCCTAATTGATAAATCAATTTGTCTCCCCTTTAAATGTTAAAGAAAGACCCTCTGGCGTCTAGAGGCTGCAAAATTGCCAGGGTGATTCTGACTCTCCCCTACAAGTTCTGTATGTTCAATGAGGATTGGGGTTTGGATGTCTGAGCTGTGTACAGTAGCACCCCTGTACCTGTTGATTCGCCACCCATGGATTCAGTTATCTGAGGTTGGCAAGTGGTGCTCTGAGGGGCTGAGACAGTGGTGGCGCATTAGCTGGGGTGGTGCAGCGGCAGCGGCTGCAGAGGTTGTGCCCACGACCACCCGCCTGCAATACCAGAACTGATGCCCTGTGGATATGGGAGTCTTACTGTACCCCCAAATAGGACCCCCAGGTAAGTTTCCCCCATGCACCTAAAGACATCAAACTTCCAGAGAGGCATCTTGTTACATACCCACAAAGCCCCCCCCCCCCAAAAAAGTGCCCTCTGGGACGAAGAAAACCAGTCTTCACCAAACTTGAAGGGATTGCAGAGGAGAGTTGCTGGAACCTTCTTTGCAAGCTTAGTGCCACTACATGACTGGAAAGAACTTCGGGGAGGGGGGTATTTATGGGTGCATAAACCAGATATCACAAATCCTAACTCTACCAACTTGGGGGGATTGTAGAGGAGATGCATCTCTACAAATTTCATGTCTCTAGCTCCCTTGGGGGGCATTTTGAAGCCCAACAAATTAACAAAAATCGCTAACAATTTGTCAATTCATCTTCATTGGGGAACGTCATTTGTGGTAAATACAAATTGATGAATTTTGACAAATCAGCCAGATTCATCAGAAAACGTTACACTTTCTTCAACTTGTCTCCACCTCTAAAGCTACCCTTTTATGGCCATGTTTGCTATTGTGTTTTTATTGTTGAAACAATTGTTCCTGCTGCTCTTCCATGGCTAGTGCAATTCTCATGCATCTCAACAATTACATTTTATCTCTGCCACCGTTTCCAACACCACCATCCATCTGAATAAACTTCAGTGGAATGAAGCACACTATATACTTTCTCTTTTGAAACCATTTTCCCTATCTTACCTGTCATTTTCCCACAGCTGGGATGATCCCCAGAAAAGTGATCAGGGGCAAACTTGTTCCCCTACATCTTGGGAAGAAGGTCTTTTTTCACATAGAAACACTGACTTGTCATAACTCTTACTTCAGCACCCATGATATGTACAGCATCCTTCCCTGCACCTGACAGCAAGGGTATCTCTTGGTGGGTGCAAGCCAGGCTACAATGGAAGACACACTTCTTCCATTCAAGAAGAGCCTGGAATAGAGTGGCCATTTACCATAGTTCAGTGGATCAGCATGGTTCAATGGACTGGGGCAATAGGTGATGCACAGTTGCCCATTGATTCCATGCCCTTCCTCCTCCCATGAGTGACCACTCAGAGGAGGAGGTGAGACAGAGAATTTGACAGCACTGCATCTGATGGAGTGCCTGTGCGATAACTGCAATAATGCAGGGCATGAGTAAAGTGGATAGAGGGACACTCTCCTCCCTCCCACAAAATATCAGAACTAGGGGACATCCACTCAAATTGAGGGCTGGGAGAGTGAGAACAGACAAAAGAAAATATTTTTTACCCAGTGTGTTGTTAGTCTGTGGAACTCCCTGCCACAGGATGTGGTGATGGCATCTGGCCTAGATACATTCAAAAGGGGATTGGACAGATTCCTGGAGGAAATGTCCATCACAGGTTACAAGCCACTGTGGGTATGTGTAATCTCCAGGCTTACAACCAGGGTACTTCAAGGGCCAGATGCAGGGGAGTAGTATCAGGAGACAGATATCTAATCTCATTCCCATATGCATTTGGTGGGGCCACTGTGAGATACAGGAAGCTGGACTCGATGGGCCTTTGGCCTGTTCCAGCATGGCTCTTCTTATGTTCTTAACAGTGGGCCTGATCCACCAAATAGCACCAAACTACAGTAAGTGCCCATCTCTAGCCAGGAGTCTTCTGCTCCTAAGGTTGCACAATCAGAAGCCTTATGTAACCTGGGATTTTAGAGTTTGTTTTGTTTTGTTTTTTACTTTTTATTTTAAAGTTAAAATCTGAAGCAAAGTGGTGGGGCCTTGTGATGTTCAAAGAGAGAACTCATATAATGTCACAGAAGCGAAGCTAGGAAGGGCACAACATCAACTGATACACAAAGTTATCAGTTGCAAGCCAGTGAGCTCTGACTCTTGCCTAGAACACATGCAAAGATGTCCAGACTTTAAAGGCATCTCAGATGTAGACATAAGATTTCTTTTTTCCTTCTCCAATGCCATTTGCCTCAAGATTTAGATCTGTATTGGGAGATCTGGGGAAAAACAGCAATGCCTTCAAACTTCTGCTGGCTCCCAAGGACCTGCCACCCTACACTTGCTGTGTCCCCCTCTACATAACCCAGCAGGTGTCACCTCCGTCAACTGCTTCAATGTGCCTAAGTCCTACTTGCTTTCTTTGCATTGCACCCTGGGATGGATGCAGGAGGATCACACAACTGCCAGCAAGCAATAGTCATTGTTTAGGCAGCCAGGGGGACTATTGTGTGTGTGTGTGTGTGTGTGTGTTTGTGTGTGAGTGAGTGAGTGAGAGAGTGAGTGAGTGAGTGTGTGTGTGAGAGAGAGAGAGAGAGAGAGAGAGAGAGAGAGAGAGGATACTCTTGACTCTTGTAATGCCTCTAACCTAAGTTTCCAACCAACTGAAGTACCTTCTTCTGTTTCTTCATAAATTCCCCATTCTGGCATCAAATATGCAGCAAGTGCCTCCCTATCTTTTCAGTTGGAGAAGATAGAGCAAAGGTGGGCAGGCACTCTAGGGCCCTCCTTGTGATCTGCACACTCTTAAATTGTTCTGGGAATGCAAATAGTTTCCGGTGCTTTCCACTTCAATTTTCATGCCTGTGCCTCGAGACCCCCAGACCCGAACTAGAAAGAAAACAAGGAGGCCTAACCAATTTGCACTTACGAAGCCAACAAAAGCAAGGAAGCTGTGGGCTAGAGAGGGTGGAGAAGGTCTGGCTTTCTTTTTACCATTTGTTTTCTTTTCTACCCAAGTATTGATGGCTTCTGCGGAAGCTTTAGCATTTTGGAAATTCACCAGCTTCACAGACGTCTGAAAGAATTCCTTGTTGCTATGGAGATACTGTTCTTTCACCAGGAATCCTTCTTGAAGGTAGAGGGCATTGGCAAGATTAAATGTAAATGTTTTTTCTTCTGAGGTGACAGCAAACAGGGTCTGGAGTGGTTCCAAGGCTTCATCTGAAGAAAATAAGTGTTAGGAGTTAACATCTTCATTTGAAGAATGCGAACCAGCAGTGCATTAGAGTAGTTAACCAATACAGACATGTTTTTGTGTTCTAACTCCCCAGGTTTCAGGTGCTTTCTAAGGTAAATTTGTTGTAGAGATGAGCTGCAACAGGGAGCTGTTTCTGAAGTCTGATATAAATGCCATAATATTAAGGAAAAAAACAAAGGCTGGAGACAAGAATGGCAAACTGCGTTCTTCAGAGAGCTGAGTTTGCCATTAAATGTGACAGGCATAATGACTTCGCTAGTGTGATAAAATGGTCATGTCTCACATTTCATGCCATCTTCTATTACTGGCGGGTCTTTTAAATGGGGGCAGGTTAGATTTAATAAAACCAGCCAGGTAAAAGGCAGGAGCCTTGTATGGCGCAATGGTTAAACAACTGTACTGCAGCCAAAACTATGCTCACAACTGGGGTTCAATCCCAGGTAGCCGACTCATGATTGACTCAGCCTTCTATCTTTCCGAGATTGGTAAAATGACTACCCAGGTCACTGAGGGGGCAACGTGTACCCTACATAATTAAATTGTAAACTGCCCAAATAGTGCTTTAAGTACTATGAGGTAGTATATAAGCAGCACAGTTCGCTTTTTTGCTTTTGCTGGTACAGAGCTAGGAAGGAAGATTGGCATGTGATATAGTTCTAGTATTCCCCTTAGGAGTAGTTCAGTATCATTGTAGGTCATTTTTTTTAAACAGCATTTTCTTTTTTTAAAAAACTGATATATTTTAAGCACATTCACCATTTTGAATACTGATCTACAACCCCCGAATAAAATCCCCCGCCCATCCTTTCTCAATGCTAGGAAAAGGAGAAATAGCTCAAATATGAGATGGACTGACTCAATAAAGGAAACCATGGCCTTGAGTTTGCAAGACTTGATGGGACCTTCTGGCAGCCATTCATTCACAGAGTCACCATTCAGTCAGAGGTGACTTGATTGGAACAGACAGTGATAACTCTTTCTGTCCACCTGGTTGTCTGAATGCCCACAACAGGATGGGACCAGAACTTGAACTGTATGATGTGCACAAGCTGCTCCAAGGACAACACATTGAGCTAAGCATGCACTCAGAATCACCTGGTATGGTGAAATTAGATGCACATCCATCTCACTCATGCCCTTTGTCTATTGGTTGGCCTCAACATCATAGTGGGAAAAGGAACCCTAAGAGATCCATCAAGCCTGAAGTCAGAACTACAGTGCCTTTGCAATAAGCATGCACAATAGGACTCCCATTTGCAGGGGGGGGGTGAATCTAGGGGGTGTGTGGATACAGAAATCCATGGATAATATCAAATATTCAATATATAGTACAATGGTACCTCAACTTACGAGCAACCATATCTTTTTTTTAAAAAATCAAAAATAAATAAATAAATAAATAAATATAAATATAAATATAAATATAAATAAATAAATAAATAAATAAATAAATAAATGTAAGTAGAGCAGACTGCATCTAAAATTTGTAAGGCAGCATTTTAAATGGTGATGGTTTTCCACTCTTAAGTCGAACTGCTCATAAGTAGAGCCACTCGTAAGTAGAGGTACCACTGTATAGCATAGTAAAGCAGAAGAACCCCAGAAAATATATTTTAACATGCATTTCCAGAACTGGGCAATAGAGGGTGCCAGATACCATGCTATGTACAATATTTTTAGACTGCAGATAAGAGTACATAACATAAGAACATAAGAACATAAGAAGAGCCATGCTGGATCAGGCCAAAGGCCCATCTAGTCCAGCTTCCTGTATCTCACAGTGGCCCCACCAGATGCGTTTGGGAGCGCATGAGACTAGATATCTGTCTCCTGATACTACTCCCCTGCATCTGGCCCTTGAAGTACCCTAGTTTTAAGCCTGGTGATTACACATCTCCATCATGGTTTGTAACCTGTGATGGACTTTTCCTCCAGGAATCTGTCCAATCCCCTTTCGAAGGCATCCAAGCCAGATGCCATCACCACATCCTGTGGCAGGGAGTTCCATAGACTAACAACGCGCTGGGTGAAAAAATATTTTCTTTTGTCTGTTCTTACTCTCCCAGCCCTCAATTTGAGTGCATGTCCCCTAGTTCTGGTATTTTGTGAGAGGGAGAAGAGCTTCCCTCTATCCACTTTACTCATGCCCTGCATAATTTTGTACATCTCAATCATATCCCCCCTCAGGTGCCTCTTTTCCAGTAGTGAATACTGAATCTGCAGATACCTGAAGGGAGCATCACCTTGTCCTTTATCTAAGATAACAGAATGTCTTGGGTTGTCCCTCTTCATTTCAGAAGTGAATATGTTTCTTTTGTTCTTCATCTTTTAAATGGTTAGATCCTAGGGCTGTGCCAGAACTAAATGGAACATTTGATTAGTGGGGACGCATGCATGTACCATATATTTTTAATATTAATACGAATATTAAAATCCATTGCTGTTTTGTGAATCTAACATACTAGTTCACATCAACCATCTCAGTGCTTAATGAAAAAAAAACATTTTTTATGTTAAGTGGGCTGCTTTGCTTTCTGTTTCTATGTACTCTAATAAAAAGCATAAAGACCCTTGACCAAATCCTATGGAATCATCTCATTAATGTAAGGTGCATCAGCATTTTTCCTTCTTAATTATCTTGAAAGTTTCCTCCTTTTTATTGCACAATTTAGGCTTAATGAGAGAGCATCAAATCTTCCTGTATGAAAAGTTCATGAATAAATCCTGTTAACTCCCACTAGAAAGCGCTGGCTCAGAGACAGTCGGATCACTTCCTATCACCATATTCTTCAGACACTTAATGATGAAGCAGGAATAAAGGCCCTATTACTACCACATATGGTTGATTTATCACTACCTCTCTTCCTTTTTTATGGATTTTAAAGTTGCAGAATTCTGTCCCCAGTATCTGACCACCTTACCAAACAGAGGTTGTATATTGGCGCTATCTCATAATCATAGAATCATAGAATCACAGAAGAGTAAAGTTAGAAGGAGCCTACAAAGCCATCAAATCCAACCCCCTGCTCCATGCAGGCCTACAAATCAAAGGAGACCTGCCAGGTGGTTGTCCAAATTTGTCTTGAAGGTCTCCAGTGTTGGAGCACTCATCACCTTTTGAGGTCATTGGACCCATTGTTCTACTGCTCTAACAGTTAGGATTTTTTTCCTGATATTTAGCCAAAAGCTGGGCTTCTCTTAGCTCGAACCCATTGTTGCGCTTCCTGCACTCTGGGATGATTAAAAACAGATCTTGCCCCTCCTCTGTTTGACAGCCCTTCAAATATTTGAAAACTGCTATCATATAATTATATCATATCATAGCGTAGTTGCTTACTTGGAGCTAGACATCTTGGAAAGTGAAGTCAAGTGGGCCTTAGAAAGCATTGCAAACAACAAGGCCAGTGGAGGTGACGGCATTCCAATTGAACTCTTTAAAATCTTAAAAGAGGATGCTGTAAAGGTGCTGCACACGATATGCCAGCAAATTTGGAAAACCCAGCAGTGGCCAGAGGACTGGAAAAGATCGGTCTATATCCCAGTCCCAAAGAAAGGAAACGCCAAATAATGTTCCAACTATCGCACAATTGCACTCATTTCACACACTAGCAAGGCTATGCTCAAAATTCTACACGGCAGGCTTCAGCAGTGTGCAGAAAGAGAACTTCCAGATTGCAAGCTGGATTTCAAAGGGGCAGAGGAACTAGAGATCAAATCGCCAACATGCGCTGGATTATGGAGAAAGCCAGAGAGTTCCAGAAAAACATCTACTTCTGCTTCATCGACTATGCCAAAGCCTTTGACTGTGTGGACCACAACAAACTATGGCAAGTTCTTAAAGGAATGGGAGTGCCTGACCACCTTATCAGTCTCCTAAGAAATCTATATGTGGGACAAGCAGCAACCGTCAGAATTTGATATGGAAAAACTGGTTTAAAATTGGGAAAGGTGTACGACAAGGCTGTATACTGTCACCTTGCCTATTTAACTTATGTGCAGAGTACATCATGCGAAAGGCAGGTCTGAATGAATCACAAGCCGGAATTAAGATTGCCGGAAGAAATCTCAACAACCTCAGATACGCAGATAATGCTACTCTGATAGCAGAAAGTGAGGAGGAATTAAAGAACCTCTTAATGAGGGTGAAAGAGGAGAGTGAAAAAAATGGGCTGAAGCTCAACATAAAAAAAAACTAAGATCATGGCCACCGGTCCCATCACCTCCTGGCAAATAGAAGGAGAAGAAATGGAGTCAATGACAGAGATTATTTTCTTGGGCTCCTTGATCACTGCAGATGGCGACTGCAGCAACGAAATTAAAATACGCCTGCTTCTTGGGAGGAAAGCAATAGCAAACTTAGATAGCATCCTAAAGAGCAGAGACATCACTTTGCCAACTAAGGTCAGGATAGTAAAAGCTATGGTTTTTCCAGTAGTGATGTATGGAAGTGAAAGCTGGACTATAAAGAAGGCTGATCGCCGCAGAATTGATGCTTTTGAGCTGTGGTGCTGGAGGAGAGTTTTGAGAGTCCCCTGGACTGCAAGGAGATCAGACCTATCCATCCTGAAAGAAATCAACCCCGAATGTTCACTGGAAGGACAGATTTTGAAGCTGAGGCTCCAGTACTCTGGCCACCTCATGAGGAGAGAGGAGTCCTTGGAAAAGTCCCTAATGTTGGGAAAGATTGAAGGCAAAAGGAAAAGAGGACGGCAGAGAATGAGATGGTTGGACGGTGTCATCGATGCAACCAATATGGATTTGACCAAACTCCGGGAGGCGGTGGAAGATAGGAAGGCCTGGCGAGCTCTGGTCCATGGGGTCACGAAGAGTCGGAGACGACTGAATGACTGAACAACAACATCATATCATTCTTCAGTCTTCTTTTCTCTAAGGCTAAACATGCCCAATTCTTTTTGTCTTTCCCCAGAGGGCTTTGTTTTCCAGCCCTCTGATCATCCTTGTTGCCCTCCTCTGAACTTGTTCCAGTTTGTCAGCATCTTTCTTGAAGTGCAGTGTCCAGAACTAGACACAATACTCAAGTTGAGAGGCCTAACCAGTGCTGAATAGAGGGGGACAAGCACATCAAGGGATTTGGAAATTATACTTCTGTTAATGCAGCCTAGAATAGCATTTGCCTTTTTGGGGGGCCACATCCCACTGTTGGCGCATATTCAGTTTATGATCTACCAGAGTTCCAAGATCCTTCTCACTTGTAGTATTGCTGAGCCAGGTGTCCCCATTTTGTAAATGTGCAGTATGTTGTACTTCTCCCTGTTAAATTTCATTCTGTTGGTTTCAGCCTAGTTCTCCACCCTATAAAGACCATTTTGAATTTTGTTTCTGTCTCCCAGGGTATTAACTATTCCACCCAGTTTTGTGTCAATATATCTTTTTTGATCCTACAGGGCTGTTTGCGTACAACACAACTCCCATGATCTCCCATGATAAGGAGGCACTTTTGGCTCTCTCTCACAATGCTAGAATCAAGGTAATCCACTGAACTGTGGAGAGTCCAAGACAGACACAAGATGTCAAGATAATTGTCAACATGGATAGCCTTAGAACACTATTTCTCAACCTTGAGTCCCCATTTGTTCTTGGACTAAAACTCCCAGAAGCCTGCACCAACTAGAACTGGGCTTGATTTCTGATTCTTGTAATCCAAGAACATCTGGGGACCCAATGGTTGGGAAGCACTGCTCTAGAGGGATAAATTCATGGGAGATAAAGCCATCAATGGCTCCTAGCCAAGAAGATGACTAAGGTTATATCTCAGCTACACTACTGTATGCCTCTGTATATATGCTGCTATCAAACATGAAACAAAAGGTAAACTAGCACTTAGGTTCCACCACATCACTGGTTCCCAACCTTCAAGTGTTCAAGTCTTCTTGAACTGTAACTTCCAGAGACCCCAGGCAGCACAGCTGGTGTTGCGCTGCAAGAACACCTGGATTAAGCAACGTTGGGAACCATTGTACTAGATGGATCTCCATAGGGAACTGGTTCGCCATTGGGTGGACAGAACAGTGAACTCGGTAGTTTCAGTGGAAGGGTTTTTTTCCTATTGTTTTGCTACTTGCCACCAATTTGATTGTTCATTTCCCCCCTGCCTCTGTCACTGGACCAGTTCCTTTTGCCTTTTATTTTAAATTATTCCTTTGTTGTTCTGAGCCGCTTCTTCCCAGACCACCTTTTTGAAAAACAAGCATGCAAGCGTTGTCCCTGCTGGAAATTACATGTTTGTCTATTTCCTTCTGATGGTAACTGCAACTGACAACTATGAGTAAACCTCACTTTTCTCTTCGTAATATGTATCTTATCACTTTTTATTTCAAAAAGAGCTGGAGTGAGTGTCCCAAGGGAAGGTTGGTGAGACTGGCTAAAGCTTTTCTGCCTTCTATTCTGCCAGCAAAAAGTTCCCAATATATATATCCTTCTCTGTTACTAATTTATAATTTCAACAGCCATCTGCCCTGATGAGGTAGCAGCAGCAGTAGCTTAAACAGAGAGTAGCTTAAAATTCAAAGGGCAGGGATTTAGCAGTGGCAGCAATAACCCCACGAATCTACAAGCGAAGCCCTGGAGAAGCAGCAAGTGTCAAAATTGGCATTGATATGATCGGGACCAGATGCAGCTTTCAGAGGTCAATGAGCCAGCCTCATTTCATGGCATATACTGGCCCAGTGCAATACCGCCACCACAATTGCACAGGATTACAGCTGATGGGCCCATTATTTGACAATCCAGTTCATTTAGAATCATTTCTCTTGCTATCGGGTGAGTCAGGCATTGGCTTTCCAGAGCGATAGACAGTCCAGCAGGGATTAAAAACTGGCTTGGCTCAAGATAGAACAAGATCTGTTACATTTAAAAGAGCGCTGAAGTGTCTCAGTTCCATAATAATGACACTGAATGTTATTATACATCAAAGCGCCTTTCTGCTGAATTGGCCTTTCTAATGATAAGGGATGTTTTGTTTCTAAACTGCAATTAACTTCTCTGCACTTTAATTGTTTTTATCTTTCTTTCCTAAAAGGTTACTTTGCAGTGCCTATACTGAGACATGAGCATACGGTTCTTTGAGGACGGACAATTTTTCGACCTACAAATTACAGTTGCATTATTTGTGGTTGTTCTCCTAGTGCCACCTGCTTATTAGGAAGGAGTTTGCGTCCTTGAAATGGCGGATACAAGGGCTTCTGAGTCTGAAGGACTGTCAAAGAGCTCTATCTGAAATTACCAGAGCAGACATGTTAGTCTGTCTCCACATGAGACAGCAAACTTAAAAGGAAAAGCAGGAGGAGACAAAATAGCATCTGGAGAACTGGAAGTTGATCCATGAAAACTCCCGCAAAACAATATTATTCTTTCAGGTGCCCATATTTGTCATTTTCTTCTTCTATTTAAGGAGAGCATGGACAAAGAGAAAGCTGATTCCAATTTAATTGTTACAAACCATAAGAAAATCTCCCTGCAGGCAGTTCCTTGACTGTCTCTTCAGAGGAACTAAACCAAATATATATTTTAAGTGATGCAGGGCCTCAGCGACAGCCTACCAGAGCCTTTAAAAAATCTACTTCCTTTGCTCTTCGTTCAAGCAGAGGAAATGTTCAACTTGCTGATGTCCTGAAATGGCTTGCCTGTTAAGCCACTTCACAATATTGGAAGAAGCAGGACCCAATGGGACCAGATAGGGTCCGATATGCCATTTGGATGTGAAGGTCTCACCAAAGGGCATATTTCACTTCCACCTGACCTCAAGAAACCCTGTTAACCCACATCAACCCACTCCAAGGGAGCTAGCATAAATGAGACCATCCTTTCAGAAGAAGGAAATCAGTAGCTGCTCCTTTTTCTAAAACTTTCAAAAACACAGAGGAAGATGAGGGACTGGAGATGAGAAAGAGCCGCTTGTGCTAAATCAGTGGTCCCCAACCTTCCTAATACCACAACCCTTTAATACGGTTCCTCATGTTGTGGTGACCTGTGCCCTGCTTGGAAGAGGCCACAAGCCCCCTTTAGCAGGCCACTGCCGCAGGTGCCATAGAGCACTTCCCTCTACAGGCACCCTCAGCCAATCGTAGCCTCCGGTGCCATTGACTGACATCCCCTATCAAGCTGTAACTCACTCTTCCCTCCCCTTCCTCCCCTCCTCTTCAAGACCCAAGCCGTTTGTGCCTTTTTCTTCACTGGCTGATGGCGACCCCTGTGAAATGGTCCTTTGACACACACCCCAAGGGGTCCTGACCCCCAGGTTGGGAACCACTGTGCTAAATGATCTCTTATGATCCAATCTCTGTCCCTAAGTCCTATGTTTATGCAAATCAAGTCACAGGGGAAAAAAAAATTCAGCACTGTCTCCTTGTTACCATCCCTGGAACCCAATGCCTGCATGTGCTGCACAAGACAATGCGAAGGCCAGGCTGAGTATTATTGATGAACAGCCAGGCAGCTGGTGGAATTGAAAGAAAAGAAGGTCTCTTCCCTAATGCCTTTTCTAAAGGGGAAAAATTAGACTATAATAGTAGGCAATCATCTGCTTGAATTGATGTATTTCCATCATCCGTGAAAGGTCTAAAAAAATATGATAAAGATTCCCATCCGTCTTTCTCATTTGGGGGTATGCATGTGCCGGTGTGTAGAAACTCAAAGGATTGAGTTTTGGAAACCCAAATGGTTCAAAATAGCATAGTAGCTGTACACTAAGCAATGTCAAAATGTGTTCCTTGTATAGTTGCTTTACCTCCTGGGAAGCCATTTGGCCCAGATTGCATTTGAAATATAAGCAATTGTATCATCTTATTACATTTTCTTTGGCCTTGGAGTTGAAAGCACCCATCAGTTTCTGCCTTTTTTGCATGCACGGAAGGCAGCTGTGGGTGCGTGCATGTGTGGATTTTTGCATAAGATACAGACACCAAAATATTATGTTGCCAACAAAGAGATAATAGTTTTACTACAGTTTATTATAGCTACACACTAGAGTGCAGCAATTTTACTGTGCATCAGAGCAAAGCAACATTCTACAAGGGATTCTAAAAATGGGGCCATCATTCATTTACCTAAGGGTGTGTATATTTCTCCACCGTATGTGCTGTACAGACTCACAGTTTTGTTCTGCTGTTTCATTAAGTCCAAAAACAGCTCTTCAAAATATTTTGGCACAGAGGGACTACAGCCACATCCCAGCTGTTCTTGCTTCTGTCTTTCCCCTAGCAACTATAGTACAGCTCATATGCTTATCTTCTGGGATCCTCTGGCACTGGGTACTCCTACCGGAGGGAAGTCTCTGTTGGAATTTGTGTGCAGTGTGTGTATACTTAAACTTCCATTAAAACACACACCAGGGAATTCAATTCTGAACAAAAAATCAGTTTAAGAAAGTGAGATATTGGGCTTTTAGTATCCGCAATTCAGAACACCAGGAAATGGCCCTGTATAGTTGCATAATACTGGGCCCACGTTGCCAGCAGGAAAAAGGATGCCAAATTTTATCTAGCAAAGGACATCCTGAATGTTTGCAGCACCAATGGCAGCAGTCAAGATGGTTTATAGCAGGGGTTCTCAAACTCTTTAAACAGGGGGCTGGTTCACTGTCCCTCAGACACTGTTGTGGGCCAGACCCTGTAGCTCCCGGGTGTTTCTCCAAGGGGGAGAGAGAAGGCCCTACCCACTTCAACCCGCCCCCAGCCCAACACTGCTCTCCTCGCCTGCTGGCCCGCACAAACTACCCCACTTCTCCCATGGCTCCAAGGGGGTAGGGAAAGGCCCATCCTGCTCATCCCCCAATATGCTTATTTATTTATTTATTTATTTATTTATTTATTTATTTATTTATTTACCACCCGTCTTCTGAAGGAACTCCGGGTGGTGAACAACATCAATAAGTCAACAATTTTTAATAATAATAATAATAATAATAATAATAATAATAATAATAATAATA
>JAHTLZ010000379.1:49244266-49265712 GCA_023846285.1 Phrynocephalus versicolor
ACAATTCCCTAAAGCCACTATGCACATTTATACCTCACTGGAACACAAATGAAAAGCTAGTGGAGCAATCCTTAGTTGTCTTTTATTTTATACCCACCCCAGCTGGGTGGGGTATAAATAAATAAATAAATAAATAAATAAATAAATAAATAAATAAATATGTTGTCACCAGGTTTTCTGAACTCATGATATGCTTTCAGGTAAGCATTCCTAGAATGGGTTTTGAACTTACAATCATAGAGTTGGAAGAGACTTCAAGGGCCATCTAGTCCAACCCCCTGTCATGCAGGAACCTCCATCACAGTACTCCTGACAGTTGGCCACACTTCTAACCACACAGCATTATTATATGCCAAAGGAAGAAGTGGTCTTTTTGTATAAGTGCCAGGTTTTTTTCTAATTACACAAGAAATCATTTTCTCCTGTACACTATTTCCATTGTCTTAATCACATCCATAAATTAAACACCTGTTTGGAAGACAATACTCACAAGGATCCCTAGTGCTTGGTAGTGTTAACATTGATGGAAGCATTTTCATACCCTCATTTAGGGATCATGTATTCAATCATAGACTGTCAGCAACATTCATTTGGAACAGTCATTTAAAACACTCTCAAACTAATTTGATTTTACTGTCCACTGATAAATATCACCATACAAGAGTTCCTGGCATTCATAATTATCCTTGCTGGTCATTAACGTTTTCCTGGTGATTAAACCATGCAGCAATGGAGTTTTTTGTTGCACCCATAATATGAGACCTGCTTTTGTCTAGAAAAATGACACCCACATCCAAGCAAAACCTATGTACACTGTCAGTAAAGCTTCATAGGAGTGGATGAGTAAATATAAAAGGAAGAGTCATTGCTGTAGCTTTAATACTGGAATAAGTGAATTTGGGGATGTGATTGGATGGGGTCACTTTGAGGTGTGATATGTCATTTGAAGCAATCCTTGCAGCCATCAGCCACAGTGCACCTTAAGCAACTATCTTCAGGTTGATCTACGCTAGAGGTTGCCAGCCTTGGGTCTGCAAAGGTTCTTGGACTACAACTCCCAGAAATCTGTTTATTTATTTATTTTTATACCACCCATCTTCCCAGGGGAACTCCAGGCAGTTTACAAAGGAGGCTAAGCAAACAATATAAAATCAATAGAACAATCGAGACACACAAATGCACACATAAGAAAAAAACCCAACAAAATAGTGGGAAGAAACATCGGCAAGATGGTGACTCTAAGGGAGAGGAAGAGGAAAAAAAGAAAGAAAAAAATTAATTAAAGGTCACCAAATGCCTCTCTAAAAAGCAAGGTTTTGAGTTCTTTTTTAAAGGTGGGCAGGGACTGTGCAAGGTGCAACTCACTTGGAAAATGGTTCCAAAGCGAGGGGCCGGCCACTGAGAAGGCATGGTTACGAGTTACCGATTTCTGCACCTCCCTGGGCGTGGCCACTCAGAGTGAGAGCGCCTGCGACATTCTACTGGGCCGGGCCTCAGTTGATCTTTGGAAGATATGCTCCGACAGATACTCAGGTCTACTGGTGAAGATCTCCTGGGAGTTTCAGTCCAAGAACATCTGGGAGCCCAAGGTTGGGAACCACTGATCTAATCTGATCTTTTTCTTTGAAAACAAACAATATCCACACCCCATCTCTGTGCTTTATCAAGTATGCTTAGCAATCTTAAGAACATGAAAGCTTCCTTCCTAGTCCCCTGTGAAATGGAAGGGAAGGGAAGTTTTCACTTTCTTTTTAATGGTTTCTTTTTAATTGCCCAGCTCATCCATGATGCATTGAAAGGCCTTTTTTCTAAAGGCTCTTTCAAAGCTTTGGTGATGTATTAGTAGCAATTTAAAAGAAATAGAAACCTTTCAATCCCATCCCTCTGTAGGGGAGCAGCAAGTAACCTTTCCATTTCCTAATTCTATAAAGCAATTAAAAAAAAAAGAATAGCTTGAGCCTTTCATTTTGGTTTGATACCAATGATTACACATGCTGGAAACAAGCCAAAACAGAGTGGTCCTATCTGCCCCCCCAAAAAATAGTATCCCTGATAGAGATACCAAAAAGGTGCAAATATATTTCAGTTTGGGTGGGTTGGTACACATTGGCACATAAGTCATGTGGAGTTGGCACACAAGTCAAAGGAGTTAACCTGGACCAAATAATGGTACAAATGCCTGATGATCACACCTTTTGACTTTCCAAATGCTCTTCAGTAGACATGGGCACGACTCGGCGAAATCCTCGTTTCCCTTCTCGTTCGTCGTTCTCGTTACGTAACGAGGAACGAGAACGACAATTGCTCCGCTCCAGCTCGAACCCGACCCGATAAAGATAAATTGGGTCTGATTTGTCGTTCTCGTTCATGGCATCGTGGCGCCAGCGATCGCGCGATGCCAAGCGGCGCAGCACAGAAACAAGTTTTAAAAATTAAAAAAACCCCGATTCCCGGCCATAAAAGCAGGCGAAAATATGCCTGCCTCAGTGAGGGCACCTACCAGAGAGGGGTGGTTTCTTGGGGGGGGGGTCCCTGGCCTCCCCCCCCTCTCCTGTCCTGGGCTGCAGGCACCAGGCTGGGGGGGGCATCCTCGCCGTCTCTCTCCATTTGCCATGCGGTGCAGGGGGATCCAAAATGGCGACCGCAATTTTTCTTTTGAAATCGTGCTCCAAAAACCCAACAAAGCACCACAGAAATATGTGAAAATTAGGTATTTTAACTGCCAGAATTTTTATAGTAGCAGCAGTGGGTTTTTCTTGCAATAAAACGTCTCCATTTATTTTATTTTATTTTATTTTTAATTTTTTTACACCTGCGCAGGCGCAATGATGGGCTGGCCATGGGATGGGATGGGACCATGCAAATTTTTGGAGCCATTCCACCAATCGCATGGCCAGGTTTTGACTGAGACTTCTGGGTGTGCCAGAGAGGGCATTAAAAGCCCACAAACCCTAACCCTAACCCTAACCCTAACCCTAACCCATACGCCACTACGCTGTCCTTCTTAGTGGGTCAGAGGCACCCAGAGGTGCAGCCCAATAACCCACCCTAACCTTAAACGTAACCCTAACCCTAGCCCTTATCCTAACCCCACCAACCCTATTCCAGATCTGTACGCAAGTACACTTCCCTTCTTAGTGAGTCAAAGTGGGCGCCTTGCAGAGCCCACTCTCACTATCCCATTCCCAATCCCTACACGGGTACGCTAGCATGCTGCCCTTCTTACTGAGTGAGTCAGAGGCACCCAGAGAGAGGTGCCTCTGCCACGTACCCCCCCCCAACATATGTAAAAAATAAATATGCGGCAGCTCCGCAAAACCCTTCCCTTCCCTTAGTGAGTCAGACGTCAGAGGCACCCAGAGAGGTGCCTCCCAGAGCCCACTTACCCCAACCCTAACCCTAACCCCAACCCACAAACGACCAAACGACAAACGGAACGACAATTTTTTGAAAATTATTGCGACAAACGGCAACGACCCGAAACGGGCCTGTCCCGACAAACGACAACTCGAAACGTCATTTTTTCTGGTCGTGCCCATCTCTACTCTTCAGTATGACCAGAGTGGAGAAAGCATTCTAGGTAATAGTATTTGATGACCACCTGAAGTTTACTCACCCCTGATTTCCACATTTGTTTAGAGGAAAATGACTTTCCATGTCTAGAAAAAGCTATAGTAGAAGAGAAGTAAATCTGCATTTGAATTTTCCACCTTTGAATTCTAGCATTGGAGGAACCCAGGTGGGGTATGGAGAAAGTAGGATCTAGGTGCTATTTGGAATGGCTAAGTAGTGGAGCAAGAAAAGGTTTAAGCAAATAATATGGCACCTTATTTTCACATCAAACCTTTCAAAATTTGATTGCTGGGGGAAGAGCTTTGCAGATACCCTGAATAGCCAGGAAGAGAAACAAGTTGGTCCTACATCAAATCAAGCCCGAACTCTCCCTGGCAACAAAAATGCTGAAACTGAGGTTGTTCTACTTTAGGAGCATCATGAGAAGATGGAACATCTGGAAAAAAAATTGATGCTGGGAAAGTCTGAAAAGAGGAGGAAAAGAGGAAGACCAAACACAGCATGGATTAACTTCCTAAAGGAAACCACAGGCCTGAGTTTGCAAGAACTGAGTAGGGTTATTGAGAATCAGACATTTTTGAGATCAAAATGGGCTCATTTTAAATTGGGGGCAACTTTGAAGCACATAACAGCAACTCAAAAAGGAAGGACAAAAGGCACTCAATCAAATATGAGGATGTACACATATTAAACAGAGAGGGTAGTTAAGTTTGAGAGAGGGGTCAGGGAAGCTATTCATGTATGTATTGAAAACCCCTCTCTCAACAGAGGTGGGGGACTCAGACACAATCTTTCTGAAACTTATCAAGCGTTACTTTCATCAATCCCCACACAAATCTGAAGCACTTCATACTTCTACCAGCAATGCCATAGCTAGCAACCCATACTTCATGGGTGTTGAGAAAGGTTGCATAGCTGGGACTTTCATGCATCTTATGCCTTTGTCCGCCTAACAAGCCTATTCAGATCATGGTCCACCTATGAACCAATTCAGGCTATTGTCCACATAACAAGCCTATTCACGCTTTTGTCCAACTTATGAGCCTATTCAGACCAGGTGAACTCTAAAATGAAGGACTTGCCACTAACTTCCCTCAGACTGACGAAGCTGCTTGGATGAGTAGCAAAGCGTTTCAATCTCTCAAGAAAAGAAGTCCAATTGCCATGACAGTTTTCAAATAAAATTATCTGGATGACTAAGCATCTTCACAGACAACTCAAAAAGTAGACAGACCTGAGAGTTTTCTTGTACATGTAGATATAGTACTGCAGAGAGAATATTTGCCAACATGCTGAGGAGTCTTTTACATCTAACCACCTCAACATGATGAAGATCTTAGTTCCTGAAACATGTCAGAAATGAGATTTATATTTCTTGGATCAGTAAATCAGCTCCCACACCTGTCAGATGTGTCGGGTTCCTGGCAAAAAGCAAAAGCAAAATGCATTGTAGAGGCAACAAAGGAATACCCTATGTTAGATCTACCACATGCAAAAAAGGAAGGTGCCTCAGCAACTTCCTGATTCATGTCCCTAACAAACTGGAAGACATTCATAGGAGGGCAACAAGGAAGATCAGGGGCTGGAAACCAAGTCTTCTGATGAAAGGCTGAAAGAACTGGGGATGTTTGGCCTTAAGAAGAGGAGACTGAGAGGAGATATGGTAACATTTTTTGAATATTTTAAAGGTTGTCATATGGAGGAGGGATAGGATCTGTTCTTGATCAACCCAGAATGCAGGACACGCAACAATGGACTCAAGTTACAGGTTTCGGATGAATATCAGGGGAAACGTCCTAACTGTTAGAGGATCTGTTCTTGATCAACCCAGAATGCAGGACACGCAACAATGGACTCAAGTTACAGGTTTCAGGTGAATATCAGGGGAAACGTCCTAACTGTTAGAGCAATATGGCAATGGAACCAGCTAACTTATGAGATGATGAGTGCTCCAAGGCTAAAGGCATTCAAGAGAAATTTAGACAACCACCAGGCAGATATCGTATGATTTGGTCTTCTTGTCTTGAGCAGAGGTTGGACTCGATATGATTCATTGTCCGGAATGAATGGAAGCATTTTAGTCACCACTTTGGGACTTTCTGCTTTCTCTTTTTCTTTCACTTCAACGGAATTCATGTAAATGCCTCTGGAGGAGCTAAAAAGCACAGAGCTTTTCAGTACAAACTAAAACAACACCATCATTTATTTACAACTGGACTTATATGAACTCTTCTGGACCAGGGTAGGTTTCTGTTGCAAAGAAAATTCAGAACAGTTTTTTTTTTTTTTTGCAAAGTTCAAAGTATAAGAATTAAAGAGATGGGGGAAAAATATAAGTGACATTCAAGTAAAATCTTGGTTATACATCACTTCGCATTGTGTTAATAGCTGGCACTTAAGCGTCTTCTTTCTCCCTGTCTGCTTTTTTTAATGGCTTGATCAGTGCATAATAAAAGGTACATACCTGGAAAACAGCAACCTATTCACCATTTGCTGGAGCCGATGCTCTCGGTGTAGATGGTAGAGTAGTGTGAATTATCAGTAGAAGGCCAAGGGTGTTTGCTCAGCAACATTTATCAGGGGAAACAGCTTGATTAATGGGGCGGATGCATAACAGGTGCTCCCGAAATGGGTTGTGAAAGGCTGCTTGCTGTCTTCCCAAAGTATGGCACTCTTAGAGAACCAAGCTGCTTGAGTTTTAACAGCAGGATATATTAAGCAGTTTAGTTGAAAGGGGAGGACCGCGGCCACATAAGCAGAACCCAGAGAACTGTTCCAGTCTGCTGTCCCTTCTCAGGGGTGTCATCGGCTGAAGTAGAAAACCCATTCCAATGATTTTTTTCTTCCCAAACAAGCAAATGTAATTAATTAGTCTGCTTTACTCCTGCAAGCCATCCCAGCAAAATGGTTCAGTGCTAAATTTCTTTTGAGGCTTTTGTGACTAGATTTTAGAAATGGAAAGAAAGGAAGGGTGAGTAAGAACAGTTACCAAGGAAGTTAATATGGAGCCAGTGGCATAGTATGGGTTGCCAGCACCTGGGGGAAGGCAAGTACTGCACCCTTAACCCATGCACCCCAAATTGGGCATCCAGCCTGGATGCCTTCAAAAGGGGATTGGACAGATTCCTGGAGGAAAAGTCCTTCACAGGTTACAAACCGTGAAGGAGATGTGTAATCTCCAGGCTTAAACCTAGGGTACTTCAAAGGGCAGAGGCAGGGGAGTGGTATCAGGAGATGGATATCTAGTCTCGTGCGCTCCCAGATGCATCTGGTGGGGCCACTGTGAGGTACAGTAAGCTGGACTAGATGGGCCTTTGGCCTGATCCAGCGTAGCTCTTCTTATGTTCTTATGCTCTTATGTGGAATATAACTCCCAGAATCCCACCGCCAACTGTGGGCCGCGGTGTAGTTCAAAGAAGTAACTTTCCCCAAATGTGGATTTCTCTATGATTCCCCTGATCCTGCTTTCAGCCACAACTGAGGCCGAGAGCAACAAATCTCCCACAGAACCTCTCCTAGGGGGACCTGGCACCATGCCGAGCTCCACTGTTGGGCCTGGCCCACCTCTGCCTTGCCTGAATTCAGGCCTGGGCTGCCCTCTCATGAGTGAGGGACAAGGGCAGCAGTCCAGCAGCCCATTGTCTGTGGGCCCATCTGTGACAGGGGAGGCACAGTGTGTTGGGTCTTAAAGGAAAGAGATGCTTCCTGGGGTGAGGGTGGGGGTGTTGTCATGAGAAGTGACCAACTTGGGAGAGCCAGTGGCACCACTGGGCTGCTCAGGAAAGAGGGGTGATCAAGACCAAGCAGCTCCTCAGAGCTGGAAAGTCAGGTTCTTAGGGTGGCAACAGGAAGTGGGTGAGTGAAGGGCTGTCTTGCTCCTTCCCAGAAGACCAGCTTGGCTGAAGGGAAGGAAGGTGGTCTGGTCCATCTGCCCATTTCACTCATCCACATGAAAAACAACTCCCCAGAGAGGTACCTGTATGGTACATAAGGCAAGGTGCAAAGGAAGGCAGGCTGGCCTGGAACCCAGCAGAGGGAGGAGGGCCAATGTTTGTGGAAGGCTGAACCAGGGCTTGGAAGGTACAGAAGCAGAGAGGCCATTTGCTGCCAGGAGGAACTGGGTTGAGCATGTGCAAGGCGTCTGTCTGGTCATGGCAGGCAGCTGACCTTGGTTGCTCCACTGTGCCAAAGGCAGTGAACCCTGGTCACTCCTCACTGCCCTTCTTAGCGAGGCTATATGCCTTGTGAACCCTAAAAAGTTTGCGCCTGGAGTGACTGCCCCTGTCATTCTCCACACTGTGCCACAAATCTGTCCACTAATCTACCTATCAAATGAATCAAAGGAGCTTTTAAAATCCTTCTTTCCTTACCCACCCTTCAAATAAGATGTACTAAGCAGGAAGGGTTGCTTTAGCAGTGTTAAAGAGTCCAAACTGGACCTCTGAGGGTTGCATACAGCCTGTTAATTACACTATGTCCCCTCTGCATTACATTAATAGCCGCTTAGAGTACATATTGTAGATAAGCGGGGTATAAATGCAATAAATAAATAAATAAATAAATAAATAAATAAATAAATAAATAAATAAATAAATAATAAAGTAATTTTGTTGTTCCTCATTAGGTTACTTCAGAAATATAACTGGGTTTGAGGTAATTATGTTCCTTAAAACTCCTCATGTCAACTCTGGACCACTTCCAAAACTCCAAGGCTGGCATCAGTTTTCAGGACATTTTGTTCAAAAAGATCTCAGGTGATCCCCCTGGTGGTAACAACATCCCCCATGGTGACCAAACGGTGACAGATGTTACCCCAATGGCCCATTCTCAGTTGGAGCAATCTTACCTTCTTTGTAATGCAATGCTTATACAGTACTATGCATTGCACTAGAGAGATTGCACTCTCTCTCACACACACTCTTTGGTATTGAAGGATAACAAAAAGGTGCATCTGGAGTAGGCCCATGGAATTAGTTGGAGCTGATTTACCAAATCCCCATGTATTCAATGGGCCTACTCTAAATTCAGTGGATTTCAGCCACTGTTCAAATTATCCAGCCTAGGGATAATAGACCAGGAGCAAGGGTGTTTAATCATCCTGTTGACCCTTGATTTTTGTAGGCATGGACTCACTTATTACTTCCTCATCTTTTTGTTCTCTACCTTTTGTCACAATGTTGTGAGCCAGGCTTGATGTGGCCACCATCGGGTGACCAGAATTGCATCAGCCTTGTCTTGTTGAAGCTTTATTACCACTTTGTGGAGCAGTGCGATGGGAGGTAGATCAGTTTCTCCAACCATTTAGCCATGAAGGCATCCCCAAGTAAGCAAAATCTTGCCAAAGAGGAGTATTTTTTGTACTTCCTGTTGGACCTGGTTGCAAACATGTCCATTTGGGGTTTGCTACTGTAGCGTGTAACCCTAACCATGAATATTTATTGTTTGTAACTTTGAAAATAACCTGAATTAGCATACTCCCATGGGATAGCTTGTGGGCGGAGCCAACATGTGGTACCTCAACTTACGAATTTAATCCATTCTGAATGCATTCTCTTAAGTCGAAATACTCTTTAAAATGCCAACAGTTTTCTGCCCTTAAGTCAAGCTGCTCTTAAGTTGGGGTACCACTGTATATCTCTGTATAAGCCTCCATGAGTTAGATAAGGACATGTCATTATTTAGATTGAGGATAAAGTTAGTTAGATAGGCCCTGAGTGATGTATAGATAGTAATAGGGACTGATAGGATTCAATCAAATGTTAGATAAGGCGACTGCTGAATGTATTTAACATTTTTGTTACAATGATTTTTTATTATTTATTTTAAAATAAGAAAGTGTTTGATTCTAGAAATACACTCAGTCCAAATAGGGAATAGTTTAAATGGTGGCAGTGTAAATACCCGTGCACGCAACAGCTACCTTTGCAAAGTTCTTACAAAATTGGCAATTTTGAGTATGGTGCCCCTTACCAAGACAAAATAAGTGTCTGTCAGTGCTTGGAAAAGCCACATAGTTTTTGAATGTGTCTACATAGGCCAGAGCTGCCTAGATGCCCTAAACACATCCGATCTTGCCTGATTTCAGAAGCTAAGCAGGGTCATCCCTGGTTAGTACTTGGATGGGAGACCACCAGGGAATACCAGGTGCTGTAGGCGCCTGGAGTAGGAACTGGCAAACCACTCCAGTACTCCTGTGAAGAAAACTCCATGGTCATGGGGTCACAGAGTCAGTCACGACTGTAATGACACAACACACACACACACACACACACACACAGGCCAGAACAAGGCAGGAAAGCCATGGATCAATGAATAACATTTTTTTGTCTAGGTCAGTGGTTCTCAACCTGTGGGTCCCAAGATATTCCTGAACTGCAACTCCTAGAAACCCCTTCCAGCACAGTGAGTGGTGGAGGCTTCTGGGAGGTACAGTCCAGGAACATCTGGGGACCCACAGGTTGAGAACCACTGGTCTAGGTAAAGAGAGTTGGAGAAAGGACAGAAGGAGGGACCATGAGGTAAAATGAGGGTTCCCGAGGTACTACTTTAGCAGTGGCTAAAAGGGAAGCAAGGATTAACTACTACAGGATGAGGGTCATGTCCAGTGGGGAGAGGATGGGCTAATACACCTTTTTTAGGTTCTAAGTTGTTCCAAGGTCTCCTCAGTAGTGGAAAGGAAAGCCCAGCTGTGTGATTCACAGAGATCAAGATGAACATATTTTGGACAATTGCTAGGAGTATGTGAACATCAATAGCAGAAGGCAAAGGAAAATATGCTTTTTGTGGTGGAAGTAGCTTATGAATGCATGTGTTTTACTAAATATCTGAAGAGGTTACATAGGAGCAAGAACTTTACATTTAATATATTTTTGGAATAGTTAAATGTGTATTACACAGGGGACGCAACTGCATAAATATCTTTATTGAATTTTGATTAAGATAACATTTAAAAAATGGATTCTGACTCCTCAAGTGTTTTTCAGTGCATAAACAAGTCACAAGTGCATGACAGGAAGGCATAATAATGCATTTGGTGTTACAGCATTGGTATCTTTGGTACAGAACTGCTGATGCGTTCAGAACCATTTCTGTATCTCAGAAATAGTCTCCCGAATACATACTAAATGTAAGAAATGAAATGAAATTAATATTGTGATTATAGGAAACAAATGTGCCGACAGGTCAAAATTCTCACGCTCCCTCTGTCTTTCTGCTATTGTTATGGATTCCTTTTAAAAATCCCTTTCAATTTTCATCAGTGCTGTGCAGATTCTTGTGCAGTAGCAAAGAAACAGAAGTAGGTTCTGGATTAATTAAAGGACACATTTGCATAAAATGGAGAGCTCTTATTTCACTTATGTGAAACATCTCCAGGATTACTGGTTTATTTTTGAAATGCTCATTCTACCTTCCCTAAAGGGTTCAAGGTGGGTGCCTTGCACGGTGGTGTAAAACAACAAAGTGGGAAATGAATGGAATGACAGCATTAAAGCCATCAAATGAAAATGTGTGAAAAAAATCCAGTATTGATTGAGCTCTTTGGAGGGAAAAGGGTGGAACAGAAATGTAATAAAGTAAATGCAAACTTTTTTAAAATTATAACAGGTTTAAGAGAGTAGCAACATGATGATGCATCATCTTTAAAACTGTATACAGATTAGGTAAAACAACTTATAAGTTTTCAAAAAGAAAAAGAATCTTGTCTTATCAAAAAGCGCCAGTAGAGAAAAGGTAGGGTTCCCCACCTCCAGGAATATTTATTGCAGGAAGTTACAGACTAGAGGGTGACCATCCTCATACTTTCTTGGGACTGAACATGACATTTAACACCGTGGAACTTGCATCTGAGTAAACATGGAAAGACCTGTATTCTGCTTACAAGAGCCTTGTTACAGAGACTCCTGGTGCAATGGTTAAACAGGTGTATTACAGCAATAATTGTGCTCACAACCTGGAGTTCAGTCCCAGGTAGCCGGCTCATGGTTGACCTCAGCCTCCTATCCTTATGAGGTCAGGAAAATACCCAAATTGTTGGGGAGGGGGGTTAATGTGTATATATAACAAATGGTTTGTATAACATAACATCTGTACTGATTTTATGTTATACAATTCTGGAGATAGGGGAAATTTGCTTAAAAGAATTGCCTATGGGGCGAATCTGTACAACATAAAAATGGTTGCAGTTAGGGATTATTCCATTTTCAATGCATTCCTATGGGAAATTTGTATAAAGGAAAATTTGCTTAACAGATTTCATTTGGAATGAATTAATTCCTTTATACAAGGTACCACTGTATTTACAAATAAATTGTAAACTGCCCAGAGAGTGCTTTAAGCACTATGAGGCAGTATATAAGCAGAACCCTTTGCTTTTTTATACTCTAACTACAAAGGGGTTGTCTCTCGATGCAAAAATGGAACCAAACACATCAAAGATAACATGGCACTCTTCAGATGTTTTAGATTATAGTTCCTATAATTGCTGATCCTCTCCAGGGTAACTATGCAGGACACAAATAGGGAGTGGATATATAGGACTGCACTCAAATGAATTTTGGTCTCATTGAGGTCAATGTGAAAGAACAGTGATGCTAGCTAGAAGCTCCATCAGCCAAAGGGATATACTCCAATGCATGTGAGCACCAGATTAAGTGCACTTAATATAAGTGGGAGAAAGACACTATCTAGTGTTTCCCAACCTAAGTATTATGCTCTCCAAGGGGGGCATACTGTTTTCTGGGGCATCGTACATCCCCTTTTTATGTGTTGTAGCCCTTGTTGAATAATTTCTTTCTTGACCTTCTGGCATGGAATATTAACATTACCATATATGTGTATGTATAAGAAACAGGTCCTTTGTGTCAGAAAGAAGCCTATACCTTTAAGAGAAGGAATGGCTCTATCCAATTAAAAATAGATTTTTATGCAAATGTTGTAGGAGGGGGTGTCATAACTCAAAAATAAAAATTGGGAACCCCTGGTCTAGTGTAAGATATCGCAAGATACAGGGTGGTCTTGAACTTTCAGTTGTGTGAGAGGCTGCCCAATCAGATGAGCAAAACAAGTTGGCAGTGGGTACCCTGATGCAGTATAAATTTGTAAAGATGCATAAAAAACAAAAACAGGTCAGAATGAACAAACATAAACAGCCCAATCCGTTTAACATGAAATTATTCTGTTGAGTTTAAACCACTGGTTGGAGGGGGCTGAGGAGCAGAAAATGTAGGTCAGTTAATTCCTTCCATTTGTGAAACTGAAACAGGGACTGTGTTAAAAGTGAGAAAGGAAAGTTTCACACCACAATACTTTACAGCCAAACAAGAAGCAATATCTAATTGCCTGGAACTGAGACTATATACAATGTATTATTTATGCAATGTAACAAACAAAACAAAACTCAATTCGAGAGGTAACAGAACGCTCTGTAATTGCCAGAAGGCAAGCAGACAAGATCTACCTAACAGCAAGGAAGTTCTTGCTAGGTCGTCTGAGATGCCCAGAGGACCTTCAAACTTGCAGATAAAAAAAGACCACTCAGGCAAGTGAGGTAACAAGTGCACTATAAGCAGCACAACTCTGGGTAATAAAAGGAACCAAGAGAAGCTGTGGGCTACAGAAAAACACTTTTTTTTTACATACACCCAACGTCTATGTTGCAAGAATTCTGTGTTTACAAAGCACATTGGCCCTATTGTACAGATGAGTAAGACTGAGGCACAGTCTCCCAGTAAGTCTGGGAATGAGAGATCAGCCAAGGAATCCATGGCAGGAAATCCTCCTAAGCAAAAATAAAGAAGTGGTAACAGAACGTCTGTAAGTACAGGAAGGATGTTTTTTTCTCATCACTTACAAATGCAGCTGGTGCCTCTCTATACCAGTGGATGACAGAGTATGATTCAGACAGCTGGGGTGAGGCCTAGAGTTTTCATTTCATGAGAGGGAACACCCTCCTGATGGGACAGCTGAATCCACATGTTTGCAGACCTTCTAATCCCCCCAAACCAGCTTGGGTAAACTTTGTTCACCTTTTACTTACTATTTAGCTGAAGCGTTAGTTACTTTTCATTTATTCATCTTGTGTACTCACTCTGACTCTGCTCTGCTCATCTCTCAGTTATTTACTCTTGGCTACTGGGATACTTCCACTTCTAATCCTGTTTGCTTTCCATTTCCCTTTACCTATTCTTGTCTTCCCTTCATCTATTCTTGTCTATTCCTCATTAAGTCACCTCTTGTCTGTAAACAGCAAGGACATGTGTTATTGTAATCAATAACTGTGCAAAAGCATGCTCTGTTCACGAGGTGATTAATTATGGAGCAGCCAACCAGCATATGTAACCTTTCCCTTGTAACCAATCACTGTGATGCTGTGCATACTGTGGGATGTAAATGATATGTAATAAAACATGCCAATGGCAAGGGGCGAGGATTCGCTCTGCTGGTCGGACAACTGGACTCGGGTCTTCTTTCTTTATCAGGGTCCTTCCACAAGTGGAGATGAAACCATGTACTCTAAGTTCATGGAGTAGGAACTGGCAAACCACTGCAGTATTCCTGCCAAGAAGACTCCATGGACATGAAGTCACGAAGAGTCGGTCAAGACTGTAATGACACAGCCACACCACCCACACTAAGTGTTGGCGTATGATAACTCCAAGCACGTGTCTGTTGCTCCTTTTCACACAGAGACACAGTTATAGTTCTCCCCTGCCTCTGCGTCTTCCAGCAATTTTTCAAACACACATAAAATATACAATATAGTCTCTCTTTAGATCTCAAAAAGTTATTTTTTAAAAAATAATTAATTAATCGTAGTTCCAGGGCTCACAACAGTAGCTGCCCTATTTTCCCATTTCTCAAAATTTGCATTAAAAATAAAATAGAAAGGGAGTTTATATGTTAAAAGTACTGTACATATTCCAGCACACAAATAGAGGTGGATTTGTTTGGTTCTCTCATCGAGAGCATCTGGATTAATATAACTGGGTTGAAAACAAAAGGAACATGGTAGTTGGCAACTACTGCTGGCCACCCAGTCAAGGAGAAGATGTAGATGAAACCATAGAAAAATAAATTGCAAGAATTTCAAAGAGACACAGTGCAGTAGTAATGGGATATTTCAATTACAGCATACTGATATCTGTTGGGAAGCAAATTGTGCCAAATGTGTCCCCTCTTTACAAAAAAAAACCTTATATGACTAATAATTTTCTCCTGCAAAAAGTAGAGGAAGAAACTAGATGATTAAATGTACAGTATTGGACTTGATTCTGATCACTAGAGATGATGTGGCGATAAGGGGAATGCTGGGAGGGAGTATGAGCGTGGTCATTTTTCCAGGGCATGTGCTCTACCCTTCAGAATAGTCAGTGTGGTATAGCGGTTAGCAAACTAGATTAGAAACTAGCTCTATCAATGAAGAGTTTCTAAAGTCACAATGCTGTTTAGAAGATGGAAAGTGGGTAGAAAATTATACTGGGAGGTTGTCTGTGGAAGCATTAGAAATACCATTTCAAAAATACCATTGGCTGGTATTGAGATCCAGCCGGATGTTTGAATTGCTGGACTGGAAGTCCAGGCCTTTGGAATGAATGAATGAATGAATGAATGAATGAATAAATAAATAAAAAACAGTAGCAAATAGCAACTAGAGTAGGCTCATTAAATCAGTGGAATTTACTTAGATATTGACTTATCAAATCCTCACTGATTCAGTGGCCCTGCTTGGGAATTAATACTGGATTATGGAAATGGAAAAAGTGCAGAGGAGGGCAACCAGAATGATTCGGGGACTGGAACACCTTACCACCTGAGGCTGCAACAGCTGGGCCTCTTGACTCTTGAACGATGGTGCCTAAGAGGTGACCCGGTTGAAGTTTATAAAATTATACACGGTGTGAATAAAGTAGATAAGGAAAAGCTGTTTTCCCTATCACACAACACTAGGACTAGGGGGCACTCCATGAAACGTTTGGGTGCTAGATCTCAAGCAAATAAGAGAAAGTACTTTTTCACCCAGAGGATCACTGGTCTGTGGAACTCCCTGCCAAAAGAAGTGGTGACAGCTGTCAGCCTTGACAGCTTTAAGAAAGGATTGGACAAGTTCATGGAGAACAAGGGTATCAATGGCTATCATTATGGATGTCTAAGGACAACCTCAGGGTTGGAGAGATAGGGAGGATATCTCTCAATGCCATTTGCGGGGAATTGTAAGCAGGTGAAGACATCTGCTTGGGAATACCCTGAAGAAAATGGTAAGCCACTGTGTGAGACAGAATGCTGGACTGCATAGGCTGTGGCTGTTCCAGCAAGGCTGTTCTTATGTTCTTATGATTTCTGCCAATGAATAGAACAAAGCTATAATATTGCTCAATCTAATTATAGAAGTGGGAGTGTAACATTCTGATCATTTTTGTTTTAATATTCTGTCTAACAGGCAATGTTTTACACAGCTCATGTACAAAAAGAGAGAGAGGAACTGAGGGTTAAGTGATGGCAGTTCACACCTGGTTAAATCTAAATGCACAGTGATTACTTGCATAAACTAGCTTTGAAGCCTGAAAAACACATAAAACCAAATGAGTTTGCAGAATTAGTCTTCCTGTTGCTATCAGCTGGAAAATGAACATACTCCCAAGGCCTTCTCAGGGATACATGAAAATTCCATTTAGTGGTGGTGTCCCCACCCCACCCCAGTAATGCATCCATTTGTTTCAAGGGTGGGGGTGGGTGGGGGGAAAGACTTGGTTTTATGGAGTAAATTAGGTTTGAGGTATGCTGGCAGTGGAACAATTTCTCACGGTTTCTCCAGACTGAGTAATTTAAATGGATGGATTAAATGTTAGCCCATATCATATGCTAAGCAGTTTTGAAATGAGTTTAGGATTAAAGGTGTAAGCCTTTCAACCTAGAAAACCATTTCTCACATCAAGTAGAATCACACCTGTGGACTGTGGCCTCCAATAAGATACTGTGGTTATTTTTGGAAGAGCCTCATGGCACGGTGTTTCAACTGCTGTACTGCAGCTATAACTGTACTCAAGACCTTAGAGTTCAATCCCCGGTAGCGGCTCATAGTTGACTCAGCCTTCTATCCTTCCAAGGTTGGTAAAATGAATACCCAGCTTGCTGGTGTGTGTGTGTGAGAGAGAGCAATGTGTAGCCTGAATAAATACATTGTAAACCACCCAAAGAGTCGTTTAAGCACTATGGGGTGGCATATTTTCTTATTTTTTCTTTAGAACCTTAGTTCCTTTCATTACTTTTCCTGATAAAACAGGAGCTGCATCTACCACATCTAAGCCCAAAACTTTTAAAGTATTACGTTTAAATGATTAGCAGAGAGACAAAGGCAGCTTTTTTCAATGGCCTCTAATGTTTTTGTTTTTATTTTTTTAAGTGGAGGTCATGGAAGCAGTTCCAAGGACAGGGATTTGTGGCTCTCAGATCCCTCTCAGATACTTTACACCTGTGGTAAAGCAATGGGAAAAATATCAACAGGAGTGACCACTCCACCTTTTTTGGTAGACCAAATCCATTCCAAACAAACCTGTTGTTATAACAAAGGAAGGCAAGTGAGAAGGACTAGGAAGATAAGGGAAAGGATCTGGATTCTCCTGGTACCTGCCTGATTCTCACAAATTGGTGGACTGAAGCAGCTGTTACAGTTCTCCCCCACCCTTTCACAGTTCATATATTGTGGTCCTGGTATATTGCGAGCCCACAATATATGAAAAAAGCCCCCCTGGGGTAAGGAGGAAAGGCCTCTGTCTTGAGTAGGTCAAGAGAAATGAATGAGATATCTTAGTGGCCACTAGTCTAAATCATACATGTGTTATCTAGGTAAAACTAATGTTGGATTTTGCCCTCTTGCTTTTACTGCTCTCTTCTTCTCTTAATTTATAGATTCCTGGAATGTCATGTCAATGATTGCCATTGCCACCTCTGCTAATTTCAAATAACTGTTCCCCATTTACCATGGAAAGATTAGGCACAATCCAGTTGTTTAGCAAAGCCGGTGCAACTCAATGTTGCCCTTCCTAGTTGCTGCAAAAGTGCCTAGATGGAAATGTTATCCACAAAACACTTCTGCCAGTGCACTGTGCAAAGGAGACAACGGGACTTACAAAACTAATTGCACAACTGAATCACACAATTCCCTATGGCTAACAATAATGCGTGGCACATTTACACCAACATAACTTTCCATTTTGCCTGTACAAACTGAATTCTGCCCATAATGTTATTTTTGATATTAATAAGGGACTTGGTTTGTTCTTTCTTACTGGTGTATTCTAATAAAGCCCTGATTACATTTTGATACATATAATTTGTCATTTTCTTGCAGATGCACAATTTGTTCATTATTTTGGAGCGCTTCAGGGGGTTGTCCTAGTTGTAGACATTGTTTTAATTGCCTGGTATATTGTTTCCAAGCTTGATTTTTTTTCCTGTACAAAGGTGTGAACAAAATGCTGAAAATAAATACAAAAAATGTCAGATTCTTTCCATTCCAGAACAACACATTACTCTGCAATGCAAACATACATTGAACAATGCTAGCATGTGCTAATTTGAAACATTGGAGCTCATATTATTAACAACATGTGCACATAAACTGTACGATTCCCTGAAAATAGCACTGAGATATATCCTGCCTATCTCTCCAACCTGGAGGTTGTCCTTAGGCATCCATAATGATAGCCATTGATACCCTAGTTCTCCATGAACTTGTATAACCCTTTCTTAAAGCTGTCAAGGCTGACAGCTGTCCCCACTTCTTCTGGCAGGGAATTCCACAGACCAGTGATCATCTGGGTGAAAAAGTACTTTCTCTTTTCTTTAAGAAAGGGTTATACAAGTTCTTTCCTTGGAAGCTCATTAGAGCACAAATGCACATCCCTTCTGAACTTCTGGGCCCAATCTACTGTTGTTAGGGGAAGATGTTGGTTCCAGATGCAAGTATCCACACAAATGGATACCCTAGGGCAGTGTTGGTGAACTTATGGCAAGGGTGCTAAAGGTGGCACTTGGAGCCTTTTCTGTGGACACCCAACATTGCCCCATTCACAGCCAACTGTATTCAGGTTAAATGACTGTATTGGCACTTTGCGAAAAAGTAGTGGGTTTTTGAATCGCATTTTGGGCACTTGGTCTCTAAAAGGTTTGCCATCACTGCCCTAGGGTGGTGGCAGGGAAAGCAGATAGAGGTGCTCACAGATGTTCAATGCATGCATACGGATGAGAGAAGGAACAAGAGCAGCAGTCTGTGGGTACCGAGAGTGTCAGTTTAGAATTAGGTAGAAAGTAGAGCACTGGCATCATCCTGTGGGCTTTCCAAACACCACTCCAGCAGGGCTGGGCCTGAAAATAACTGAGCACAAGGTAGCAGGGATGCACATCCTAGAAGTGACAGCAATCACTCTGGCTACCCAATGCATTTTGCCATCTTCCCACTGCCTGTTTTCCTTCCTCTTGGCTCTGCCTACTTGGCTATTTACCTCCTTCAGTGGATTTTATCTACACCCTGAGCCCATTTGCTTGTCTCCCGTGTGCTCATGTCCTTAGTTGGCTGGTCCAAAAGCAGTTTTGGTCCCTTCCCAATCCTCCACTGACTTGACCCACAAAATCATAAAGATATGCCCTCTGACACTGCAAGGCACTGCTGCCTCCCTGGTCTCCGCTGATGTTCTGATCCTCAAATCTCAAGAAGTGAGATACTGCCGGCATCTCAACCCTAGCAAGCAGAGTGGGGTTAGGGGAAGCACTGAATGATCAATGGTACTAAACCCATGCCAAACAGTCATGAGCAGACAGTATGTGCAGTACGTGGCAGGAAGAAGAGGACATCATAGAATGTAGAAGAGAGAAATAATGGATTTTTAGCAATTTTAAAGAAAATCCCAAGTCTCACCAAGACTACCTGTAGGTGCCAGCATTGATACATGTGCTACTGCTCAAGAACCACTGGTAGACTGCAGCACAGATGGGCAGATGTTTTGGGCCTAATACTCCAGCAGAATCAGCCAGAATAACCACTGCTGAGAGATTATGATGACTGCAATCCAAAATCACAGACGGGGTCACAGTTGTCCACTCCCAGCGGTGTCTCTCTCAGCCCTCTTTGGAGGTGGCTGGGATTGAACCCAGGACCTTTTGAATGTACAGTAACACCCCATCTATCGTGGGGGTTAGGGTCCGACCCAACCTGTGATAATTGAAAATCCGCGATATGTGGATGCAGGTCAAGTCAGGACTGGGGGGGGCGGCCCACAATGCTTAACATATCTTTAAGCAATGGAGCTAAGCTGGCTACGTTGCTTAAAGACATTTTAAACCTCATGCACTGCTCCCCCGTGCTGCAGGGGGGTCAGGAGAAATGGCGTGTGAGGTTCCATGGAGGCAAGCCCTGGGCTCGAGCTGATTGGTGCTGGGGTGGGGGAGAAAAACCTTTATTCCCCCCAGCACCAATCAGCTGGAGCCCGGGGCTTGGGGGAATGGGGGAAGGTTTTAAAAGCCTGTGCTTTTTAAACCTTTTCCTTTCCCCAAGCCCCGGGCTCCAGCTGATTGGCACTGGGTTGGGGGGAGAAAAACTTTTTGTTTCCCCACCCCAGCACTGATCAGCTGGAGCTCGGAGCTTGGGGAAGAGGGGGAAGGTTTAAATAGCCTGGGCTTTTAAAACCTTTATTTCCATCCCTCAAGGCCTTTTGGTGTGTACTGCAGTGCCGTGACATAGCAGGACCACAGTATATGAACCACAAAAGGACGGGAGACCACTGTAATGCCTTTGTGTGCCACCATCCTTTCTTTGTCAACCTTTCGGTTCACACTGTACAATGACGAAATCATATAGCCCTTGTTCTGTGGATGTTTCCTAATAGTCTTTCATATTCAGTCTGCAGGTGAGAGTGGGTCATACTTTTATTAGATCACTAAGGTATTACAGACATAAACTGTTGCCTCCACACAAGTCTTCATCAGGCTGGGCATTACACCATTGGGAATGGTGCAAAAGAAATGTAAAATATTCCAAAATCCAAGGGCAAATGCCCAAGGCCAGGTTTCCTTGTTCAAAGCAAACTCCAGAATGAGAGAGATCCATTGCAGAGTCAGTCCAGAGCTGGTACCCTTCATATGGCACTTCTGGGAATGTGGATTAGAAAGTCACTCTTGATCTTGGTCAAGGATTGCCAGCTGTCCAACAATTCAAGAGATTCCCAAAATGCACCCCAGCACATTTGTCATCTCTGTAACAAACAATTTTGTAACATAGTCAGGACTCAGGATGGTATCAGTAGTCCTTAGTCAGAGCTACTGGGGGAAAGGGTTGGTTGAAAGTAAGAATTGCTAAGAAATAATTCTTAAATTCTGTATATTCTCTGTCATTGTGAGAGTTTAAGATATGCCAGATTTCTGACACTGCTATGACTGGTACTCTCATTTGGTTGAACCTGTAGAAAATATTCTGCGAACCACTCAAGAAAATGAGTAGTTTGCACCTTAGCAAGGAAAGAAAAAACATTTGAGCACATCAGTAAGGATTATATATCTCCTCCAACACTGGGACCACAACTGCTAGAATTCCTGGGCTTCCTCACACTTGCCCCAAAAAGCAACTGCTTCAAGCTCTGGAGCTGTTTGTTTTAGTTCCATTATTGCTTTTCTTCTGCATTTCCATCCATCCCCTGCATTTATTGGCTAAATTCCAACAGTGAGTGCCAGCTAGAGTAGGCCCATGGAACCAGTAGGCATTTAATGAGTCAGTTAATCTCTCAATTCCATTGATTCACTGGTCCTACTCCAGTTGGGACTGAGTTTCAGTTGTGACTTCTTCTTCTTCTTCTTCTTCTTCTTCTTCTTCTTCTTCTTCTTCT
>JAHTLZ010000379.1:49285949-49301549 GCA_023846285.1 Phrynocephalus versicolor
CCTTCCTTCCTTCCTTCCTTCCTTCCTTCCTTCCTTCCTTCCAATAGAGATGCAGATGTTGGTAGATTATTTTAATGACTCCTGTGCTGTCCCCACATCCCTGTTGTTGCTTTAATTGGCAGTTTCAACTTGGCTACCCACCTACATGATGTGAATTCCCAACATGGCATACTCGATAGAGTGGCACTCTACAGAGCAGGGTTCAAATCCCCACTTAGCCATGGAAACTCAGTGGGGAAATGGAACTGGTGAAACTCATCTTTAAATATCTCACCTTGAAAGCCATATGGGGGTCACTATAAGATGGTTCCAACTTAATAGCACAAAAGGCAGTGATGTAATACAGAACCAACTCTAGAATTTGGCACGTTGAGGCAGCTGCCCAAGGCATGTTGGAATATTTTACCAGAAGTACCACTTTTTGTACACATCTGTCAAAAATGTTGAACAGGGGTATCTGGAAGTAGAACAGTTTGTATCTGTCCTTTGTATCAACTGCTTCGTCACTTCCCTGTTGCCCCAAAGTAAAGACACTAGTTTGGCTCTTGTTAGTCTTCTATTTCATCTGAAACTGCTAACATCTCTCATTAGAAATGGGCTATGGACCCAATCTTCTTAGGCCATGTACTTCTAACTAGCACATGGTCCGCTATCAGGCTTTCTATCCATGGATTTTCTAGATAAATCTTGGTAACTATTTTTTACTTTAAGATCAGCTCTACCTGGCTTATTGCTCCAGAGGACAGAGGAACAAGGTAGGTGTCAATGTCTACAAGAAGGAACTGTTGCAGCTATTCCAGAGGATGGCCTATGCTACTAAAACAAAGTTGTTAGCTGGATGTTAGTTAGCTATTCCACTGTTAGATCTGGAAGTTGAGTCATGGCTACTGGACTTCTTTTTTTGAGAGATAGAAACGTTTCGCTGTTCATCTAAACAGACCGATGAAGCTGTTTGGATGAACAGTGAAACGTTTCTATCTCTCAGAAAAAGAAGTCCAGTAGCCATGACTCAACTTCCAGATAAACTCACCTGGATGACTGAGAATCTTCACAGACATTCCACTGTTAGATGGAGTCACAGAGACCACGAAGAAGAAGGACGGGTTTCTTACCCGTAACTGTAGGTTTTTGAGTGGTCATCTGTGGACTGTGCTGTAGCGTTATTAATTACGCATACATAGAGTTTGGGGTACAACCATCTCTGGTCCCAGGCTGCATGTCTCTGTGTGAGCTGAGTGTCTCTCTCTGTGTGTGTGTGTGTGTTTCTCTGTGTCTCTGCATGTCTTCATGAGCTGAGTGTGTGTGTGTGTGACAGAGAGAGAGAGAGAGAGAGAGAGTCTCTCTCTGTGTGTGTGTCTGTGAGAGCTGCCTGGGATACATGCCTTTATTGATAAGAGTAAACAAGCACACACAATGAGAATGGACAGAGGAAATACGATAATGCATTCCATTGGCTGCGGGGGGGGGGGGGAGAGAAATGCACCTTATCTAGAGGAACATACTTAGCTAGTGGGGGTTATTGATAAGGACAGAGGTAAGGAAGCTTGTTTTTCTGGCCTCCTGAGTGAGGTCAGCTCAGGGTCAGCTTAACCGCACACTGGGCTTTCCTGCTTGCTCTCTGGACTTGCCTGCCCACGGCCTAAGGATGATCCTCAGAGCTGCCAAGTTATTGGGGTTCAGAGCCTATTGGGGTACGGAATCTCCACTCTGTGCTATTATATAATGATATGGGAATTTACTATGTTGTCAAATGCTCTTCTTTCAAAGGGAGACAAAACTCTTATAAAAGTACAATACATGTGTGAGAGGCATTCAGTTGTGGAGACCTTGTGTTACCTTGGTACAGGGAACGCCTCTTCAAATGTATTTTAGACCTCAAGATCTTTCCTCCTTGGCTGTTTTTGAATTTGGGCAAATCGTATTGCATCTGATCTGAGAGCATATTCTCACCCATCTGTGCTGGCCAATACGTACAGCTATTCCTCCACATGGAAAGGACCGTGTTGTACCACCCTGCTAACGCTGACTAATTTCTCAAATAAAAAGAGGCTGCAATCCTAATTAAATGCCACAAAGATTGTTAAATACCCAGGATTGAAAGCCAGACCCTCTTGAGCTCAGCATTCAAATCCTTGGCCTTGGATGGAGAAAATTTGTCCAGTTTCCATTTATCCTGTATTCATGTGTATTTATTTTCAATTCCATTTCATAATTAAGAATTTTATTAATTTTGGACACAATTGTCAGCTGAAATGAAATCCTTACCAGTTGCTAGGCCATGTTCACACCTAGAATACACTTGAAAGACTTTCTTGCCCTCCCTGCCTAGTGTGGCACCAAATGAAACCTTTTTGTTCTATTTATTTATTTATTTATTTATTTATTTATTTATTTATATACCAGCTATCTTCCCAAAGGAACTCTGGGTGGTTAACAGCAACAGAGGAACAAAGAAAATCAAATCAAACGCATAATAAAACAAATAACAAAAATTAAAAAAAAATGGCAAGATGGCTGAACAACAACAACAAAAAAACTCTAAAGGTCGCCAAATGCAAGGCCTTAAGCACTTTTTTGAAGGCAGGCAGGGCCTGTGCTAGGCACATCTCATTTGGCAGATGGTTCCAGAACGAAAGGCCAGCCACAGATAAGGCTCAGTTTCGAGTAATCGATTTCCTAACCTCCCTGGGTGTGGCCACCCGAAGTGAGAGGCCTGCGATGATTCTGGTGGGCGGGGCCTCAGCTGAATGCCTCCATCTGTGCAACTCCTCCACCCAAAAGCTGGGGCAAATGCCAAGCCATAAGAACATGAAACAGTGATGGGTTGGAAGGGGCTTAAACCCTTACCTGTTGCTGACACGTTCCTGGCTTCCAAGAAGAAGAGCCTAGTAATTACACTGTAGTTCTCAGCCTCAGAGCTGGCCGACCCAGCTGCAGACGCCATGTGTCTTCTAGAAGACAGCCTGCCAGTCGGAGTTGTGTTCCGTTCCACACGTGATCCTGTCAGAGAAATTCCTAATTAAAGTCCAGAAAGGAGAACATCCATTTACGAGATGCCAAGTGAGGTTCTGAAACAGTTTTTTTAAAACAAAAACAAAACAAAACTCCTTAGAGTTTTCAGAAACTGTTCGGGAAGATGTTCATGAGATCATCTGAAAAGCAAGCCCTAGAAGGGGAGCGGCTGGTCAGTTAGGACAATGGGGCACTGCCCACCTCATGGCTCAGGCTATCCATAGACCAGCCTATTCTAGCCTGCCTCCTTATCAGAGGCAAAGGTCCAGGGATCTGCTTTTATGGTAAGATGGAACCCTTTGGCACAAAACAGTATTTCCAGGCAGGAAAGAATGGAGAATGGAGAATGAAGCAGTGGCAGAGCCCACCAACTACAATCGACACCAACCCCCTGTTATTTTAGATCAGGGGTCCTCAAAGTTTTCAAACAGCGGGCCGGTCCACCACCACCCAGACACCACTGGGGGCCGGATTACAGTCCAAAAGCAGCTGCGGAGGCTGGCTTGCTCACAAAACAGGGGGTAGGTGGGGGGGGGGGTTGCAATTGGTCCCAGGGGCCGGATTCAGGACCTTGGGGGGGCCGCATCTGGCCCCCGGGCCTTTGGTTGAAGACCCCTGTTTTAGATCTATTTACCTATCTTGACATTGGTAAACTTCCTTTCAGTAACAACCTCACCTACATCCAAATACAATAAAGTCCTCCTAGATAGGAACTTGCTTGTCTTTAAAAATAATAGTAATAAAGTAATAAAATTAGGATTCTCAAAAGTTACAGAATAGAAGCTATTTTGCTCACATCAGCACCTTATATACATTAACTGTGTTTGAACATCATCGTAAACTATGGTTTTATGGACCAAGCTTAAGGTTCATGCTAGCTGTGTCCTGTTGACAGTCTCAGTGGGAGATTACTCCTATCCTTCATGAAGGATCAAGTTAGCATGCATCTTCCTTTCCTTCTTTTCCTCTGTGTGAGTGGCGAGGGAATTTTGACTCTATTCCATCCATTTTTTAAATAAAACACAGGCAAATTGTGGTTAATCTTAAGCATGGTTTATTTGAAACCAGTGAGTTGCAAACAATGGCTTCTTTGGCTTATTTCCACAAACTGTGGCTTAAATCACTGCTTATTTCTGGATGCAGTGCTCAAGATCATGTTAAAGTTAGCCTTAATTTTACACTTGTTATTTTTTAAAAAAAAATGAGAGTGGAGAACTTTAATTTCATTCCTGAGGAGGACAGAGGAGTATGAAAGCACAGGAACAGATAAGGTTGAGAAGGACACAACAAACCATGTTTTATTATGACATTCCCCACAGTTGTTGTGCCTTGATTCAGCCTAACCCATCCCAACAATGCTCTCCAGATGCTTTGGATTCTTTCTCTCATTCAGGACAGCATGGTCCATGGTTAAGGGTGATATGAGTTGTAGACTAAAATATCTGAGTGGCATTAAAATTGGGGATAGTGATCAGGGTTGTAGTCTAGAATACTGTTGGCCAACCTATGGCACGGGTGCCAAAGGTGGCACTCAGAGCCCTTTCTGTGGGCACCCGACATCGCCTCTTCACAGCCACCTGTATTCAGGTTTAAATTGCTGTATCGGCACTTTGCGAATAATTATTGGGCTTTGAATCACAGTTTGGGCATTCGGTCTCTAAAAGGCTCGCCATCACTGGTCTAGAATATCTGAGACTCATTAGAGTGGAGCAGTTTTAAGTGTCTTATTTACACTGCTTACTTTGCTTAGCAGCAGCCTTCTACCATCTTAAAATAAGGTCTGTTCCACCTTTGCTGCTCAACTAGAGTTCAGGAGAAATGAATCAGGAGCCTTCTCCTTGCAGAGTATGGAGCCTTCTTTCAGGAGTGAGAATAAATTGTGTTCCATTAATTTAAAAACTAGGAATCTATCAAAATGTTCAAATTTCTTCATACTCAGGCTGGGGAAAAGTTGGTGATTTGTTTGATTTATTTCATTTGTCTGTCCTTCCATCTGTCCCCTTGAGTGAAGTGGACATTTTTCCATCCAAGCTAAGGGCTTTCCACATATTTCAGCTATGCTAAAGATGCCATCTCTTTTGGGGGGTGGGTGAGTGGGGAGCCTTATAAGAGACAGGGGTGACATGCCTGTCCTCTCTGCCGGAATAACTGGAGATTTACTGTTAAATGGTATCTAAAGAAAGAACTGGAAAGAGTCTTACTTTTGTGTAGAAATAATTTGTAAAAGAAAATGCTCACCCTATTTGCCTGCTTCAGGAAAAGGTAGATTATTAGGATATTAACTTCTTTCACCTGCACAGCAGTAAAACCGGAAAAAATCCATTTGCAAAAAAAAAAAAAATGTGGTAGCTTATCATAATGATGTTTGTGGATTTTAATAATTTGCATTTTATTATGTTTACTGAGTTGTGATAGGATTTCAGTCTTTCAGGCTGTACTCTTTTCCCATGCTCATGCACGTTTGTTCTGGCCTATAGGTCAAAATATAAAAATTGGCTTCTCTTGCTGCATACTGAAGCTGGTAAGATGCTTACTGTATAAAACAAGATCTGATTCATGTATGGCAGAAATCATACCAAGCCATAAACAACTCCCAATATTGTTTGTGAGCATCGTTAGAATCTTTCTGTTTCCTTCCCCTCTTCTATTATTTTTTCTTTTTAAAACAAATATGTGTAAAGTTACATATGCACAAGCTAATGGTGGGATCAAGCTTGTTTACAAGGTACAGTACTCTTTAAAAATAAATGGTTGTAAAACTCTTTATTGAAACCCCCTCAGAAACAATCACAAGCCTACAAACAAAGAAAAAGACCCTTGCTAGATTATTCATTACTTCTTGGTTCTTCGGGCAAGGGGAAAGCTCCATCTGAGGGAAAACAAGGATGACCTCACATTCTAAAAGCTGCCCTCCAATGTTCTCCAAAAGAATGTTTGCCTCCAGAAATAATGAAAAATAGTAATGACTAAATATTACTGGTCACAGAAAGAAAAGTACAGTGGACCAAACAGTTTGTATAACATAAAATCTGTACAACATAAAAAATTCTAGAGATAGGGGAAATTTGCTTAACTCAGAATCGCCTATGGGGCAAATCCGTACAACATAAAAATGGTCGCGATTAGGGATTACTCTGTTTTCAATGCATTCCTATGGGAAATTTGTATAAAGGAAAATTTACTTAACATAATTTCATTTGGAACGAATTAATTCCTTTATACAAGGTACCACTGTAATTGTGTTACCAGTTGTCATCCAATTTGCAACAGGAATGTTGTTATGGCATCTTTTGCATTACGAAACAGCATGTTAGAGAGAAAGATGTTGTAACACATTTATTCCAAGCACTGTGCATGACATACAGTAGGACCCCAGTAACTGGTGGGGATTGGTTCCAAGCCTTCCCGTGGATAATGAAAACTGTGGAGAAGAGAGAATGCCAAAATGTTCCCCAAAACTGCTGTTTTGTGATAGTAACTTGCTTTACAGCTGCTCTTTGTGATGGTAGCTTGCTTTACGGCTGCTGTTTTATGACAGTAACTTGCTTTACAGCTGCTCTTTGTGACAGTAGCTTGCTTTGAGGCAGCTGCACTATCTATTTATTAATCCTCTGCCAACTGTGGATAATTGAATCAGTGGATAATGAATCAGTGGATATGGGGTCCTACTGTATTTTCCAAATATATACTTGTTTAATTAAAAGAAAGAAAGAAAGAAAGAAAGAAAGAAAGAAAGAAAGAAAGAAAGAAAGAAAGAAAGAAAGAAAGAAAGTGGTCCGGAAGTCCGCTTGAAGTTCTATCAATATGGAACTTTTCAAAAAAACAATATGGAAAGTACATCTTGTTTTGAAAATGACTCATTCTTCTGAGAGACTCCTAGTACTACGTATTTTCTTTTCCTTTCTTCCCCCCGAAGTAAAATGTTTTTATTTGCTGCTGCAGGATTCCCTTGGGAACGCAGATGGAGATTGCATGCTGTTCTCACCCCATCTTACATATCTCAAATCACTCCAAAGCCTGGCCCTTTTTGGTTCATTAGAATTCTCATGCTTCCTTTTAGGTTATCTAGGGTTCAGAAGAGGGGTGCGCATTTGGATTCAGAAATATTTGAAAATCACCAAAGATTACCATATTCAGAAACACAGGTTGGTTACAAATATCTGTTATAATAACTCCTAATATTCAGAGGCCCATTTGCTCCTCGAGATTAGAAAGCAGAAGGCTGGGCTTGCTAGAGGAAGAAGTGGAAATATAACTCTTGGAGTTTCATTGTTAAGAAAGAGAAATTGTTAAGAAAGAGAACTTAAAAACAAGATTGATCCTGGTTTTACTGATCTGTGAAGGGGTCTGATTGGGGAGTTCAGGCCAAGGTGGGAGGGGAACTGTTGCGTCATCGATCAACATGTGTCTAGGGAGAGAGGGTTCTCTTGGGCAGGGGGCACTGTCCATCCACACCACTCAGGCCTAGAATCCGGATCTGTGGAAAAAACTTATTTTCCTTGAGGTCAGCCCACCATTCCTGGGATTCTCTGAAATCCCCTTACATTAAGAGAAAATGCACATTCTGCCCAGCGTACTGGTTATGCCGTGCTTCCGTCCCCTGTCCTCTCTTTCTCCCTCTTCCAACTGCTACTCCAAGATGGTGCTCACTCACCCACTCAGCTGTGCTGTGCCCCATGCTGTTGGCACAGTTCCTACCCCACAAAGGCTGTCTACTGTTCCAGTATGCCTCCCAGTGCTGCTGCCCATTCCCCAGTGCCACATGTCCTCTCCTTCCCCAATGCAGTTGGCACGACCTGTTTGTACTCTCCCTGATCAGCGTTCCATCAGTATGACATTACAGTCATTGCTAGAGAGTTCAGTGGCTTGGGTCTCTGGCTGTGGAGCCAGGGGCAGGAAGTTCAATTCCCCACTGTGCTTAAAGTTGATGATCCATAAAGTCTCTTCCAGCATTGCAGTTCAAAGGTAGTGCTAGGGTGGTGTGGGTTTCCTAATACCTAGGTTTTTCTGTATATTGGTATACATTCATTATGACTGACACAATAACTGGGAAGATGTCAGAGGAGACAAGGAAACACTTAAAAATAACCTTTTGGCTATAATTGCACATTCTGAATCTGAATTCCAAATCTGCATTTTGGTTTTGATGCACATCCACAGTTCAAAAGTCTTTTTTCAAACAGAGTTTATTTCAGTCCCCATCTACAGTACCTCCGGGGATTATTTATCCAGCTAAAATTAGGCAACCTCCAATTTCGTGCGGTTTCGTGCAGCTAATAGAGAAGCAAAGATCAAGAGTCTTTTTTCTTATCATGCTGCCTGGTGTTTTATAAGCAGCCTAAAGAGCGCAATGTGGGGAGATGAAGAGATATACAGTTCTGAAATTTGTCTCATCACAACTGTCAAGCAGCTTAACGAAGATATATAAAAACAATTTGTCAAGCCACTCTGTAACATTAGTGGAAGAGACCTTCCCCTCTCTGCTACAATGTAGTGGCAGCAGCAATTTATGAAGTAGGGAACAATTACAAATCCCCTGCTGGCATGGAGCTTAATCTATGGTAACCATTAGCATGTGAGGACACTCAACCAAATGAAAAATTTCAGGTTATGAACAACCTCCAGGGGAGGCTGTGTACGGTTCAGTGCTGGGAGGGATGCTTGCACTTATTTATCTCCCTGTACTAAAACGAGGCAAAATTAAGACAATGCACCCTGCTGAAGGAAATAATACAAAATGCTGACATCGAGCCAGGACAATAAACAGAAGCAATAGCCTTGGGACTGGTCTCGAATTAGCAAATGCATCTCAAAAAAGGTACTTCACCATATATATATTTCATATATATTTCATAGGTCAAAAATCCCCCTAGCCTGGTTAATTCCCAAAGATGAGCGAACTAGGATACTACAAATTTGATATCAAACCAACATTTAACGAGTGACAACTCTCCAGCAGTAAGCATGTGGCCAATGGAGTTATGTGTCTATAAAGTGATAGCTGTCAACATCTGACCTTCAAAATATCGGGAGAAACCTTTCTCTCCATCCTGCCACCCTCACAGGTACATCTTGTGGAAACACATGAAAGGGCCTTCTCGGCTGCTGCACCCAGACTCTGGAACTCCCTCCCATCTTGAATATGTCTTAATTGTACTGGACTGTATATTGCCCCTCATTACTGTAAGCTGCTTTGGGTCGTTTTCCAAGGAGAAAGTTGGGATAAAAATACTCAAAATAAATAAATAAAATAAACAAACATGTTGGACTTCAAGTTTCAGCTTGCTGGTACTTCTACGACTGGATCTGCAAGTTGAGACATGGCAACTAGACATATTTTCTTGAGAGATTGGAACGTTTCACTGCTCATCCAAACAGCGTCATCAGTCTGATGACGCTGCTTGGATGAGCAGCAAAATGTTTCAACCTCTCAAGAAAAGAAGTCCAGTTGCCATGACTCAGCTTCCAGATAAACTCACCGGGATGACTGAGAATCTTCACAGATCCTGTGACTGGAAGTCCAAAAGATCTGTAGGAACAAAATTTGTTCTAGAGCACCTGTTCAAGAGGCAAGCAGGACTGATATCGGCACCACTTTGTTTTCTATGACTTCAACCCAAGCACTCACTCAGGGTAAAAATATCCTCGTCATGCATCCCGTAGTCACTTGTACAACAGATGATAAAGTCCATGTGTGTGTGCTTTCCTATTACGCCAAGTTACAACACCGCCTGGAGTTGTTCTTTGAATTAAGCTTGGCAGTATATAAATCCCAAAATAAATAAATAAATAAATGATTATGGATTGTGGCTGGTTTGTATTCTCCACTACAGAGTCTTTATTTCTGCCTAAAATAGAAGGGGATCCTAGCCGTGAAACTGTTTAGTTCAGTCTCCACCTCTTCCTAGTCACCTCTGTAATCTGATATGACATTTTGAAGTCTTACAAAATGTTACGTGGCACCATGATAGTCATGGACAGCTCCCCAAACTAATTACAGTGGACCCTCCTATAACAAACAGTTTGTTTAACAGAAAATCCACTTAAAAGAAAACATTTTCAGAGATAGGGGGAAATTGCTTAACAGAATTGTCTATGGGGCGAATCCATACAACAGAAAAATGGACATGATTAGGGATTAATCCATTTTCAATGCATTCCTATGGAAATGTGTACAAAGGAATATTTGCTTAACAGAATTTCATTTGGAACGAATTACTTCCTTTATATAAGGTACCACTGTACTTCAATATTCTTAGGGCGCAAAGGAGCATATCAGGTTTTCAGGGGACGCATGCACCATTTGTAAAAAGAACATGCTCAGGGTTATGTCATGTTCCAAAAAGGGGAAGAGAGCCATAGTTTCTAATGCTGTCTTACTTATGCCATCCAATAATCTATCAAGAGTCACAGAAAATGGATTCTAATTATTTATTTGCTTGGAGAGATAAGAGACATAATAAAACGGAGCCTAGATTACACGGCTGTGTGGAAGCACAGAAAGTGCAGTCTCATTGCGATGTGTCACGAGATGAATAATGGTGAATGAGGCAATGTATTATGTAATTGGCATTATATCATGTAAAATGTGATTGACCACTCAAAGTATAATAGTACCGTATGCGGAGCATCTAAGCCAGGCATGTCCAAGATTTGGCCCTCCAGATGTTTTGGACCACAACTCCCACAGTCATTTGCCATTGGAAATACAGGCTTGGGATTCTGGGAGTTGTGGTCCAAAACATCAGGAGGGCCGAAGTTTGGACATGCCTGATCTAAGCCACTGTATTCCACTGTGCTCTACTGTGATCCACTCTGGTAGTTTGTTCCAGAGGATCTCCATATCTAAAAGTTTATATTTGATGCTGAATCAGAATCAGAATCAGAATCCTTTTATTGGCCAAGTGTGGTTGGACACACCTAGAATTTGTTTTGGTAAAAAATGTTCTCCATATATAAGAAGGAAATATAAGAATCATATATTCAACAATAAAAACACAGTACAACAATACAATATAACCTATTATTTAAAAAGGAAGAAAAGAAGTAAAAATTAATTATTCAACAGTTTGATAGCACTTGGAAAGAAACTATCTTTATATCTAGTTCAGCGTTTTTCAACCGCTGTTCCGCGGCACACTTGTGTGCCGCGAGATGTTGCTTGGTGTGCCCTGAAGGATCAGCCGGAGGAGGAGGAGGAGGAAGAGGAGGAGGAGGAGGACCAGAGCCTCCTGTCGGCGCATGCACCCTGGGCATGCAGGGTGGCGATTGCTGGGAAGAAGCGCGAGGGTGGGAGGAGAGAGAGAGAGAGGGAGCGTGGGGGGCGGGCCAAGTCCACGGAGGCTTTGCGGACCGCTCTGTGAGGGAGGCTCAGTCCAAGAGGCAGCGACCAGCCAAGGGTCGTGCCGTGGGGAGCTTCGTGGACGAGGGCATCTGAAACAACCCCCCACCCCATAAAAGCGGTTGCGACGCCACCCACGGCCAAAGTTGCAGAGGATTTGGACGAGAGTAATCCGTGCACAAGAGGCGGGGAGGGACGGGGGGAGAAACGCTGCTCTTGCTCGCTTCCTCCTGCCTTGCAAAGGCTCCGGCAAAGCATGCGAAGAGGAGGAGGAGGAGGAGGAGGCCGGCGACGACCCCCCCCAAGGTACACCAACCGCCATGGGGGGGAACACGAGCGGAAAAGAATAAGAGCCCCCCACCCCACCGGGCTTTCCTCCCAGAAGGGGGACACGACACCCCGAGGCGCGCGGGCGCGCGGGTGGAGTGTCTGTTTGTGGATGGGGGGGTAACCCAGAGAAGCGGCTCCGCAGGCTCTGATTGGTTGGCTCTCCGTGCAGGCCAAGAAGGGAGCCCGCCGGGCCTTGATAGAAAGCAGTGAGCGGTGTGTGTGTGCGCGCGCGGGGAGGAGGGGGGAAAGAATTGTTTTCGTCAAGGAGACGGTGCTGTTTACAGCTATGGCGCCGCCCTTCTCCTTGGCTTACTCACCCCCCTTCATTCTCTCTCTCTCCCCCCCACCTCCCCCCAACCCCGTAACTGTTCAGATTAGTCCCATCTCGTTCCAGCCAGGCGGGGGATAAAAAAAAATCATGCCTGTGTGCTGGAAGGTGAGACGCGGCCGCTTCCACCGCCTCCCTCGGCTTCTCCTCCTCTTCCTTCTCCTCTCTATTCAGATTGGAACGAGCTTCCCCTTGCTGTCTCCTCCTCCTCCCCCCCCCCGCTTTGTGGGGCATTTGGTACTGCCTGCGACGCCCCCCCTTCCACCCCAAGCAGGGGCAAGGGCAGCGCCTGCCTCCCCGGCTGCCCCCTTTTGGGTCCCACCACAGTTCCATCCTGGATAGCTGGTGGGGGAGGTGTTGTGGAGTCCCCCCTTTCCCCAGGGTGAGTGAGACGGCTGCGAGTTGGTACCAGTTTCCCCCTGGGATGCTCGTGGATGGGGATGTGGGTACCAACCATTGGGGGTAAGCGGGCACAGGAACAGAGGAAAGCAGATGTGTGAAAGGGCTGTCATCCCCCCCACCCTCCAAGGCTCAAGTGCCTGTGATATAGCTGCATGCCAGACAGAAATCCAACAGGCAGTATCCTGCCTGGAATGGATGGGGAATAATGACTTCCCCTGTTCCACGGATGCCTTTTGAAACCCCAGGAAAATAGTGGTGCAGTTTTTGCGCCCTGGGCGTGCAGGATGGCGATTGCTGGGAAGGAGCGTGAGGGTGAGAGGAGAGAGAGAGAGAGAGAGCGCGGGGGGGGGACGGGCCAAGTCCACGAAGGCTTTGGAGATGTTGCCCAGCGAGCCTGAAAGAGGAGGAGGAGGAGGAGGAGGAGAAGAAGAAGAAGAAGAAGAAGGCGTCACCACTCGCCAGCGGACCTGCCGTCCCTCCTGGCACATCCCATGGGCTGCCCTCCAGCAAAAGAAGCCAGGGGTCCAGGGACGCAACCCCCAGCCCTGACCCCCAGCCCCTGGGCCGTGCGGAGGCGAGGGGAAGAGGGCAGGTGCACGATCCGGCCGGTCCCGGGGGTGGCGCTTCTCGGCGGATCCCTGGCTGCCACCGCTCGCAGGTGGGGAGGCGACTCCCCCGACGACCTCCCCCTCGCGCGCTCATGACGATGCCTCCGGTGGGTGTGTGGGTGTGGGCTCGGTGGGTGTGTGGATGTGTTGGGCTTCCTGGTGCCACGGGTGGCCAGCGCCCCCCCGCCGCGGGACCCTAAGGTCGCCCGCCCGCCTGGCGCGTCCTGCAACCATGCAGCCCATCATCCTCAGGTGCAGGGGGGGTCTCGAGCCACGGCTCGATCTACTCTTCCCCCGCTTGTTAATTTTTTTAACATTTAATGGTGGTGTGCCTCGTGATTTTTTTTCATGAAGCAAGTGTGCCTTTGGCCAAAAAAGGTTGAAAAACACTGATCTAGTTGTCCTAGTGTGCAATGCCCTAAAACGTCATACTGAGGGTAACAACTGAAACAGATTATGTCCAGGATGTGTGGAATCTGTATATATTTTCATTGACCTTTTTTTAGCTCGTGTGGTATACAATTCCAAAATAGATGGCAAATTAGTAACAATAATTTTTTCTCTCTCAGAATACTGAGAGAAATACTGTTGTATTATTTATTGGGCTGATTTCTTCCAATAATGCGGTGGTCCCCAACCCCCGGGCCGCGGACCGATGCCGGTCCGCCTGGGAAGGCCGGGGAGGCTCCTCCCCTTTTCCTCCGCCGTCCTCCTCCTCCTCCTCTTCTCTCCCGCGGGCGGCCGGTGGAGGAGGAAGGCTGGAGGAGCGCAGGAGGAGCCGCCGCCGCCGCCGCCTTTGCCTCCCTCCTCCCCTCCCCTCCCCTCCTCCCGGGCCGGCCAGCCGGCGACTCCGCCCCAAAACGCTGGCGCCATGGCGGCGTTGGCGGCGGCCGCTTGGGCTCAGCCAGGAGGGATGCGGCGGCGTTGGCGGCGGCCCAGAAGACCGGGCTCTCCTCTGTCCGTTGCTCACCTCTGGTGGTCGGACGGGGGTGGGAAACACCGTGAGCGAGCGAGCTAGCCCCGCGGCTTGCAGGCAATGCTCCTCCTCACTTGCCGCCTGGGTCGCCTCCCTCCTCCTCTCCTTCCCCTCCGCCTCAACGCTTTTGTTCTCCCCACCGGTGCGGGGCAGAGGAGGAGTGCCGCCGCTCCAGCCACGCGCTCTCCGGCGCTCCAGACAGCAGCCTCTGCTGCGAAGGTCCTACAGGAGGAGGAGGAAGAGGAAGAGGAGGCAGAGGCGCCCATCCTCCTCCTCCTCCCCCCGGGATCCCGCTGCTGGCGCCCCGCTCGCTTTCCCCGGCGGAGGAGGAGGCCCACGGCGGCGGCGGCAGCAGGAGCAGCTCATGGTCCTGGCACCCCGTGCGCGGCACCCGCCCGGCCGTGCCGGGAAGCACCCTCGCAGCACCGACGAGCTGCCGCCGCCTCCTCCTGCTCCTGCTCCTGCTCCGGTTCCTCCTCCTCCTCCTCCTCCTGCCGCCGCCGCCGAAGGAACAGCAGCAGCAGCAGCGAGGGCAATTGCGGAGGGGTGTCGGCGGGGTGGCGATTGCGGGGGGGCGATTACAGAGGTGCCCCACCGAGGCGGGCGACGGTGGCAGCTGCGGGGCGCCCTCGCCGCCGGCCACGGAGGCGCAGCCGAACCCGGGCGGCTGCCGTGGCCGCCGACAGGAGGAGGAGGCGGGGGCCTGCCCGCCCAGGAGCCCCGGGCTCCCCCCTACCCCGCCCGTGCGCGCAGGGGGGAGCGGCACGCCCGACGCCCCCAGCCGGCGAGCGCCGCCGCCGCCGCTCCCGTGGCCCCCTGCCACTCCCCCACCGGCCTCCCTCCCCTTCCCCCTCCCGCTCGCCCGCCCGAAGGTCAGGCCCTCCAGCTGGGACCCCAGGGTGGGAGGAGAGGCTTGGCGTTCCCACGGGGGAGGGGGGCACCAAGGAGCGCCATGCTGAGGTGCCCCTGCCGCCGCCCAGGCTGGCGAGAAGGTCTGCCTTGCCAGCTGCAAGGAAGCCACCTCCGTGCACGGGTAGGCACAGGCTCGTGAGAACAGCCCACCACCACCACCTCCACACGTGCTGGGCCTGGGGAATGGTTGCTGTGGGAACGGCTACCTGCCTCCCGAGCCTTTCCTCGTGGCGCCTGCGTGTGTGTGGCTGCTTGGGTCTTGACTCAATCTCTCCCCCCCCTCAGTCAAAAGTCCTGTTGCCAGGAGGCCCTGGGGAACCGGACCCTCTGCCCGGGGAGGGGCGCGCCTCCGACCCCCCTGCTCCGCGGCTCTGGGTGCCCACGGGCGACGCGAGGTCCTGCACGAAAGGTTTCACACGGGGCTGGGTCGGGGCGCAGTTGCCGCGCCGCCCAGCCGCTCCCGTGGCTCCCCCGCAAGGCACACACACGAAGCCCCCCCGCACCCCCTCCTCCCTCCCCCCTCCCCTGCCCCCCCGCCCGACCCCCCCACCCCCCATTTTCCCCACCCCCACCCCAGCCCCGGGCCATGGAAAAATAATCAAATATTTTCCGGTCCGTGGGGACAAAAAGGTTGGGGAGCACTGCAATAATGGGTTTCTCTAAGTCATTCAGCTAAACTGTAATTATGTGC
>JAHTLZ010000379.1:49301589-49316810 GCA_023846285.1 Phrynocephalus versicolor
GTATGCGGAGCATCTAAGCCAGGCATGTCCAAGATTTGGCCCTCCAGTTGTTTTGGACCACAACTCCCACAGTCTTTTGCCATTGGAAATACAGGCTTGGGATTCTGGGAGTTGTGGTCCAAAACATCAGGAGGGCCGAAGTTTGGACATGCCTGATCTAAGCCACTGTATTCCACTGTGCTCTACTGTGATCCACTCTGGTAGTTTGTTCCAGAGGATCTCCATATCTAAAAGTTTATATTTGATGCTGAATCAGAATCAGAATCAGAATCCTTTTATTGGCCAAGTGTGGTTGGACACACCTAGAATTTGTTTTGGTAAAAAAATGTTCTCCATATATAAGAAGAAAATATAAGAATCATATATTCAACAATAAAAACACAGTACAACAATACAATATAACCTATTATTTAAAAAGGAAGAAAAGAAGTAAAAATTAATTATTCAACAGTTTGATAGCACTTGGAAAGAAACTATCTTTATATCTAGTTGTCCTAGTGTGCAATGCCCTAAAATGTCATCCTGAGGGTAACAACTGAAACAGATTATGTCCAGAATGTGTGGAATCTGTATATATTTTCATTCACCTTTTTTTAGCTCGTGTGGTATACAATTCCAAAATAGATGGCAAATTAGTAACAATAATTTTTTCTCTCTCAGAATACTGAGAGAAATACTGTTGTATTATTTATTGGGCTGATTTCTTCCAATAATGGGTTTCTCTAAGTCATTCAGCTAAACTGTAATTATGTGCTTTGAAAGAGGGGACAAATAGCTGTAAATAATATGTAAACAGACTGCACTAAAAAAATCCAAGTCTCCGTTTAAAGTTATTCCTCACTGAGGACTAGTGTCACTGAGGACTAGTGTCTGCACAAATCTGGACATCATCTTCCTTTCCTTTTTCTTTCTGAATTGTGTCAGAATGTAGACTTCATTGTATATTGATGGCACCAGTGTGACCCTCCCTTAAAGTTCCTCCAAAAAAATCCAACACTGTCCCAACACCAAAAGCTCATATTTTCTCTTCCCTCTTTTCTTTCTGAATTTACAAATGTGATTGCTTCTTTCATCATGATAGTTAAAAGCGTGAAATATATTTCAATATATTGGTGGAGGCACATTTAAAAGGGGGAGGCAGTGACTGAGAAGTTCTTATTGAAAGTGGTCAGCGGTTTAACATCCCACAAATGGTAGTCTACTTTAAGCTACTCTTGGGTACTCCATGCACCCAATCAAAAATTTTGCTAATCATCTAAGTAGCTACTTTTGTGTGACACCTTTCGATCCCACAGGAAAAGAAGTCTAGTTGCCATGACTCCCAAATAACCTCACCTGGATGACTAAGAGTATTTGTACACAACCCCTAAACTCCGCCGCAAATGGCTCCCAGCTCCGGAGCTTAAAATTGTTTCCCCACCAGCTCCGGAGTTTACAGAAAATTAAGTGCGGCCACGCCCACCTAAGCGCGTCCCAGTGCACTTTTCAGGTACCCGCTCTTGGAGGGTGATAAATTCCAGATCCGGATGTAAAGGAGTGACTGCCCGGCTCTCCTCGCTTCTGTTTGTTGTTGTTTCTTTGCCTCCTGCCCCTTTAAGAGAAGGAATCAGGACAACGAGGGGGCGGGGAGGCTTGGACCAGCAAACGGAGGTGAGCCTGCATTCTTTTGTCCCCTTTTAATCCCTCCCCTTACGCAGACAGGATCAAGGAAGTGCGGAGGGGTGGGGACACAAGAAGAGCAACGAACCCCCAAGATCTCTGGTCCGAATTTAAGTGGCCAGCGGATCTTAGGGGTCGTGTGAAAAGGCCATCAGATTATCCATAGACGTACAAGATGGGAGTTTGTTAGTCAAAGCTGACCACCTATGTTGCACTACTGAAGGCTGAATCCCAGCTTTTACACTGGGTCTATCAGGCTGCGTCACACCTCGGGAGTAGAGCATATGCTTTGCATGTGAAAAACAAAGTGCCCAGATTTGATAACTGGCACCACCTGTTAGGACTGGGGATGGAAGAACTATGCACACCTTCTCCAGCACTCTTCTATATGGAATATTCTGCTATAGAATATGACTGCCATTATGGTACATACTAACCTGAGTTGGAGGTTGTGGATCTTCCAAGCTTGACATAAGCATTTTCTGTACTGTTATTCCAAACAACAATTTCTCCATCTGAGCTCCCTGCATTAGACAATTAAAAGTCAGTGTACTATAAGAACTGTGCGCAACAGCATTACATTATATTATATTCAGGGCCGGTGGTAGGTTTTTTTTGCACCCTAGGTGAGAGGCGGGGGTGGGGCGGGTGTGGGGCGGCGGCAGGGGGCAGGGAGGGAGGCGGGCGGCGGCAGCGGGGGACGTGGACGGGTGTGGGGAGCGGTCAGCGAGCGGTACAGGGGGTGGGCGGCGATGGGCGCGGGGGGGTGGGCAGACGGCGGCAGGAGGCGGGGGGATGGACGGTGGTGGCCAGCAGTGGGGGAGCGGGGGGGCAGCAGGCTGGCCAGCACCCTCTCTCCATTTTGGCACCCTAGGCAACTGCCTAGTTCGCCTTAATGGACGCACCGGCCTTGATTATATTATATATTATTTGGGTTTTATTTTTTTAATATTTATTCCAAAATACAAAATACACATAAAATTAACATAAGACTAAACAACAGTGCTCCCCTCCACCAACAAGACCTTTTAATCTATATTATCCCTTATTATCCTCCCTTCCAGAACTGAATTTATTGTTGCACTGGAACTTTACCCTCCTTTCTTACAAGCATATATGCAATAAATCTACCTGAAAGATCATGAAAAACATCTCTTTTTAACTCTCATTTCTTAATTTTTAAATTACACGTCTATGTGTCATTTAAGGCAATATTCCAAGCTTCATTATACCATTTGTTCATACGTAATTCATAATTTCCCTTCCAGTTCCTAGCTTTAATTAATCAAGCTGCTGTCAAGAGATTATGACTGTAAAACTCTCTAGTTTTACAGTCATAATCTATCTTAACAAATATTGACAATAAAGCAATTTCTAAATTGGGCTCTATATACCTTTCAAACATATCACTTAATTCTTTAAAAATAGATCTCCAGAATTTTTGTAACTTTTCACATTCCCACCACATATGAAAATATGTACCAACATCCTTACCATCCTTATTTGGTGTTTAAAGAGAGGGAGAGAGGAAACTCAGAACACAGTGGGTTTTGGTGTGATTTGTAATCACATAAATCTGAAATCCCATACCCAATGATTACTACTTTCATGAGAAACTACTAGGCAACACTTGGCATCTCCAAGTAGAACTTCAAGGGAATCCTATCTGAAAATCGGAGAGATTTTTCCAATGCAGAGCTGAAAGTACTGGGCCGGCCGGATCAATGATCTGATCCAATATAGGGACGCTTCATATGTTCCTGTGCTTCAGTAGGGATACCTACGAAATGCTGGAATTCCCAAGCTTTCTCTGTCAGTAACTTGGAATTAAGAGCTCTAGGCATGAGGAAGAGGGAGAGATTTATGCCAATCATTTTTCTATACCATGTTTTGTTTGTCTCCTTAGGAAGCTGTTGGTTCTCTGCTCCCTGTTAGTAGTGCAGCATGGCTACAACACAGCAGCTACACCAACCAGGGCAGTAACACATCCAGTGATGCCTATTGATGACAGTGGCCCAAATCCCAAACTCAGAATGATATAGTAGGCCATAAACAGTCCACTACCTGTAGCTAGAGTCTGTGGAGGTAAAAAGGCAGCACATAAAATGTCGTCCTGGTGCTGAACTCCTCCTTTCCATTCTGAAGGCTGAACGGAAAACTGAGTCAGATTGTTCAGGTGGAAGACAGTAATCATCCTATACAAACAAACAAACAAACAAACAAACAAACAGGCAAGCATAAACAAAACAGCAGGATTGGACACCGTTTTGCAGACATGACCATAATTTCAAGTAGAAGGCTTCGTGTAATCGGTGTATTTTCAACTGCCTGTATCTGAATTTTTTAAAAAATACAAGATTCTTATCCTCAACAGCACGTCAAAAAGTTAGGAAATGGATGGGCATGTGTCCTAGAAACCAAGTTGTGATTTGGCTTGCAAAAGTGGGATACAGATGAGGGTATTTGACAATTTTGGAGAGGGATTAGATACAAATCCTAGTGTTAACTAGCCTTCTGCTGCCCACACATGTCCACTTCATGAGTTTTGCAGTTCAGATTAAGAGTCATATGAGCAGCTTCCAGAGGGAACAAAGTTGACCTCTATTATACAAGTCTTGTTCCGGCATATGGAAAACAGCTGCTCACTAAAGCACATGGGGACCATAGGGCACTCAACATGTTGCTAGACTACAACTTTCATAAGTATCCATAGCCTTAAGGTGAACAATGGCCTACGGTGCTGAAACCCATCAAGAATGGCTGGTACTATTGTCTCCCTAACCAGCCTACTCAGGCTATTGTTCATCTTATGAGCCTAATTCAGATCAGGGTGACAAGAGGTCAAAGCTGACTATAAGATGGAGTACGTGCACTAGCTGTATTCAGACCGATGAAGCTGTTTGGATGAACAGAGAAACGTTTCTATCTCTCAAAAAAGAACTCCAGTAGCCATGACTCAACTTCCAGACAATGAACTGGACCCATTCCCCCAGCAGTACCAAATGACCACGAAGATGCCTTCAAAGAACCTGGTGAAGAAAACTGAAGCAAGACCTGAAGGCATGATATTGGAGGATCCTGAACACTTGCACAAGACCAAATGAGCTGGAGAATCTTTGCTATCTCAGAGACAAAGTGGAGTGTTGAATTCCCAACTTCTGGCTCTATAGCCAGATACATAAATCACTTACCGATCCGTATATCCAGCAGATGGTTGTTCCAATTCCTTCCACCCTTGTTTGGGCTTTTGTTCATCTTCACTTCCACCCTTAGGACCTGATCTTCCACATTCAGATCTGTCCCACTATGCCTTCACCTGGATTTTAAGACTGCTTCAAGTAGGAAGTTGGACCTTCCATGGGGCGCTCATTGACTTTTAGCCTAGTCTACCCAAATACACTGCTTGGAAGCCAAACCTGGAAGACTATGAACAATACCCTATGGTCCTTGGAAGACAGGCAGATAAAACTGTAATTAAACAAAGATACATACATGCACAATCGTATTTAATTTTAAATGAGCTATGACATGGTCGTGTGTGTGTGTGTGTGTGTGTGTGTGTGTGTGTGTGTGTGTGTGAGAGAGAGAGAGAGAGAGAGAGAGAGAGAGAGAGAACGGGAGAGGGAGACGGAGAGATCATGGCATTGCTCTTTTAAAACAAAATTGTATGTATCAGACTATGCACCAAACAAATGCTTCTTACGTGTTGTCCTCAGGAACGGGTGCACGGCCATTCCACCCCACCTATTTTCTCCATCTAGGCCTCTCTCCTTGTTTTTCTCGAGCTAATTTGCCCCACAGACCCAAAGCCCTCCCTCTGTGCTCATCTTTCCACATTGAAGTGATGCAATTTGTGTAAAATCCCTAATTTTAAAAACAGAATCACTGATCAAAAGGGGACTAACCTTCAAGAAAAGATGTTTTATGAATAGATATCCTCGTAACTTGAAATGGAATATTTTAATGGTTTATTTCAACCTTTTCCCCTGTCTCTTTCTCAGTCATTGTTTAAAAAAAAAGCATTAGAAATTTCATTGCTTATTGTTCAGCCTAGATACAATGGCAAATCTGCCTCCAGCGTGTTCAACATTGTTCTGATCTTACTAGCAGATAAGGGAGATAATGACTGTAGACGACTTCTCTCAGTGATGTGATGATGAGCCATAGAGTTGATTCAGTTCTTTTTTAAAAAAAAAAATCACTTCATTTGAAATGAAAATGGATAAAAATCAAACAGAAAAAGAAATCTGGAGTTCAAAGCAAGCCTAGTATATTAATGGCATGACATTTATTATTTTTTATTTTAAATATCCACCAGCACAACACTGAGAACTATTGAGTGCCCAAAAGGTTAACTATGTACTTATTGCATTTATCTAGAGGCACTCCTCTAGCAGAGTGGAATGTACTGGTGGGACACACATAGACTACCTATCTGGAGCACAACTTTTCCAGTCTATTGAAATGTTTAAAAAACTTACTCCAGTAAGATAGGAGGGAGCAAAGAGGTGTTTTTTTTTTAATTCTTTTTGGCTTTTCTTAAAGGTCAAATGGAGTCGAACCCACTGCTTAGTAGAGTAGACACTCCTCATTGCACTCTCCTGCCTACTTGCATTTCTGAGAGATAATTTCATGTTTTAAAAAATTATTTCTGATGCAGTACATTAGTACAGTGCTAACTCAGTTTATGAGGACCTTGGACTACGAGTATTTCAAAAACCGAGCAAAATGTTTCGCAAAAAGTGGCCTCCAGGGCTCTTTGTGGGCCCTGAAGGCCACTTTTCTGTAATTACAGGCGATTCCTGTAATGCAGGCATGTCCAAAGTCAGGCCCGGGGGCCAAATGTGGCCCGTTTTCAAATTTTGAGTGGTTCGTAGCCTCTTTTCCCCACCAGCTCAGCCTGCCATGCATCCCCAGCAGCTGGCCTCTCCCCATATCATATGGAGATGTCAGCTTGCAGTTTTATGGTTTGCCTGCCCTCCCTGCCTCCATCCATTCCCTCAGCCACCTGCCCAGCCTACTCGCCCACAGCTCCGTTGCTGCAGTGTCCTCCCCAACTCCTTGCATGTCCGACCTAGAGGTTTGTCCAAAGTCCAGCCTGGGGGCCAAATGTGGCTGTACGGTCGGCCCCCACACATTTTCACCTCACCAAACCTGGCCCTTCTTGCAAAAAGTTTGGACACCCCTGCTGTAATGGATCCCCAAGGCATCCTGTGGCCCTGGGCTGGGCTTGGTGTGGACCAGAAGTGTCTTCCAGAGGACAGGAAGTGGCCTTCAGGGCTCTCCATGGGCATGGTGATGCCTAGAGTGGGCCTCCGGGGCATCTGGTGGGTCCACACTGGGCCCAGCACTGGCCAGAAGTGACTTCTGGGCTGTGCAATGGGCCTCCAGAGCTCATCCAAGTCCCAGCGCTGCCCGTCTGTGATCTCCGAAGTTTACCCCTAGCCCAGTGCTGCTGCAGCATGTCCCGGTCTCAGCGCTGCCCAATCCCATCCGTGACTTCCACGGCACACCCCAGGCCTAGTGCTGCCCATCCACAGCCTCCACAGTGCACCATGGGGTTGGTGCTCCCTGTCTGCAACCTCTGCACTGGGGCCAGGGTGAGCTCCAGCGGCTTCTGCAGCTCCTGGCCAAAGCAAATTTCCCCAAAGGAAATAGAACGAATCATTTGAGTTTCCATTATTTCCTATGGGGAAATTTGCTTTAAAATATGAATATTTTGGTTTATGGGCATGCCTCCAGAACAGATTATGCTTGTAAATCAAGGTACCACTGTATAATACAGTGAAAAAACACTTGCTTTGCTCCTCTATGGAGTAGAGAAAGTGTTTGATTTGCCAATATTGTGAAGTGACTAAAGCCATTGTACAATATGGAAAATTAACCACAGAAAGCAATTTCACAGCCATAACCTTGCTTTGGTTCCTTTCCAGTGTTCCTACATGTCGGAAATGAACCCAAATGGAGCAACCCTACCCACATTAGAAAGAAAGGGACCCCACCAAGGGCCAAGAGAGATCCCAAGAAATTATGTCATGCCATGAACAGGGAAAGGAATGAAGCCCCTCTCTACAGCAGACCAAACAGCTGGAAAATGCCTTTGGATTGCACTTGTAGTTAGCGGCACCTCATTAAGTTAACAGGAATTTACAGTAGATAGCTTCATTTATGTGAATCTGAATCATGATGCTAGTTTGCATACAGCTGTCTTTCTCCTGATGGGAATGCCCAGCCTGCCAGATGATGCTGGACTGCAATGCCCTCCATATCCCACGTTAGTTGAGGGCCGATGGGAATTGGAATCCAGGAACATCTGGAGCCATGCATCCCACAGTTTCTCCTAGGAGGGGGAAGAGAAAGAGAGAAAGAGACTGAAGCAAACTACACCAGTAAATTCACTACACCTGAAAAGAACAGGTCCCAAGTACATTTCTAGAAACTAAAAATGGGCAGAAGGCAGAGAGATGTGCCATGAAAGCAGAATTTTTATCAGTGGGCTAAGAGGAAATAGCTTTATAGGCAGAGGCTGGCATCCTCTAATCCTGTCTAATCTATTGCTTATAAACCCCAACACTTATCCTGGCTAAAGCAGGGTTTGTACAGCACCCAGAGTCAACGCGTTTCATTCTGCTTAAACCTATTTGCATTGATTTCCTATTTTCCGTGCCAATAAAATTTGTTCAGTGGCAAAGAGAGGGGACGAGTGGCTGCAGCTGAGCAAAATCTGGCCGAAGGGCTTGAGGGAAGGGAAAGCACATCCTGGGCTTGATGTTATCCTCTTTTGGCCCTAACAGGATGCAAAATGCTGCACAGAAACTGAAAGATTGCAAACCTCGGGGTACTTTTACGAGTGAGTGCATTTTTTGGATTGGCTGAAATCCTCTTCGATAACACCGTACATGGAACAGACTGGTTTTCACAATTTGTTAGCCATCATTCCCAAACCTGGTTATGCAACTGCTCATGGACTCCCCATTGCACAAATATAGGGCTATGGGGCATGCAAAAACCAGCCAGCAATGTGCTGTGTGATGCATCGTTATAGTCATGACCGACTCTTCGTGACCCCATGTCCATGGAGCTTTCTTGGCAGGAATGCTGGAGTGGCTTGTGAGTTCCCACTCCAGGTGCCTACAGCACCTGGTATTCCTTGGTGGTTGCCCATCCAAGTACTAACCAGGGCCGACCCTGCTTAACTTCCGAAATCGTGCGGATGTGTTTAGGGCATCTAGGCAGCTATACCAGCCAGCAAACATATTCCTATTTCTTGGGTGATTGCTATTTATACAGTCATAAAATAGAATAGGATCCTGCCCACATTAAAGTCAATCAGTCAAGACTTACCAAACTACAACTGCAAGTCTCACTAAAACCATCTCTACACCATGCATATATGTCAGAAATTATGGGGGGAAAGTTTGGAGGGGGCACTTCTGATACCCTGTTTCCCCGAAAATAAGACCTCCCCAAAAAATAAGCCCTAGCAGGATTTCTATGCATTTGTTAAATATAAGCCCTACCCTGATAATAAAACCTAGTGATGGGTGTGGCTATGGTTTTGTGCAGGGCTGACATTCAAGCATATTATACTTAATAGTAAGACATCCCCTGAAAATAATCCCTAGTGTGTCTTCTTGAGAAAAAATAAATATAAGACAGTGTCTTATTTTCGGGGAAACACAGAAGGGGTGACTTCAGTGGTAGAGCACATAATCCTTGTTGCACGTAGATGGTTCTGGATTCAATGCCAGGTTCAGTTTCCAGAATATGGTTAGGAAATACCCATTCCTGAAACATAGGACACAGTAAACCTATGAAATATGAATTTAATGAATCAATAGTTTGGTTATATATAATGTATTATGCACCTTCTTATGTTTATATTAGATCTTCGGAAAGATGTATGGGTATTTGGGGCCTTGGAAGCTTAAAAAGTGCCTAGTTCTGACACACATTCCTGGTATAAAAGCTGCTGAAGCACAGCTTCTCTCTACACTCTACACTCTCTACACTAAGTTATGACTGCTGAACTCAAAGGTTATTTCACTAGGAAGGACAACACTAATGTGAAAAGGAAGTCCAGCCTGACCTGTGACCCAAAGCAGGAAGTGCAGAAGAAAACCATGGTGGACCCAGCTTCTCATACTCTTAGGATAAGAAAGGTCTCACCCTGTTGATAAAAGACAAAGCAAGGTAGGCAAAATATTGTAGTGTTTTACAGATGCGGAGTTTTCATGCAGTGTGAGCTTTCATAGATGAGAAACCACTTCCTCGGAAAAATACCCTGTATTTATACCTATCCCCATGACCAGGTAAGGATACAGATAGTAGACAAAGTGGCAGTGATTTGTCAACACAAGAATGGGATGTCCAACTTATGGAATGCCCTCCCAAGTGAGATCCGACTGGCGCCAACATTGACGACATTTTGGCGCCAAGTAAAAACCTTTTTGTTTCAGAAGTTTAATTGACACAATATAGATTGTGGGTCCTCTGATGGCAATTTTAGTGTAATGATTTTAGTGTAAGGTTTTTATTATTGTTTTAATTATTTATTGATATTCTATGTTTAAACTGTTTCAATTTTTTGATTGCAAGCTGCCCAGAGACCTTTGAGTAGTGGGCGGCATATAAGTTGTAAAAATAAATAAATAAATAAATAAATAAATAAATGACTTCAAGGAACAGGTCCTTGGCTAGACGATGGACTTGAGAGTCACAGAAATGCTAAGAGAAGTCAAGGAACTGATTTTCAGCCATAGAGAGCTGAATTATTAAAATATGTAGACCTCTAAAAAAAATCTTAATCTTTATTTAGGCCTTTAGAGTCACATTGGAACACGTTTATGCAGGCTATTTCTCCTACATAAAAGTCTCCTCCCTAGTTCCTTTTCCCCGTAAACAATCACTTCGGAATGTGTTACAGAGTGTTTCAAGAGGCTGAAGTACGTTCTGAAACTAGTTTCTCTTTGCAATCATTCCTGGTGCCCGATTTGTGAGTCTTCTTTTGTGCAACAATTGTCCAACATAAAATAGAGAGGGGTGCAGCTGGAACAAGATACCATCAACTGCTCTAAAGTAAAGAGAAATGATATAGTGTGACTGACATTGTTGGGTCTTAGAGGTGTCTAGTTCTTCTAAAATGACATCCTCCCTCACAACATATCTTCTATTTGCTCTGTCCTCCAAAATAACTTTTCATGGAAACAAACGGGTGGCAGACTTGTTAATCTGGCCCCGAGAGTGTTTTTCCTGCTGAGAAACTGAAATGAAAGAGCAGGAAGTGCGACTCCCTCATGCCTCCCATTCTGCCGCCTTTCTATCTCAACTGACATAGCATTTTCACATCTTCCTTGCTCATTTCCCTTCCTTCCCACCCACAGAATAATGGTTGAGTGGCTGATGAAGGGTCTGCTAGTACATCTTCCTAACAAGAGTGTTTGGTTCCATTTTGGATGGCACGAACATTGGAGAACACAGAAAGCACAAGATGTCTGTAGTTCCTTGTAACCCTATCTCTCTCCCAAAAGGGGGAGGAGTACCATATTTGATGTCTGAATAGATAATGATGGCAACTGCAGCTATAATTCTATGAAACATTCTCTTCTTTCCCTATAAAAGATGCATCCGTCCATGTGTTTACTCATTGCATTTAGTTTCATGATCTGATGTTTCAGGAGGGATGCATTCATTTTTAGCATGCATGCCTTCTTTGTATTCCCACTACTTCTAATTCCTACTTCACACCACTGACCTGCATTGCTTGGCTCGTCCATTACAAAACCAGCTTTAACAGTGGTGGGCTTTTCTTGAGGAAGGAATTGATATTGATACCATAGTTTTCTGCTCTAGGGTCCATTCACAAAATAGTCCTTCCAGGATTGTCCTACACCTATCTATCTATCTATCTATCTATCTATCTATCTATCTATCTATCTATCTATCTATCTATCTATCTATCTATCTATCTATCTATCTATCTATCTATCTATCTATCTACTGCACCGATTTTCCCAAAGGAACTCTGGGTGGTTCACAAACAGAGCAGCACTAGCAATTAAACCATCACAATCCCACTCAAATAATACACAACAAAGAGAGGGGAGAAAAAAGTAAAAGAGTCTAGCAAGAGGCATAACGAATACTAACAAAAACGACAAATCACAAAAGGGCACAAACCAAACATTAATAATTGCCATAAGCTTCCTGGAACAGCCTAAATCGGGGGGGGGGGTCCCCAAACTTCAGCCCTCCAGATGTTTTGGACCACAACTCACAGAATTCCAAGCCTGTATTGCCAATGACAAATGACTGTGGGAGTTGTGGTCCAAAACATCTGGAGGGCCAAAATTTGAACATCAGGGGCTTACATGTACAAGCAACCAGTAGGCCATGGGTTGAGTTGGAGAGAAGCCTTACTCCAGTATTTTTGGAAGATGTGCCCCTCTGCTCAGACTGTAGCCCACTTCTACTACAACATTCTCAATTCCCTCCAAGAATACAGTAAGCAGATTTTTGCTTTACTGTTTTACTTCACTGTCTCAGTAAAACAGTTACTTCACAAAGATTTCAAAACGGCGTAAAACATCTCCTCCATGCTTAATTTTGTTCCTGTTTTGAGTCACACCCTAAAGCCGTGTTCTACCTGTTCAGGCCACTTACGATATGCTCTGTTGCCTTATCAGTTGAAGTTGGTATCATTCAGCAGAGATAAGCTACTGAAGTATGACTTCACATCTTAGGTTTATGCACAGACAGTAGAAAACACAGGAGAATCTTATCTATCAGTATGCTTTCTATTGTTAGATAACTGCCTGAACTGATTAGAGGCAATGACTTATAAGAATTAATGATAGCAGTTCTGTGCATCCAGTTCACTGAAGACAAGCACAATTGCATGAAAAAGGTCATGTAGAAACATAAGTGAGATATTTGCCATCTGATAGCCAGTTCAGTGCCCAGAGCCAGGCCACCTGCTTGGCAAAGTGAGACAGCTGCCTCAGGCAACAGATATTGGGTGTCACCAAAGAGCAGCAAATTGCTAATGATTTAATTTGTTCCGTGACTTTCACAGGGACGTACAAATTCCTGTGGGGCGTTCTGCCTCGTATGCTAGACTAACTTGACTGACTTTGGCTCCAAGGCATATTGAAGCCTGTGGTGCATCATTTGTTTCTTCACATCAGGCAACAAGATGGCAGCCGTGGCAAAAATTCTTTGGACGTCTGAAAATAAGGTGAGAAAGCTTCAGTGCTGTGAACCTCATTGTTTCATTGCCTTGGTTCTGTGAGTAGTGCCATGTGAGACACCATCTGAACTGCTTTGCTGTATTTGTGTGCATTCCCCACATTCAACCAGGTAAAGCCACCTAAACCCCCTACTTTCTGAACCACTTTGTAGGAGGCATACAACCTCTTAGATAGAAGACAATCCTTCATTTGAACAGGTAGTCCTCTTCATTTAAATTCAGTTTCACGAGGGAGATCAGGAGCCTTGAGGCTGCCCATCCACAGAGAGCACCTGGACAGGAGGCACCTACCCACCAGCCAATCCTGCCCTGGTGAGATGTGTTGCAATATACAGTATATTTAAAATATAGAAAGTATTTCTAATTTCCATTTGTACAAATTAAAATCTAGAATCCTGTTAGCAACCTACATACAAGTCAGTGAAACTGTGCAAAGTCATGGCAAGAAATTGCCACTAATTATTTTATTTTATTTTAGAGTATTTTAGAGTATTTTTCGAGCTTTAAATTTGGGTTTATTTATTTATTTATTTTAGAGTATTTTTTTACCCTGCCTTTCTCCTTGGAAAAGGACCCAAGGTGGTTTACAGTAATGAGGGATAATATACAGTCCAGTACAAATAACACATGTTCAAGTATTTGAGAACAAGGAACTGAGGGACATACAGCATTAATAGGCAATGGTGATCATTGCATTCCTGGGAGCATGACCACTCACGTGACACATGCCATCTGGTTGAGCTTTAAGATCATCAAGGAGTCCCCTTCCCTTGATGCCTGAGCCCTCCGAATCACATTTGGTAGGGATAAAAAGAAGTCTCTCTAGAGGGCTACTCCTCCAGTTGAGTAACACCCTACTGATGTCATAAGAACATAAGGAGGGTCATGCTGGATCTGGCCAAAGGCCCATCTAGTCCAGCTTCCTGTATCTCACAGTGGCCCCACCAAATGCCTTTGGCAGCTCACAAGACTAGATCTCTGTCTCGTGATACCACTTCCCTGCATCTGGCCCTTGAAATATCCTGGTTTTAAGCCTGGAGATTACACATCTCCATCATGGTTTGTAACCTGTGATGGACTTTTCCTCCAGGAATCTGTCCAATCCCTTTTTGAAGGCATCCAGGCCAGAGGCCATCACCACATCATGTGTCAGTTGAGGAACATCCTACTGGTGTAGGGCAGAAGGCAAAACCTTTTTTTTTTTTTTTGCTTTAATTCTGGCATGCCTTTAGCAATTAAAATGCATTGTTGCAGAAAGGGCTTTTAAGTGGATGGTTGTGTTTTTCTTGCTTTATTGATGTACTTTAACTGCTTTCAATTTGTCTTATGTTTCAATTGATTTGTTTTATGGTTTACTTCTACATGTTTCATTTGATCTTCTTGTTAGAAGCCTTGGGTCCTGTGGGAAGATGGGTACATTGAGATACCAATATAATAGCGAAATAAATAAACTGACCTTCCTTTCACTTCTGTGCATGCTTGCAAGCACATACATACTTCAGGACAAGCAAAAAACAAACAACCCTCACCTTGGTGTTTAAAGGAAAAGAAACAGGCACTAAAAGCAATTTACCCCCTCCTAATTTCCAGCTCTTCAACATAATTTGACAGTGAAGAACAGCATTAGCTATTGCCTCCATAATAGAAGCAGCTTGTATATGTTTTCTGAGATTTCAGATTTATGACTGAATGGTTGCTAATTAATTTCTGCCATATTTTTCCTTAGCCTAGCATCTCCCGAAAATCTTGGTGTCAAAAATATACATCTTCCCCTCTTCCTGTCAGTTCCGCTAGCAATTTCTATGCCTTTCCTTGCCTCCAGCAGCAAGCAAGCACACACAAAATAGCAGACCCAGGGAAGAAATATCAACAATTGCTACAAAAATTACCATATCGTTCACACACGACTGAGGGAAGATTCACAAGCTTTGTGCTCTTGAAGTGTTCACCAAATAGTTCTGTTTTGGACTTCAGCTCCCACAATCCATTGGGTGCCAGAAGACTCTTGGCAATTTTAATCCAAAAATATATAATTACAGTAACAGTGGTACCTTGTACAAAGGAATTAATTTGTTCCAGATGAAATTATGTTAAGCAAAATTTCCTTTATACAAATTTCCCATTGGAATGCATTGAAAATGGAGTAATCCCTAATCGCAACCATTTTTATGTTGTACAGATTCGCCCCATAGACGATTCTGTTAAGCAAATTTCCCCTATCTCTGGAATTTTTATGTTGTACAGATTTTATGTTATACAGACCACTGTATTTCCGTATTCCTCATGCTCAAACTTATCTGCATGCCATCAGATT
>JAHTLZ010000379.1:49316850-49346777 GCA_023846285.1 Phrynocephalus versicolor
TATTTCCGTATTCCTCATGCTCAAACTTATCTGCATGCCATCAGATTAATCACTAATCAACCCTTCACAGAGTTCCGGTTAGTATATATTTAGAGACCTTCCTCTAGTGACAATGCCTGAAAGGGGCATCCTCTTTCTTTCTTTGTTTTAAGTCTTCACATATTGCTTACAAACCATGCTGGTGAAACTATTACAAGATCTTTGACTGGGGAACCCAAGAAACAATCATGCTTTTTGAAAGATCACCTCAAGAACAGATTGTACTGGTCCTTCCAGTGAGTCTTTCCATCCTGACTAACATTTAAATATCCCACCAACAACGGCATGAAGAATGCTCATTAAATTCCTCCCCTGCATCAACTTTGTTGTGGCTAATCCCCTAAATTCCTTGGCTCCACCAAGAGCAGGCCATTGTTTTTTAGAAATAGTTGCTGCAGTTTCTATAATTTGCCCAGAATATATCTGTGTAAAACTAGGGTCCTTTTCTTTTGAGAAGCAAATCATTCACACAGCACGAGCACAGAAAGATTGGGTGACTATTCAGAAAGATGCTGAAGAGTCCAAAGCTGAAATCTGACCTTTTTACTCCACTTATTGCATTTCAAGGATGAGACAGTTGATTTATGTTTCTACCTTGTAAATTAAGTAAATGGCCCCGACTCACCGGGACCAACATTGTGGGCGGCAGCGGCGTTGTCTCTGCTGTGCTGGTAGGACAGTGGGAAGATGGCGCCAGCCACGTGTTACCCGGGAGGCTGCATCCGCCCCCCCCGGGGCACCCTGGCCAATTGCAGGCATCCACCCCCCTCACGTGGCATGGGCGGGCTTCCGGGTGAGGCCCGCCCACGCATGCGCCCAGGATCGCCTGGGCGTGGGATTCAAATAGGGGGTGGACCCACCAGGCGCTGCCATTTGCGGTCTGGCGGCGAAAGCGGCACCCACCCACCCACCCCATGGAGTTTTAGGTCTGTAGTGGTAGGGTTGTTAATGTTTTGATGTTGCCTTTGATGCGTAATGTTGTCTTTTTACCTGTCACAGCTTGGCAGTTGGCAGTTTGGAGGCATTGGGCCCAGATTCAGGCTGACGGGGCCTGTGCAGCTGGGAAGCAACAGGTGGTGACAGCGGACTCACGAGGGAGCACAGATGGCCCCAGCTCGGGTGGGACGCCAGGAGGCTCCCCCGCTCAGTTTAGCAGAGGAAATCCCGAAGGAGTATATGCCCACAGGGTTCCCGGAAGCTGGGCTGAAGGGTGCTGCCACCCTGTGGTGCTATCGGGAGCATCGGGGGGGGGCAGGCGGGTCCCCTGATGGAACAGGATCCAACCCCAATGCCTGTCCAGAGTACTGCAGTCTCTTCCTTGTCAACTGATGTCAATAAAGCTGTGGCCTTTTCATCTCCCCAGGAGCTAACTAGTTGGTGTGGTTTATTTTACAGCAGAATACAAGCTCAGTGTTAGCCCACAACTGGGTGTCCCCCCCCTTTTTTTTTTTTTTTTTGCTATCAAATCACTGGCATGGGAACAAATAGAGTTATGTTCTGCTTTCCTTTTCCCTTCTTTACTGACATTCTAAAGTTGTTCAAGAAACACAAAAAATTACAGCTGATCAGTAACCACCCTTAACTTTCTCTTTATGACCAAGAAAAAGCAGATGTTTGGTTCCATGGAATACATCCATCATGGTTTTGCAACCCCCATGACAGAAGGGTGCTGTAATAAACTGTTCTCATTGCTTCATGTATTATCTGCGCCCTTTCTGCAGAATCAACACTGTGTTACTGTTTCATACAAGTGGTTGCCTTCAACTTTGGCTGACGAGCCTCAGAATGGATTAGACCTCAATGTTAGAAGGGGAGAAGGCAGTCATCTACTGGACAGGGGGAGTTACAGGATCTATCAGAAAGGAAGAGTGACTGCGTCTATAACCTTCCCAGTCCACAATCATGCCCCCAGTATGGGAGAATATTTAGGCCAATGAAGAAAATAAAGCTGGCACAACAATAAAAATCAACTCCCTCATTACTTATGCCAACTAGAGTTAGGAATAGCCTTGAATAAATACAAGACTCTATTCTTCTCCCTTACACTTTTCTCTTAATCTTGAATTTAAAAAGGCAAAGGCAAAGGTTCCCCCTGCACATTCGTGCTACTTGTGTCTGACTCTAGGGGTGGTGCGCATCTCTCTTTCCAAACCAAAGAGCCGGTGTTGTGCAAGTCCATGGCTGAACGCATTCCTGCGCATGGAACACTGTTTACCTTCCTACTTTTTACAGCAGTACCTATTTATCTAGTTGCATTTACATGCTTTCGAACTGTTAGGCTGGCAGGAGCTGGGGTTAACAGTGTGGCACCTTGGATTCGAACCGCCAAGCCACCAACTTTGCAGCTCCTATCCACGCTCTAGCCCACTGAGCCACCATGCCCCCTAATTTTGAATATATCCAGCGGCATTTCTTTTACAAATCTCCTGGTGAGACTTGTTATCCTCACGGTTTGAAATCCGAAACTGGAGTCCCTGAGCAAGACAGATGAGAGCATTTGCTGCAGTGCTGCATCCTTGACTAGCCCATTCTTTCTCACCTGACACACAGAGAGAGTACTAAATCTTTTTTTGCATCTGGCAATCATACAGCCCTTGAATTACTCTGACAGTCCAGAAAGATAAGCAATGGCTGATTTTAACTGCAGAAGAGAAAAACAAAAGAAAAAAAGTACACTTCTACAATTTACACACTTTCCTATAATGTAGGCTAAACATTGTACAGTACCTGTCCCAGCCTAAGACTAATATTGTCCAACTTAGTACTAAGATCTGGGAAATTTCAACTGTCCGATTTCTTCCAGCATTGAGTTTATGGTGGCAGTGGCCATTGAAATCCCATACCTGTGATTCAAATTAGAAAAAAAATAACAATTTTCAGGAGATAGCAAAGAAGGAATTCCCTTATAATATCAAACAAAATAAAAATATTTATTTATTTATTTGATTTTTATACCACAGCATCTGGCCAATGGTCACTATAGAGAAATATAACTATGACCATGGTGGTATGCCTATTGCATAGGATAGATGAAAATACGCACACTGTTGTTATATCATTTGTTCATTAGATCCAGATGGCATGGGAAAAATGTGGAGAATACTATGGGTTTGGGGTAGTCTGGTTCAGAGATTATCCCATTAATCACACGACACACTCGGAAATGCAAATCAGCTCATAGTTTTCCCTGACTGCCAGAGACCTTGGTACGTTTACAAAATAATTTGAACATGACTGCTTCAGTTCAAGGTGTATGTGTGATCACTTTGAACTGAGGTAGAAAAGAAGAGTACAAGCGAGTGCACGCATACAAATGGAAAGTCGTGTTTTGACAACGCGCTATTCCCCTTGCTTCTTGCCTCATGAAAGCAGGAGAGGACAGCACATCCACACCTGCACACCTGCACACACAAAGTCACTCTCCTATGATGCTTCTTTCCAGCTTTTGTTCCTCGTTCTAGGAGATCTCTTAAATAAGAGAGAACCTGATCCCCCAGTGTGACTTCACAATGAGAGTGAATTCTCTTTTCTCTTGTTTTGTAGTTGCACCCTTACGTACTTATTTACTTAATTCCTATCTTGCCTTTCTCCTCAGAGGGACTGGAAGCAGGTTGCTATACGTATCCTGTGATTCCTGATCATTAAACTATAAGATGGAGGACTCACACTAGCTGTTTTCAGACTGATGAAGCTGTTTGGATGAGCAGCGAAACGTTTCTCTATCTCTCAATAAAAAGAAGTCCAGTAGCCATGACTCAACTTCCACATTAAACATGTTATGGTAGAGTTGATGGCACTTGAGGTTCAAGAACATCGAACTGGAAATAAGCTCTCCTATTCTTTTCATAGGCCAGTTTAACGCAGGAGAGAGATCATAACTCAGTGGTGTAGCAACCCCTAATGTTTTCATTCTCTGGCTCATCAAGAAGTGTGCAGGATGGTGAGGAGTGGACCCCAGAATTTGGTACCACCACACCTCTGTTTAGCTGAAGTAGCTCCATTCCTTCACACCACACACACCTTGACAGTCCCATCCATGCCACCAGTAAACAGCCTGGTCTCCGTCCCATCGAGAGCCATAGTGCTGATCTCAGCATTACCATGGCAACAGCTAAACTCTTTGATTTTCTGCCCAGTTTCAATTAGCCAGAAGATAATTGTGGACCCTGTATCCGAGCTGATTACCTAAGATAGGAAGAGAGAGAGAGAAAAGTCACCAAACTTAATATCTTTCTTGTTTGCTCTCTGTGGCACCTTCCTCACAAACACAAACCCCTTCATTTTAATTATCTTATACATAATGCACACTTTGCTGGTACAGTTACCAACATTTGAAATGCAAAATCTGGAAATGTCGACATTGATTTTCTCATTTTCTTTCTTTCAACTCATTAGAAGATTTATCTTCCTTCTCCATTAAAGTTTATGGGCTGATCCTTATCCCATCTTAAAAACCTGTTTTCTCAGCAAGCTCAGTTTAACTGAAGAGTAATGATTTCACTGCCATTATCATTCAGCAGAGAAGAGAAGTGACTTACTCCTACTAAAAATAATACCTCAGTCTGGAAAGGGACGGTGTGTCCTTAGCAAGGAGGACTGAAGTCCTTTTCCAAAAGGAATTCAAAGGGTGTGCCAGACAAAGCATTTGGCGGCATGCAGAGAGATAAACCAAACTTTCTTATCTCTGCAAATTGATCCATTGAGTCACTAATGTTTAAACTCAGTCTAGGGAATGTCTGTGGGTGCATTAGCAACATTCTAAAGTTTTAGTACAGTGTTCAGATGCTCTAAGTTGGAAAGATTCTGCTTCGTTCCTACACTTTGCTTTCAGTCCATGGAATGGTATCGTGGAAATAAAATGCATTAATGATGTTATGTGTTGTCAAGTCAGCATTAGCTTACCCCAATAGGATTTTCAAGGTAAGTGGGTTATTTAAGGAATGGTTTTACCAGGTCCACCTCTAGTGAGTTTCCATAGCAAGACTAGCAAACCCAGTTTGGATGAGACTTAGTCCATTACTCTATCCCCCACACCACAGTGGGTACCCTAAAGGTCTAATAGGTTACAGGCGATACCTTTATAGGCCACTATTAAAAATTAAAAACAAAGGTATATACTTTTAAGATTTTCATATCTAATGCTATCTATTTTAAGTGGTCTAAAGTACTGTCTTTTTCTAGGTAGACATTCACTATTTCCTTTACTTAGTCATACTTACCCACACACCAGCTGCTTTGATGAGCCAGGAAGAGCAATGGAATATGCTTCCACAGAGGTTGGTGGAGCCTCCTTCTTTGGAGGTTTTTAAGCAGAGGCTGGATGGCCATCTGTCAGAAATACTGTGATGGGGGTTCCTGAATGGCAGGTGGTTGGACTAGATGATCCTTGAGGTCTCTTCCAACTCTATGATTCTATGATTCCATGATTCTAAGAGCAGGGATCCAACATACACCTCTCACCCCTCCAAGGATCACATCCTGCATCCTCAGGCTGCACAAACTAGGATTTTTTATCCCACTGATTCAACTTATTCCATGAAATAAATAGTCCCTGAAGGAAGATTTTTTTCCCCTTTCTCTTGAAAAAACCCACCCTGTTTTGATATGAAAATTTTAAAAGTATATACCCTTTGGCCTTGTGTATATACCCACCAGAACTGGGTTTGATACACACACATATTGGCAGGAAGTTGAGTTAGGCAAGGAACCACCTTGGGCTAAAAGTGGGGAGGGGTTGACAAAATGCTGAAGGAGAGAGAACCACCTACAGCAGGTTCTACTGCATGATCCCAAACTAACGCTGCCATTTGGTACATCAGAAGATGAGCTTCTGTCAGCAGTGTTGAAATGAGATTTGTCTGCTAGCGTGATCAGCTTCTGGATAACGAATGGAATTGGGCTCAAGTAACCCAATGTCTTGGAACGCCTTGACCTGCCCCCCCCTTCTTTAGATGGAGGGTCTACAACAGCTCAATGACTGTTCCTTTATGCTGCCCATTCTTACAGTCCTGTGCAATGGTTAGGACAGGTCCACACTACAGTAGAATAACATATTTGTCTGCCTAGATGAATATTTTTGTCTCCTCTCTTTGGCAATCATTTCTCATCAGTTGTTGCCTGATTCTCTTGACTTTGGATGTCAGAAACAGTATCTGGACCTTATATATACAAACTATGAGCCCTGCCACTGAGACACTGAGTCTTCTGCATTTTATCTCATATCCTTTCTCATTTTGTTTCATAATACAATTAACATTTTTCTCTCTCTTCATCTTCTTAAAGGACTTCCGTGACAGTTACTCTTTTATAGCTCTAAGTGGTAAATTTCAAAATAACACTGAGCATGTGCAGAAATGCAGAAATAAAGGAATTACTGAAGGCACCTACAACAAAGATGACTTTTCTCTGTTAGACTTAGGGCACCTGATCAGGAAATGTTTATCTATTATAATGCCTCTTTTTGACCCAACCCATTGAATACAAAATTTCTTGAGTCTCTCTCATGCCCAACTATTCATTTCTGCATTCCACATTCTCTCTTTTCCTGCTCAGGTGCATGCCTGATCATAACCATTTATTCTTTCATGAGTGTCAGGTTGCCACTGCAATTCACATGATTTCCCTTATGCACACAGAAGCACCAATAGAGTTCTAACCATCATGAGATACAATATATACAAATTAGGTGGTGGTGTGGGGACCTTATTCTAACACTAGCAACAGCAACATGGCATATTGGTTTCATATTGAGTTTACATTTCTTTGTAGCTCCAGAAGGCTAAAGTGCCAAGACTGTCATGCCATCTATATATGCTATATCCATAATCTTCCTGCAACTTGGATGCAACTCTAACTGGCTGTCAAATTCTTTTATCAACCTCCATATACTTTAATCAACTACATAACTGAATAGCTTCCATCTCTGGGCTGATCTCTGTCCAAGTATTAGCTCTGCATTGAATTTCCGGAGTTCTCTTTACCTTTGTACACAGAAACAATTGAATCAGAATGAATTTCAATTAGTCAGATATTGTCCTTTAGTTTTCTGCATGGTTCATAGAATCATAAGCTGCTTTCCCTTGGCAAATAAAAGGAATGAGTAGCAGTCAAGAAATGAGAGCCAAGATAGTGTTAGACACCAATGGGAGCATAATAGTGTACAGTAATATGGTGTGTGCCTTGCTGCCCCTGCCAGGGCTGACAAATCACCCCTCTTCCATCCACAGATCTATTGATGCACCATCAAATACTCCAAATCAAGAAGGGTTTATTATAGCCTAGCCAGGGGTTTTCCATGGACCAATAGCAAAAGAAGGGAGTCTGAGATGGATGGGAGTGCCTTAAAAGTGAGATATTAAAGGCACAATCTAAAAATGTTCCAACAAGAAGAAAAAATGGGAGAAGTATAAAGAAACCACAAAAAACTTTCAACTCAGCACTAAGTATAAATAAACCAAGTACCGTAAAATGAAAAATGGGGAATGCACCAAAGAGGAATATAAACAAATAGGTAATATATGCAGAGTGGGTGGTAAAAAAAAAAAGCTGAAGGGCAGAATGAACTTAGACTTGCCAGAGAGATGAAAGATAGTAAAAAGGGTTTATTTAGTTATGTCCTCAGCAACAGGAAAAATAAGGAAATGCATTGCTAAGATAACCAATTACTAACAGGAGACAGGGACAAGGCAGAACTACTCAACAACTTCTTTGCCTCAGTTTTCTCCAAAATGGAAAAAAAAAAGAGTTCCATTAGGTCAGAACAAAGAGTAGATGAGGTATGATGGGAATTGCAACATAGAATAAGTAGGGAGGTAGTACAGGAACACCTGGAAACATTAAACAAATTTAAGTCTCCGGGGCCAGATGAATACCAAGGGTATTAAAAGAACTGGCAGAACCATTGGCAATAATCTTTGAGAAGTCCTGGAGAACAGGGGAAGTCCCCATAGATTAAAGAAGGGCAAACGTCCCCATTTTCAAGAAGGGGAAAAAAGAGAATCCAAATAATTACCGCCTTGTCATATTGACTTCAATTACTGGAAAGGTCCTAGCGCAGTTTATTAAACAGACAGTCTGTAATTATTTAACAAGAAATGCTGTAATTATGAGAAGTCAACATGGGTTTCTTAAAAAGAAGTCATGCCAGACAAATTTGATCTCTTTCTTTGATAGAGTTACAGACCTGGTGGATGAGGGAAAGGCTGTGGTTATTGATTATCTAGATTTTAGTAAGGCCTTCAATAAGGTTCCTCATGGTATACTTGCAAAGAAGTTAGTAGAATGTGGGATAGCTAGTGCTACTGTTAGGTGGATTTGTGCTGACTAGTGGGGTACCCAAAGGTTCTGTTCTGGGTCCAGTGCTATTCAATATCTTTATTAATTACTTGGAAAAAGAAATAGATAGCATGCTGATTAAATTTGCAGATGATACCAAATTGGGAGGGGTTGCTAATTCCCTAGAGGATAGGATGAAAATCCAAAATGACTTTGACAGATTAGAGTGCTGGGCCAAAGCTAATGGAATGAGTTTCAACAGAGAGAAATGTAGGGTACTGCATCTAGGGTAAAAAAAATGAATTGCATAGATATAGGCTGTGAGACACCTGGCTGGAGAATAGTACCTGTGAAAGGAATCTGGGAGTTTGGGTGGACCATAAGTTGAACATGAGTCAGCAGTGTGACCCAGCAGCCAAGAAAGCCAATGCGATTCTTGGTTGCATCAAGAGAAGCATAGTGTCTAGGACAAGGGAAGTGATAGTACCACTCTATTCTGCTCTTGTCAGACCCCACCTGGAGTACTGTGTTCAGTCCTGTGCACTTCAATTTAAAAAAGATGTTGACAACCTTAAACGAGTCCAGATGAGGGCAACCAGGATGGTTGAAGGTCTGGAAGAAATTTCTTATGAGGAACGGCTTAGGGAACTGGGAATGTTTAGCCTTTCAAAAAGAAGGCTGAGGGGGGATATGATAGCTATGTCCAACTATTTTTGAAAGGATGTCACATTGAAGAAGGGACTGGTTTGTTTTCCATGGTTTCAAGACTCATGGCAATAGTTTCACACTACAGGAAAAGAGATTCAATTTGAACATTAGGAAGAACTTCCTGATTGTTAGAGCTGTTCAGCAGTGGAATATGCTGTCACGGAGGGTGGTGGAGTCTCCTTCTTTGGAGGTTTTTAAGCAGAGGCTGGATGGCCATCTGTTGGGAGTACTTTGATGGGGGTTCCTGCATGGCAGGGGGTTGTATTTGATGGCCCTTGAGTTGATTCTATGACTCTTGTACCTGAAGGGTGCTGCAGGAGCTGCTCAGAGAACCACATTGTGCCACAGCCAAGGACAGTGAGGGTCTGTCTGTATATTTGCAGTGAGGGCACGCATGTTGGAGGACTCAAGGCCTCAATAGAATGTAGGTTTGGACAATGACTTTCCCTCCAGCATCACAATTGCACTGGGGCTAGCTTCCTCAGACATGACCTAGCTTGTTACTGTAGTAGACCCTGCCTCTGGTGACTCTCCCCCTTCAGTCCCACAACAGGGCAGGTGTGGCAGATGGCTTAGCTGTTGGTGCATCTCTGTTAGGCACTCATAGTTCTATTAAGACACCCATCCAGGTCTCTTCTTTAATAACATATTCCCATTCACTGTCCAACCCTAGTTGTTCCTTCTCATCCACTTTCATTTTATAGGCTTTGCCTAACTCCTCCTGGGAATCACCCCAGGCTTCCTCTTCTTCATGTGAGGACACTTTCTCCTTCATCCCTTTCTCTTCCTCTGACTTGCATCCTTCAGGGTGCCTTTATTATCATCCAACTCCAGACTAGAACTCCTTTCCCCCATTTCCTTGGGGGGGGGGTCCCCTACTTTATTTATTTTTTATTTAAATAATTAATTATATTTTTATCCCACCCAACTGGTGGCTCAGTCACTATTCAGGGCGGCAAACAGTTCAGCAAAAGGCAAAAACAAAACAAAACAAAAACCTGACAAAATACCTGATAAAGGGTATAGACTATAAAATCTTAAGAAGATATTACATACAAAAAGGTGATAAAACAAGACAAGTACATAATCTGGGGGTAGGGAGTGGGGCTGCTCAATCGATCAGCAAGATTTCTGGTAAGGCCATAAAAAGGCTGATTAGAAAAGCCAGGTCTTAATGTGCTTCCTGAAACCAAAGAAGGAAGAGGATAACCATACCTCAGGTGGGGGTGAACTGCCAGAGCTCCCTTTCTCCTTATGTGAGAACTGGTGTGTGAACTGGCGCTTGGGCAAAGGCTAAGGTAAAGGTTCTGCCTGCACATGCTAGTTGTGTCTGACTCTGGGCATGGTGCTCATCTCTCTTTCCCAACCAAAGAGCTAGTGTTGTGCAAGTCCGTGGCCATGTGGCCGGCATGGTTGAACGCATTTCTGCGCACGGAACATTTTGCATGGGCAAAATGGAGCCCAAATTCTTTTCCCTTCTATGTGCCCATGATGCTCGAGCAGGCAGCACTTCCCCCGCAAAACGATAAGCAACAGTCGCACTTCTTTTGTACAACACTGACCAGTCATTTTGATGGTAGCAGTCTCTGAGGTGTATGGTGGAGGGAAGCAAGCATGTGAAAACTTCGGCCCTCCTGATGTTTTGGACCACAACTCCCAGCATGCTAAGCTTAGAATGCCATTGGCAAAGGACTGTGGGAGTTGTGGTCCAAAACATCTGGAGGGTGTTACAGCATCAGACTCAGCTCGGAGCCCCTATCAGTCATGGAGGGCACAGCCTGATCTGGTCTCTCAGCCTACTAACCCATCAGGCAGAAATATTCTGAGGACAAAAGCAGAGGAGGGGGTATAGGGGAAAGGGGAGGGCTGTGTAGTCTATTCCGTGTTTCTTGGAAACAGAATAAAATAGAACGGGAAGAAAGTTGCAATTCCTTCTCTTGCTCAGTGGAATAATTAATCCACCCATATTTCTGCACCAGAAAAACCCAAGTATCAAGAACGACCCTTTTCTGCATTATAAGAAACATACCGGAAGAGTTTTTGAATGCAGAAATTATTAGGCTGACTCAAAACAGGAAGACATCATTAGGTATACAGTCCAGATGAAGCATCTTAATTGACTCTGGTCTAGTGCCTCCTTCACTTAAACCTGCCTTCATCTCCTCCTCCCTTTAATCAGAGATGTTCTCAGCATGAGGCTTTTATCTCACCTAACCTCCATCCCCTAATGATTTCCCCTCACCTCCTGAAGGCTCACTTGTGGCACCCTGAGACTAAAAGAGATACTGACTCACATCTTGGGACCGCCTGTCTTCACAATGAAACAAAGCTGTGCCTGGTCTCTAGTAACGGATCGTATTATCATGCGAACAGGCTGCTATTCTCACTGATACTTACAATCAATCACACCTTTCACTCTGGAGAGCCCTCACAGGGGATGTCTGAAAATTGGAAAATGAACCTGTTCTTGGTTCTTTCAGCTTGGGCCCATTTCTAAATGAACGAGGTCCTTTCTGTGATGCTCAGCTACACAAAAATCCCTCATTCATATGTTCCCCACCCCACACCTCTCTTGTACATATATTGTTCCATTTTTTATTATGTATTTTGAAAACCGCCCAGAGTGGCCATGTTACCAGATGGTGCAGTAGAGAAATCCAATAAATAAATAAATAAATAAATAAATCCTCTTCAGAAAGCCTCTTAACTATTTTCAAAATTCGCAAATAAGAATGTTGGGACAATTTTAAAGCAGACTATTGTTGTGGATGGTTTTTTTTAAACCATCTCCTTTTGTACATCAGTTGTATCAAAATAGGATCAGAGCTCAACAATGTCTTTATTTACTCAGAACGAAGTGCTACTGCACTCAAGGGATTTCCTTCCGTGCCCGCCATTAGAGGAGAGTGATTAATGTTCTGCGCATTTGTTAAATAGGACCAGTTCAAAACTTCTGTTTAATTCAGAAACCAGCATCCATTCCTAAATGAAAAATAAAATAAAAAAGAAATCACAGAACGGTTGTTTTGGGAGACAGGAAAAGAGAGGAAAAAACGCTGGCGACCTTTGTGTGGCTCCCTACCCTTCTGCAGCACAATGTTGCCATGATGCCTGCATTATCTGAATCTCAATCTGGAGATTAAAAGATGCTGCTTTGTTGTCACAGCCAAAGGAGACAGAGAGGGGATATCAATCACCAAGGCCTCTCCTTGTCGGACAAGGAGGGCTATTCATTGAGATGCAGGTAACGCTCCCGATCGTAAGGACTGCAGTGCTGTGAAAGAAAAACAGCACCCACGTTGCATACCAAGTGGAATTACATTTAACTGATTCATTTTATTGCCAAATGGATCAACATTATTCCGGGCCAGCGTATTACAAGACATTTCTGAGGAAATGTGCCTGCAGAAACATAGATCTCAGCTAATTATATTACATGCATATTTTATAACTCATCTGACACTCAAAGGACACAGATTTCTGACAAAGACGTCAAAACCAGCCTCTATCTGCAAGATCTTTTTATTGGCTTTATTATTGGAGCTCATTCCTATGTGCATGATTGCTATCCATGTAGAGGAGTTGAAAGGTACACCACCTGAGCAATACTACCTCTCCCACCTGAATAGTATCACCCTAGGATTCAGGCACCAGAAGATGCTATTGTCACTGCTGATATATGATTCAATGGCAGCCCTGTAAACTGGAGCAGTACCATCTTGTCCTTTCTTTCAGGTAGAATATGTCTGCAGCCAGCTCTGCTCTTCATGTGAATCAAGGAAGCACATGGATGGGGCAGCTCATGGCAAAATGGAGGACCTCCTGCCAACTTTGGTGGAAAATGCACAGGGTGTAGCCACGAACACAAAAAGCTCCAGATGCCAAAGCTGGACATCCTTGTCCTACTCAGATATAAGTCTTGAGATTCCAAAATGGACATAAGCCTTTATAAGGAAGCCTCTGAAACTTATGCTTAGTACCCACCAGCATGAAATAATGTTAACCTCCAAATTTAACGGGCTTCTGTCAAAAATAATCACAGCGAAGAGCAAATGAAAGATTCAAGTGACTTATAAGAGCAACATGGAGAAATGATCCTTTTACATTTTTTGCATACCTGTTTGAACACAGAGTTGTAAAGAATGCAAGTCACTGCTTTCCTGTGACTTGTGACTCTACGCTTGCCCAAATCCTGTTCCATTGCCAACAATGTCAGTCGATTGTTAAATGAGATGAAAAGGTGTCCATGAGATTCATTGAAATAAAGCACTGAATGGTAGTCCAGGCTTCTTGGAAAGGAACCTGCAATCCTTTGGATACACAGCTGATGTTGAATGTCCCAGATCCTTAACACCTGTGTATACAGCAAAAGGACAAAGGAAGAAATCAAAGCCAAACATCATTTCTTGTGACAATCACAAGTCCTGGTTCAGCCCGTTTCCTGAATGAATGTGAGATCAGAGACCCAAACTGTGGTCCTGGACTACAAAACAGCCCCTTCCAACACACCCGTCTACATTTGACTTGGCTGTGCTATCCAGGAACTCAAAATCTATAAAAGCTGTGCACATTACCTCATTCAGCTCTCACCATAGATCCTTCAAATCCTGAACTCCCTATAGATAGATGAGAGATCAAGGTGCATTTGGCACCGTAGCTTCCAACTTAATAACCAAACTTTTAACTGAAGAAGATTTTAGACTTTATTTTTTAAAAAAACAAAAAGGCAAGTGGTTAAAACTGTGTATAAAAAGCAAGTAGAGAAAGGTTGTGAGGAGAAGCAAGAGGACACACAAACACACACAAAAATAATAATAATGAAATGGGTTTCTTTACCTAATTCAGTGTTGGTGAACATATGGCATGGGTGATAAAGGTGGCACTCTGAGACCTTCCTGTGGGCACCTGACATTGCCCCTTCACACCTGTATTCAGGTGCAATTGCTGTGTTGGTACTTTGTGAAAAAATAGTGGGTTTTGAATTAAAGTTTGGGCACTCGATCTCTAAAAGGTTCACCATCACTGACCTAATGCTTACTTATCAACATAGGACAACATAGTTCTAGAGCATATACAGAGTGCATCTCTACTAGAGCAGCATGACTGAAAAAGCTACTTGTATGAGTAAGGAAACATTTCCATCCCAAAAGAAAAGTAGTCCAGTTGCCATGACTCAACTCCCACTTGGCAGGATGGCGACTGAGGTTAGTATATCCTACGCTTCAATCTTCTTAAAAACAATGGGATAACTGCATCCATTTCTCACTAATATTCAGCCAAAACCGCTTCTCTAATTATTACCATACCAGGCTAGCTGACCAGGCTGGCCTTGAAGTCTTCTGCTCATGAGATATGATGCAGGTGTTTCCCATTCTTGTTGTTCAGCGAAATTCACCTTTTACAGCTAAGAACCATTTACCCATACACAGATCAGGAACTTGATTCTATGAGGGGCCCTAGTTCCCATATCTGGCTTTTTCTCATTTTCTTCCCATTTCTCATCTAAATAATTAAGAGGGTACAAAGAGAGGTGCAGCACAGCAGAGAGGTGTACTGTAGTTTGAGACACAGAGACTTGTCCTTCTCTTTTGGACATCCACTCTTAAGAACAACCAGACCTACAGTTCTTTGTGGGCACACACAGAATGATGGTTAGAGGTCCCATCCAGGACATGGATCTCAGGATCAGAGTTGTTTATAGGATGTACCAATCCAAAATATATTAGAAAGGTTATTTATTTGCCTAAAGTTTCTGTCATTATCTATCTGGCTGGATATCTGATTTGTGCATAACACCACAATAGTTTTTTTCACTACAAAGAATGGGCAGTGGACATTCCAACACTCTGATGATGATAATTATGTGTTGTCAAGACAATTCCATCTTATGGTAACTTTTTACAGAGTTTTCCAAATATCAGGCACTCAGAAGTTGTTTAGCAATTCCTCCTTCTATCACTTACCCAAAAAAGGCAGGCATGGCATTATATGGGGCAAGGATAATTAATCATTGCTGTTTTGCGTAATGATTTGAGTGTGAACCTGCAAGAAACATTGATTCTGAGAGATGATTCATAATATTTCAAAGAAAATTGCCAAAAGGACCCAAAACTTTAAAGGGAACCAGTTCATTTGTAATGAGTTTACAGCAGTATAGATCCAAAAGAATTAAAAGAAAATACAAGACACAGATAGGATAATGTCATGGAGCCTAGAAAATATCTAAAACCAATATAACACCAACCTCAAAATATTTTGAATGCATGGTCAAAAAGGACAAGTATGGGCAATGGTGGGATTTCAGTTACTTGGTATAGCTCAATGGGTTTAAATTGAGTTCAAATTCTCATAGTTCAACCTCCCATGGTATGAGAGTGGTCAGCTGAAATCAACCAGAACAATTCTGGCCTATGGAATAACATGTTCTTCCATCTATGTGACCATGGGCTAGTTCCAAAAGACCACCAGAAGGAGGGACTGCTACCCAGAAAATCCTGGGATGGATCAACATAGCTTAGAATCAACTGTAGCAGCATATTGATTGCTGTGATGATGATATTACAAGCTTCTACTGGAAAGAACCCTATGGATTAGAGATGGGCACGAATCAAAAAAATGGCATTTCGTTTGTTGTTTGTCGTTTGTAGGGTCCGTTTCGGTTCGTTTCTGTTTTTTGCAATTTTTTTAAAAAAATAATCATTTTCGTTTTCGTTTGTTTCGTTACCATTTCATTACCATTTATTTCAATTTTTTGTGATTTTTTAAGGATTTTAAGCAAGTCACTCATATTGCAGTAACGGAAACGAAACGCACAACAAAAATTCTGGTGTTTCTGTTCGTTTCGTTTCATTTTAGAGACAAAATTCGTTTGTCGTTTTGTTACGTAATGAAATGAAAAAATGAAAAATTGTTCATTTCGTGCCCATCTCTACTATGGATGATCAAGTCCAGCCCCTCTCAAGAAGTCACAGTGGGAAAATGAACTCCCAGTCTGTATTTCCGCAGCCAGAGACCTAAGCCACAGCACTATCCAGGATCTTTCAGCAGAGGTTTGATTTGGGTTGGCTGGTAGTAAATGAGAGAGAGAGCTGTAGCAATGCAAAAGGCTTTGTATGCAGATAGGTTTCAATGAAGTTGCCCATTCATTTATCAAAATGAAATCCATGCCTGCTGATGCCAAGAATGACATGGGATTGCTTGTAAAATAATGGCTGGACAATCAAATGAAAAGCAATGGTGACAAATGGAATGCTTTCAAAGGCTTAGTGGAAGGTTAATAATACCCATTAAAGAATTTGAACTGGCGCATTTAGGGAATAGTAATGGAAACCAAGAGCTGACAACTTGTGTGTGGCTAAGAATACCTGGACATTCTGTTGGCCTTTGGATAGAATGTGTACCCCACATAAAATTCAGAAACCTAGTGTGCGATATCAAATCTGCACTGAAGACATCTGAAGGGAAATCTGGATTTAAGACTGCCAAACTTTTCAGCTAAGAATAATCAGATAATAATAAATCATAATGACCTGGTGCTGTCAAGTAATTCTGATTTATGGTCACCCTTTTCAGGGTTTTCTAGGCAGAGAGTACTCAGAAAAGGGTCTGTGCAGCTTGCCCAAGGCCACACAAGGTGTCTTGACTCACAGGAGGCTTAGCGGGGAATCAAACTCCCAACCGCTGGCTCTGCAGCCAGACACCTAAACCACTGAGTTATCCAGCCAGGTAATACAGAGGCATTCCTCTAGAATCTGATCATACCTGTCAAGTGTCACGTTTTGGCTGGGGCATTGCCATTTTTCAGCCTTTGTCCCATCGTCTACCCAGAACATTTATTTTCTCGGAAATGTCCCGGGTGGCAGTGGTTGACAGGGAGGCTTTCACATGTGTGCCTTTCCAGATGCACCAAAAGTGCATTTTTGCAGTGTTGGCTCCGGCCTGCTCTCACTGGTCACCCAAGTTGGCCCCATGGCCAATGGCAAGCCAAGGAGGGCACCGGAGAGGGAGAGCAAGCCACCTGCGAGAGCAGGCATGCCTTTATGTCTGTGCATGGGCCAGTGGGGGAGGAAGAGCAGGCAAGGAGGCAGGCAAGGGCCAAGTAGGCCAGGCACGGCTGCAGAAGGAGGAAGGTTGATCAGGCAGGCTGCCCGCTGTGGCCACTTCCTGGGTGGTGGCCGTGGAGAAACAAAGTGCAGCCTCTCTCTCTCTCTGAGCCAGCCAGTGTTGAGGAGCTGCCCTCACCCACCTGCCGCCGAGGTGCAGGGGGTGGCGGCAGGGGGAGGGGCAGCCAAGAAAGGGGCCCGCTCAGCACCTCCCATCTGGAGAGGGAAGGGGGGCCTCCTGTAGGTGGACCACCAGGGGCAGGGGCACGGTTTCTGGGCTATGAGCAGAGCATGTCCCCTACCAGAGCATGGAACAGGTGGGCAAAGGGCTAACAGTAGAAGCAAGCACCTCCGCTGCTGCCACTGCCAACACCACACTACCTCAGCTGCTGCCGCCGCTACCAACAGCACACCAGCAGCAAGAACACCGCAGTGAACAAGGGGGAGGCGGAGATGGTGGTAGCAGCGGCGGTGTGGTGGAAGGGGCACATGTGCATGTGGATGTGTTTCAATGCACATGCACATTAGCACACACACACACACACATTACCCCACTTTACTCCCATCCCGGCCAGTGCCAGGGGAAAGTTGACAGCTATGAATCTAATACAGAGACATTTTGAAGCTCACATGTTTTCTGGCATAGAAATAAGTGTTCTGGGAAGAAAATGACAGAAGTAGAGTCACTGAAAATGTGGTGTTCCTAACAGGTTACTTATGCGAGACAAAATGAAGTGACTCACATTTCCAAAGCTCCTACGCCTTGTGATCCCACCCATTGTTCCAACTAGCTCATGCTTGATCATTGGGCGATCACTAGATTTCTGTGATTTGCTGCACAGTATTTTTTACATTACTACAATGTATGCGATGGGAATGCTCTTGCCATCCCTAGCAGGCCATCATCCTGTCTCCACACCCACCAGTGGATCTTATGGACACCCACGGTGGCAGGACACCATGAGGGGCAGAAAAGGAGACCAAGGTCCCAGGTACAGAAAAAGAGCTAGCGACATATGAGCCACACCAGGGTGAGATGGTGTCGGCTACGCCAAGCTGGCAGGAACCCAGCTTTAAGAAGCAGAGGAAGGGGAGGGGAGTCTCATTGCCCACAACTGAACTAGAGGGAGAGGAGCAGGGGAAAATGGCAGAGCAGCTGGCTCCCATATTTTGCATTTTTGGGAAGCAGAACCTACTGACAATGGACCAGGGAGTGGATCCATATACAGCTGGTTCAACCCTCAACATTCCAACAACAACATCCTCTTGACTCAGGGAGGAAGCACCCAAATGAGTGCCTGTGATGAAGCCAAGAAGGAGTTGGGGAGCATGGAAGCCTTTTAGTGCCTGGTAATATAGACCTTCCTTAAAGGGTGTCACCTGCCTAGCATCAGTGTGAAAGATATGTCCAGCCACATGTACACACATGCTGTTTAATTTGCCAAAACTGTGAAGAAAGCTCAGGAAAAGAGCCATTTCACAATATTGGCAAATCAGTCACTTTTACAGCTCCATGAAGGGGGGGCTGAAGAAGTGTAAGGAGGGAGAGAGAAATTAAGGGTGGATTAGGGCAGTGACTATATGCAGTATCCCTTTAAACCTTAAAATATTAATGGAAAATAGATGTGTATTGGGGCAGCACAGCCTGCAGTCAGTTTGCCTGCTGTCAAAATACACATCTGCTTTCCTAATTCACATACCCGTATATACGTGAGTATAAGTCGACCCGAGTATAAGTCGGGGGACCTAATTTAATCCCCCAAAATTGGGGAAACTTATTGACTCGAGTATAAATCTAGGGTGGGTAATACAGCAGGCCTCCTTTGTGAGCTAGGGGAGCGGTGTGTGATGTTTAAAATGACTTTTAGCCACTGAGGCAAGCGCTTCTGGGACTCCCTCCCACTGCAGGCCAGGACTGCCCCGTCTTTGCTGTCTTTCCAGAAACAGGCAAGGACCTTTCTCTTCAAGCAAGCTTTCCCTGAGTCTTTTTAAGAATCTACCATACATGGCTACACAGACTTTGTGTTTATAACCACTGATAGCTTTGTGTTTATATCTCTCCTTGTGTAATTGCATTGACACTATGTTATCAACTGTTAACCTTAATAAACCTTTACTTACAGAGTCATAAATTACATACTCTACTAAGGGGTCTATATCCTTAAAATGAGATAAAAAACATGGCCAGGTATTATTATCTATCTTGGTCGCAACCCAAACATCTGTTTGCGAGTTACTATTGCTGCCGCACAGAATTTAGCCACTTTTCTTGTAATATGATGTAATATCAGAAAGTAGCAGTTGTACATAAAATTCCTCTGTTCTTCCTGGAAATTTGCAGATAATAGGAGACAGGAGCTCCATGCGGATTATTTTTTATTATTATTTTAATGGAAGACTGTATCATTTTGTACTTATTTCAAATTTCAAATTGTATGTGATTATTGTGGATTGTTTGGTGTTTTTGGTCTTTGACCGTAATAAAGCTGCTGCTGCTGCTGTAGTAGTAGTTGTTTTTGGTGGTGGTGGTGGTTGTTAACCTTATACTGTTGCCTTATAATGCTGTAAGATGCCCCTCAATTCCCTGTTTCTCAAACTGTTTGTGTTTTTATTGTAATGGACAGGATATTGTCTCTCCTTACTGTAAGCCGCCTTGGGTCCTTTTCCAAGAAGAAAGGTGGGGTAAAAATACTCATAAATAAATAAATAAATTTAGTAGTGAGGCTTCTGGGGGTTTTAATCCAAGAACATCTGGTGAACCAAGGTTGGAAACCATTAGCTTAGGACAGCAGGACAAGCAGGAAAGCGAAAGAGAAGAGGTAGCCTGAGAGAAGTGAAGGAAACGTTTCTCCCTCAGGTTATACAGCCAGACACACCCACATTCCCCACATGGGCCTGGGCAGAGCTCAGAGCATTAGTTTAAAAAACAACCTTAACCGGTTCCATCAATTCTTAGTCAGGCCACCCCACCTCATTCCTTTATGTTAACATGTTAAGGGAAATAAATTCCCTCTGTTTCAAATGTTCACAGGCTGAAAGTAGCTCCTTGTTTCCTGTCTTCATCCACCAGATGAAGTATTGGCGGAAATTCTGTAGCTTCCGTATGCATACAGGAGGTGAACAGCATCACATTCAGTGGCTTCTAGTTCATGATGAGTCACTGCTGGGAATCATGGTTGCTGGCTTTGCATATGCTCTGGCATCCCAAAAGGGACTCATTCATTGCTAACTGGAAGAAACTGTAAGCCACAGCATTTGATGTCTGGATGCACAAGAAAGCAACATGATTTCAGTCACTGAGTTACTATGTTGCGATTTCTTCATTTCGATAGTTGAAAAATGTGACTTAGTTACATGTTCATTGCCCAAAGCATAAGTAGTTTGCCTTAATTCCATTACTTGTAACTAGCTACTGCCACACGTTGCCTTTTAATCTCTTTACTAGAGATGGGCATGAAACGAACAATTTTTTGTTTTCATTTTTGTTTTTTCGTTTCATTACGTAATGAAACGACAAACGGATTTTGTCTCTAAAATGAAATGAAATGAACAGAAACACCGGAAATTTTGTCATGCGTTTCGTTTCCGTTACTGCAATATGAGTGAATTGCTTAAAATCCTTTAAAAAATCACAAAAAATGAAATAAATGGTAATGGGAATGAAACGAACAAAAACGAAAACGATTTTTTTGCAAAAAAAATCATGAAAAATGGAAATGAACTGAAACGGGCCCTCCAAACAACAAACGACAAACAAAATGCTGTTGTTGTTTTTTATTCGTTCCCATCTCTACTCTTTACCAGTGCCTCGCCCAGAGCAGGACTAGTGTTCTGCTTTCTGTGCTGTTGCAACACCCACCTTATCTTTGGAGAAGCTGAACAACAGTTTGCGCTCCATAATGAACTGGACAGCAGTTACAGCATCTGAATGGCCCTCCAGGACACCAGCAGGTTTAGAGGTGACATATGGATTCCAAAGGCAGACAGACCGATTAACCCCTGCAGTGGCTGTTCAAAATAACAGGCATATTTTTTATTTCATTTTTTAAATAGACATACCTTCCCAAAAGGAACGAATGAATGTGCCACAGTTGCAGCAACAGTTTTAAAAACAGGAAGGGGTGGGGGTGGGGAGAAACAATGGATTTCATTATAAGTTTTGATTATATAGGCTTTCTCTGTATTTCTCTCTTCCTCTCTGTTCCCTCCTGTGTTTATTTAATAAGATAAATAAGATAAGATCAATCTTTATTGATCCCACATCTGGGGAAATTTACTTGTTACACAGCTCCCAATATAAAAAAACAAGTAAAGATGGCTAGGTGCACAAAAATGTGTAAGGTGTGTGTGAGAGAAAAAATAGCTAATAGAGATTAAATAAAATAAGAAACCCAATATACAAATATTACACTAAAATTTGTATATAAAAATAAATATAAAGAGAAGCTACAGTATGTATACCCCATATGAATATGTTAAACTGTAGAGTTGAAGAGTCTCACAGCAGTAGGAATAAAGGACCTGTGATAGCACTCCTTCCCACACCGGGGATGTCTGAGTCTGCCACTGAAGGAGCTACACAGAGCTTCCACTGTCTGGTGCAGTGGGTGAGAAGTATTGTTCATAATGGATGTCAGCTTAGCCAACATCCTCCTCTTACCCATCTCCTCCACAGAATCCAGAGGGCATTCCAAGACAGAACTAGCCCTCCTGACCAGCTTGTTCAGTCTGTTCTTAGCCCGTTCAGTACTACCTGAACTCCAGCAGACTACAGCGTAGAAAAAAGCTGAAGCTACCACAGAGTCATAAAAAATCTGTAACATAGGCCTACACACTCTGAAGGAGCTCAGTCTCCTCAGGAGATGGACGTGGCTTTGACCCTTCTTGTATAGGGCATCAATGTTATGAGTCCAGTCCAGTTTATTATATAAGTGAACACCCAGGTACTTGATGCTGTTCACTAACTCAATATCTAAGCCCCGGATGTTCACTGGTGTAAAAGGTAGTGTCTTTCTCTGGAAGTCAATCACTATCTCTTTTGTCTTGCTGGTGTTTAAGCGCAAGTGGTTGTTTTCACACCAGTCAACAAAGTCCATGATGGTTGACCTATACTCCAGCTCCTTCCCTTCTGACATGCATCCAACAATGGCTGAGTCATCAGAGAATTTCTGGAAATGGCAACTGCTAGTATTGTAGGTGAAATCCGAGGTGTAGAGAGTAAAAAGGAATGGTGAAAGCACTGTACCCTGTGGAGCCCCCGTGCTACAGGCCACCACATCAGACACGCAATTCCTCAGCTGCATGTACTGTGGCCAGGTCTACTTTTTGCCTTCATTTATAGCCAGCATGATCCAGAGAAAGAAACACAGCCTGGACCTAGAATTTATTCTGCACAATCCTTCAGATTCAATCCCCAATTGGTATAGAGAGGGGAGGGGAGAATAGCGTCTCTCACAGGGTTGAAGAAATAAATTATAATAGAGTGCCTACAATTTAAAGGGCTTTATTGAGTAACAGCCAATTTTTTGGATGGAAAAAAGTTATTTCCATCTCAGTTTTCTATCTGTAAATAATGTCCAAGGGGACTGAAAAAATGTATACAAATAAAGCCCAATGAAATAAAGCAAGAGATAGGCAGGAACCAAACTATGAACCAGAAAAAAACAAAAAACCAGCTGGTTCGTGGTTCAGTTTTCAACCCAGTTTGGGGTGTGTGTCCTGTTTTGCTGTAATGAAATGGAGAGTAGAACATTTCTGCTTTGTTTTGCTTTGACAAAATGGATGCCTATTCACCCTCTTACTGCTACCTCCATTGCCTCCCTACCTGGCCCTGCAGCCTCTGCCACTATGCCCACCTCTGCCACTCCCACCATAATCATAGACAGTGAGCTGGCTTCCTTCCAGGAGATGGGCCTGATGCCCCCACACATGGGCCCACAGCCCAGCTGATTGGGTTGCATGTACAGAGATAGGTATGTGCATGGAAGGCAGAGACCATCATGATCAGCTGGAGGTTGACAACCTGCACAGTGGCAGTATCCAGGCTCCTTGGAGGCATGGTGGCAGTACAACAGGAGTGGTTCAGCTTTCTAGTTGGTTCATTGTGATTTGTGGCTAACCACGAACCATCATGAACCTCCAAATTTCAGATTTGTCCCCATGTTTAAACACAGCAAATATCCCAACCCTAATCACAGAATCATCAAATCATAGATGTGCAATGCTAGAAGAGACTGATGGTTGTTCATAATCAAGTCCCAATGCTTTTAGCATGTTTTACCCCCTGGCATGGGTACTGTATTTAGGATTGCATCCTACCATGACTGTATTGGTGAGGGCATACATTTAAAAATAAATCAAAATAAAAGATGAAAGGAAATGGGGAAGTAAAGCTGAGTGTCCTGAGGAATCAGTTCCAGAGTATGCTTGTTACTAAAAGTCCCCTTATCAGTGTATCTGATTCAGATAAAGGCTTTCTTTAATTAAATCATTCCCTATACATACATTTGGTTCTGATATTTGGTTCTAATAGTGGAGGCTATTAGAAAATGTTGGGAACCCAACATTTAAATTAATGGAAGGGAATTCAATAAGGAACCCACCAAATGGCCCAACAAGGACTGAGTGCACTAAGTAGAGATGAGCACGAAACGAACAATTTTTCGTTTCCGTTTTTGTTTTTTCATTTCGTTACGTAACAAAACGACCAACGAATTTTGTCTCTAAAATGAAACGAAACAAAAAGAAACACTGGAATTTTTGTCGTGCGCTTCGTTTCCATTACTGCAATATGAGTGAATTGCTTAAAATCCAAAAAAAAAATCACAAAAAAGGAAATTAATGGTAACGAAATGGTAACAAAATGAATGAAAATGAAAATGAATGTCTTGCAAAAATTTGCAAAAAATGGAAACAAATCGAAACGGACCCTCCAAACAACAAATGACAAACGAAATGCCATTTTTTTTTATTCGTGCCCATCTCTAGTACTAAGTGGCCTTAGAATGCAAGCTGTTTGTTGGGGGAGACAGAACATTATGTGGGAGAAGAAATGGAGTGGAATATTATTCAAAAGAACACAGATGGCTTGCCGGTCCCACACACATGTATGTGTCACTGTTACTGTTGTAGCTTTTTATGGGCTGTTAAATCCCTTCTGGCTCACGGGCACCTTGTAAATTAGCGGTCTCCTATTTGCTGGAGTTGTTATTGGAATTATATTTATGTCACAACATTCCTCCTCGCCCATCGATCTTCACACAGTCCTGTGCTTCTCAATGGGCTGAGACAGGATGATTGGAGTGGGGTCATCAAATGAATTTGGACCAAAACCTGGGCCTCTGAATACTTAGTTTGTTTATTTTAACCAATACCATACATCACACTGGATATAAGTAGCAAATACGGTGTACAGTTCTGATCACAATCCCAGAAAATGGATTTGGTAGGCCTGGAAGAGGAGCCAAAAAAGACACAAAGTCATTCCGTACCCAGCAAAAATTGGGTTAGTTCAGCTTGACAGGAAAAAGGTTAGAAAGAAGACGTAACTGTAAGGTATGAAACTGAATATAATGTGGAGCAATTGAGTAGGCAGAAATCATTCTCCTTCTCCTCGTAGGGCAGTGGTTAAACTGTTGTACTGCAGCCATAACTGTGCTCACAACCTGGGGTTCAAGGTTTGCTCAGCTGTCCATCCTTCTAAGGTCAATAAAATGAGTAGCCTGCTGACTAGAGAGGCACTGTGTAGCCTGCATAATTACTTGTAAAATGCCCAGAGAGTGCTTTAAGTGCAATGGGGTGGTATATAAGTGGCATGCTTCTCCCATAACACTGCGTCCCAGGCTTATCTACTGAGGCTGAATGACAGGTGGTTTCCTACATATAAAAGAATGCATCTCTGCATACTGTACAGATACACTGTGGTATTCATTGCCACTAGATGTGATGACTGTTGCTGATTTGGATGGCATTAAGAGGAGATACAAGTTCTTTGTGGGCAATGGGGCTGTTAATGGCTACTTCTAGTTATTATTGCTATACAGTTTGCTCCCTCCACTACCAAAGGCAATATATACCAGATGGCAAGGAAGTGGACAAATCTTTGGGTCTGAGTCCCAAGTCTGAGTCTAAGTGTTTGGTACTATGTCCAAGTCCATATCACATACAAGTTCTTTTCCCTAGGAAAAAAAAGAAAGGAGTTGTGATGATCCTGGGTTTTCTTACACTGCCACCACTAATTTCATGTACAGTAACATCTTCCAGGTACCCACAAAGTCGCCACCAGGTTACTAACTACTTATATATTAAAGAGGGAGCTAGATACCAAATTTTAGGGTTTAAAAACAAAATAGGAAAAGTTTGTTGTATTAGAATCAAAATATTCAATATTCTCAGTATAGCATAGATTAATGAAATCATATGCTTTACTAAAAATGTACTGTTTATTGTTATCACAGTGTTTCTTTTCCACCAGATGCTATAATCCTATCTTCCTATCTGCTGATCTCCGTATCTGCTAGTTATTTTTAACAGACATTCATTTTATACACACACACCCGGCTCCTGAGGCATGTACAAAACTTCTTTTTGCTGACTTCATTTTTTCATTTTTGGAATTAGTATGTAAAGCCAAGGTTCTGACGTTTCAGTATGTAGATGACAATATTGTTTCATGCTGAAAATAATTTTTGGTCAAAAGAAATTGCTTTAGCCTATCCCTTGCTCTTTTTCATTTTAGTTTTCTGCCACCAGTGCCTTGACCAGTAGTTCCTAACTTTGGGGGTCGACTCGAGACCCCTTTGGGGGTCGATTGACCATTTCACAGGGCTCACCATGAGCCAGTGAAGAAAAAGGCACAGGTGGCTTGAGTCTGGAAAAGGAGGGGGAAGGGGGAGAGTGAGTTACAGCTTGATAGGTAGGAAGGGATATCAGTCAATGGCACCGGAGGCTACAATTGGCTGAGGGTGCCTGTAGAGGGAAGTTCTCTATGACACCCATGGCAGTAGCCTGCCAAAGAGGGCTTGTGGCCTCTTCCAAGCAGGGCAAGGGGTCACCACCACAGGAGGAACTGTATTAAAGGGTTGTGGCATTAGGAAGGTTGAGAACCACTGGCCTAGAAACAATTCCCAGGCATATTCTTGCCTCTCCAGCATTCTCTCACATGCATGGCAATAATTCCTTATTGTTTTTTCCTGTCTGCCCAACTCCTCTGTGGAACACAGGGTATGTTCAGTTTCACCTCCATTCAGAACTGAATCCCATCTGTATGTTTTCAAGATTTTTTTTATGTGCACTCCTTCAGAGAGCAATGATTATTCCTCTTGATATAGTCTTCACTTTCCTTGGACTTAGAGAAGCCAAAGCCAAGAGGGAGGTCCTCTGAGAAGCAATAATCTACACCATAAGCCTAAACTGACTGAACCATTACAGCTTCTCCCCAGCCACCCTGTGAAATGCCATTTTATGGAAGGCTTAAGGAGGGAGAATTCTCAGAGCCCTCACAAAACAGAGGCTTGTAGAAGTCCTTGAGGAAACCAGTGTTGGTTATATTTTACTCTAATCAGTTCACATTTGTCATGCAGAAGTCCCTTGATATATAGGCCTATGGCATTTAAGAGTTTCTAAGATACAGCTACCTCTAGGTAAATGCCATGTTTTACAATGCTGCTACGATGTACTGCACCTCACTGTATGGAATGCAGCCCAGAAAATGACTCTTCCGTTTTATCACTCTTCCTTACGCATGATAACTATGACTCCTGCATCACCATCTGGAAGCTTAGGAGGCTAGCTTGCATTCTCCCCCGCCCCCCAATTCCCTCCCATGCTTATTACCAACAACGCAGAGAGTATTTACAAATAGAAAAGTTGCTTTTTAGAAGAGCTGTGTTCCCATTAACTATTGATGGTTTCTTGAATGCAATTTGTTCGCGTGACTGATAACAATTTTAAGAAATTAATTTGTTAAAATATTTTGTTCCACTGGTTGTTGCTTTTTGCTAAAAAAAAATTACTCTTTATGTGGGAAAGAAAATGGCATCAGATGTAGAAGATTCTGTTCAGAATGGCCTAATATGCCTTTAAATAGCAACTAGGGAGAGTAAATAGAACACATTGGTTGTCATACCAAAAATACATGACAAGGTTGTTCCCACTTGCTACATTACTTCTTTAATTAATGCTATTACACCTTCATTTACCCTTTAGAGTGCAATTCATTACAGCTAGCTGTATTTACCTGTAACCTATTGTTTTGAAACTCTGCAACAGAAGAAATTTAATTATGTTTCGAATCAGGATGAACAGCTTTCTCAAGCCAATATATGTCAATGTGTCTGCATTTTCAAATCATATTTTATTATACGGTCATTGACCCAAGTATTTAAAAATAGGCTTATAAAATACAGTATATAAAATACGTAAAATACATAAAATGTTAAAATATTTCAGATAAGATTAGTCCCTATCATATGGCTATCTAGTGATAACTTCTGCGGATTCTCAGAGCCGCAAATAAACACTTGGCCACAGTTTGGTTTGCTCCTGGCAGCAGGAATTTCAAGAGATCAGTGGAGGGCATACTGGTATATTTGCTCGTAATTGGGTGGAGGTAATAGAGGCGTTCGGACCTACAGAGTCTGCATTCTATTATGGTGTTTGACAGGGTCTCAGTTACTTCATTCCCACAGGGGCAGAACCTTTCTCCCATATGGTGTGTTATTAAAGTGCCCTTTTAACTGGGCTGAGGGAAAGCAGTTGAATCTCACCCTAGATAATGCAAAACGGTTCCTAGGAATTGTAATTTGTTGTATATAGTTTGCTGGCCTAGGAAAGTTAAATTTTAGGCCAAGGTGCAATGGTGAGCAGATTCTATCTGCACCTGCTAGGGAGTATTGATAGTCTATATCTTTAATCCTTTGAGTCAACATTGACTTTATGGAATCATTGGGGTGAGTTTGAGGAAAATCCATGGAGAAACCTAAAAAATGAAGTTTATCCATGAAGCGCTTATGTCATGAGCTGACAAAGGCATCTTTTTGTATATAATATAGGTACCCACTATTTATAGGGGCGTGTAATACCTTTAGCCAGTACTGGTAAGCATAGAGCCATGCTAGACATTCAACGGAGTGAAAACCAGCCTCTAGGCGGAGGGCCGCTGAAGAGACACATTTTGGCATACCAAAAAGTGATCTCAGTGAGTTTGACACTACAGTACTCTTTCAATCAAGGGGTTGAAGCCCATGTTCCACATTGGAGCCCCATACAAAAGCTGAGCGAGAACTTGGTGTTTGACTTAAACTCCCCTCCCTGGACGTAATGGTAACGTCTTAGGACTTTGCTTGTGTTATTTCCCCTTTGCACTGCTGCTTGTCTATGATAAGACCACAAAAGGGTGTGTGAGAAAAAGATGCCTAGATATTTAAATGTTTTAACTTGTTCTATGCGCTGTTGCTCAATGTGCCAATCTTTGGTTTTATGGTGTCTTAAGAAAACCATAATTTTGGCTTTCTTGAGGTTGATTGATAAGGAATTGATCCTGCAATAATTCATGAATGCATGTAAGGATTGTTTGAGACCAACATCCGATAATGACATGATGACTGCGTCATCTCTGCATTTTTATATTGTTGTATTTTTATACATGTATAGATTTGTTTATGGTTTCTGTTTTTATCTCTTGTTCATGCTGATTTATTTTTTTTCATTGCCTTGAGTTGTGTTTGCAAGTGGGTGGTATACAAGTCATAAATAAAACTAAAACTAAATAGTCCCACTCCACACCATTTCTTAGTTCTTAGAAAGTCCTAAGCAACTTCACAAAACTTCACAAAGTGACAGCTTTCTCAAGGACAACAATAGTCTGAGTCTACAGTGCAAAATTCCCCATATACTGTCAACTGTATAAAGAAAGACATTAAAATAAAAAAGAAAATTACAATAAAAAAGAAAATTGCAATTTAACATACCTATCAAGTTGAGCCTGGAATGGAAGGCAAATGCATTGATTCCTTGGCTTACATGAAAACATGTCATTGTGAGACGAGGACTTAATTTGTCTCTCCAAGCTAACACCAGTGTGTTTGTACTACTTGTCGTAACAGAGATAAAGGCATCTAATGAGGAGATGTATGCAACTGAAAAAAAGAAAAAGGAGAATTTGAATTATAATATTTATCAAATAATAATTCATAAACAGAATTATGTCAGCTGAGTTCCTGTTTTGTTGTTAATGCTGACTGCTCAATGTTAGGTTGGGGATGATCAGATTTTTGTTTTTAATCCTGTGCTATTTTTGCATGTGACCGTTCGTCACATGCAAAAATAGCACAGGATCAGTGTGATCTAGCCTAGTTCCATATGTTGTGGTGTTTATTATGAAATCAGTACATAAATGGTTTATAAATACATGTTTAAATATGTAAATATATTTTTGAGCCTGATTTCCCACAGAATACACATTTACAAAGGTGTTTTATCTAAACATATACTCTTCCCCATGTATTTTACATTAAAATAATATTTTCAAATATGATTCAGCATGTATTTCTATGCCAAGAATTTCATTGCAAAACGTTGAGACAGCCAAGAGGATATTCATGCATATGTAGATTACCGACTAAACAGTAAGTGGTACAGAGCAGGTCATGTCCCACTGGAAAGCAAAAAGATCGAACACTTCAAAGTTTCTTTATTTAACACTATGTCTGTAAAGATTCTCAGTCATCCAGGTGAATTTATCTGAAGTTGAATCATGGCAACTGGACTTATTTTTCTTGAGAAACAAGCTCTGCAAATTTACCA
>JAHTLZ010000379.1:49351121-49362212 GCA_023846285.1 Phrynocephalus versicolor
TTTTTTTTCCTCTGAAAGGCTGCCTTTCTGGTATACCTTCAAGTTGTACTAAAGCTTCCCCCTTCCAATGTGGTGGTCTTGATTACAAATATCTGCTAGAAATGAAATCAAAACAATACCGAAAAGTTACAGCCAAAGACTTGCAGGATGACTGCATGCTCTGAACACAAATTGGTATTGGAAGGACAAAAGTGTGGAGGTCAACCCAGTTTCTATAAGAAGAGGACTCTATAGCCAACATGCCCTCCTCAAGAAGGCCCTCCCACAGAAGGTGACCAGAGGTTCAAAAATCATCCGTAAGATTAAGGAAAATTGTCAGTGCAATGGAAGGACCATAATTACCATCATGGGGCTAGGAAGTGAAGAAGACTAATTAAGATGAAGACCATGGTAGGGGACAAAGGTTAACTCCTCCCGAGTACCATTTCAACATCTACATGAGGCCACTGAGAGAGGCAATCCAGAGTTTTGGGATGAATTCCCATCAGTATCCTGATAGAACACCACTCCATCTCTCCTTGTTTTGCAGTGAATACTGTCTTGGTTCTTGAGCACTGAACGGCTCTATAGGGCTGAAACTGAACCCACACAAGATGGAGATCATCCTCCTGAGGGCCTGACCAGTTGGGAGGAATTGTACCTAATGTGGATACTGTTGCCCTCTATCTTATGGACTAAGTGCACAACTTGGAAGTAATCCTAGACCTGGTCGTTTCAACAGAACATCAAATATCAACCATGCTTAGGTCTGCCTTTTGATTTCCCTTCCTGGACAGGAGGACCTTGACAATGTTGGTCCATCATGCTCTGATATTCTCGAGGGTTGGCTACTGAAATGGAGTCTTCCCTAGAAATTAACTGGGAGAATATAGCAGGTGCCGAGTGCTGTAGCCAGGCTGATCTCTGGACTGAGGAAGTTTGATTATATATTTCCAGTCTTTTATGTTGTAAGACCACCTAGATAGTAGTTTCTACTAAGTGGGTTGGTATATAAATGTGAGAAATAAATTTAAAAATATACAAAATAAGTATCTAGTAAATAATTTGAAACATACGGTAGTTAATCCTTGGGATTCTGCAGTTTTCCCAAATTTTGCAGCAACAAAAACTACCTACTAGAATATGTTTCTAATAAAGTATCGTATACAACTCTGGACCCTGTGGCAGGGGCTTTTTGAGGTACTGGAATGGGGCCAGTGCCTCTTTCCCCCCCCCCAAGGGCCCACCGCTCTGCCCCTAGGGCTGGGTCGGCGATCCTTTTTTTAAAAATTGATTTTATTTTGATTTTATTTTATTTTATTATTTTTTTTACTTCCGGGTTCATGGCCCCACACTACAGCTGTAGCGCAGTGCTTTTTTTCTTTCCAAGTGCCGACCACGTGGCCCTGGGATCAGGTTGGCGCTGGTTTTATTTTTCTTACTTTTTTCTTTATTTTGGGGCACCAACACGGCTCCTTTTTTATTTTATTTTATTTTATTTTATTTTATTTTATTTTTAACCGCTGACAAAGTGGCCTCTCCCCATGGATCCACAGGCTTTTGATGTAGGATCACCCCCCCCCCAAACCACTGTCCAGTTCTCTGTCCAAACATTGAAATATGAAAATTGTGGATTTTTCTATGCACAGTTTTGGAGTCATGCAAAAACATGGACCCCCAACCAAAGATCCTCATGGATCTCCATGATGTTTTTTTAGGGTCATCCTCAAACCACCATACAATCTTAGGTGCTATCTCTGTTCACAGAGTACAAGGCAGAAATTCTAGGTCCCCCTAGTGCATAGCTTTGCAGTGGCACAAACACCAATATAAGCCAGAAAAGCTCATGGATCTCCATTTTCTCCATTATTTTTCTGCAGGATCATCCCCAAGCCTCTGTACAATCTGAGGTCCCATGAGAGACTGACAGAAGGGCATCCTGGAAGATCTGAAAAAGCAGACAGAGCTGGGTATCATCAGAACACAGGTGGTACCAGACCACAAAATTATGGATAGCCTATTTCCAGTTCCTCATCTACAGGTGAATAGTATTGAGAACAATGAAACTGAAACACTCTACAGGCTAATGGACATGGTGCTGATCAGAACATAAGAACATAAGAAGAGCCATGCTGGATCAGGCCAAAGGCCCATCTAGTCCAGCTGCCTGTATCTCATGGTGGCCCCACCAAATGTGTCTGGGAGCACATGAGACTAGATATCTGTCTCCTGATAACACTCCCCTGCATCTGTCCCATGAAGTGTCCCATTTTTAAGCCTGGAGATTACACATCCCCATCATGAACTTTTCCTCCAGGAATCTGTCCGATCCCCTTTTGAAAGCATCCAGGCCAGATGCCATCACCACATCCTATGGCAGGGAGTTCCACAGACTAACAACACGCTGGGTAAAAAAAAAATATTTTCTTTTGTCTGTTGCCTGTTTGTGAGAGGGAGGAGAGTGTCCCTCTATCCACTTGACATGCCCTGCATTATTTTATACGACTCAGTCATATTCCCCACAGGCGCCATTTTTTCCCAGACTAAGGAGACCCAAATGTTTTATTGACTGATTGATATAGCTTATATGCTACCCACTTTCCAAAGCAGCTTACAGCAGCTTACAATTAAAATAAACGATTCCAATAATTAAAACATTAAAATGCCTATAAAATCCCAAACAGCCATCATGGGCAGTCTCTATGTGACAAAAACAGTACATCAATATCCCTTTGTTGCAAATGATCTGTGGTCTGAATTTCCTTACTTCAAATCATAGCTTTCTACTTTAAACCCTAGGTCTTTTCTTTGGGGGGAATTTTGCATTAATCAGAACACTTTTCTGGCAGAAAAGGAAAAAGTACTTCCCAGTGGACAAGGAAATCTATTAATTATTCAGCCCTGAATACTTAGATTTGTATCAATAGAGCAAAATGCTTTATTGTTTTTAAAATTAAAGAACCACTTCAGAAGAAGCATTATGAGCTTAGATTTTGGAACAGCTCTAATCTTCCAGCTTTGATTTAAAACTTTAAAGGGTTTTTGGTATTAAACAGGCTATAACGTTTCAGAAAAGAAGAGGTCAGACGATGTGGTTATAGGGTGTGATAGTAAACCCTTGGTTTCTGAAATCCTTTGTTTGAAGCTTATCTAGACACCATGGCCTCTTGTACCCTAGTATAAAGGCATACATGTCAGGTTGGGAGATTTTAGCTCCTTCAAATGAGCAATGGTTTGGAAACTGGCCCAAAGCATTTTGAATGATTCCTAGACACGATATCTAGGTTGGCCATTCCAATGAAAAATGCCATGTAATTTTTTAATAATCAAAATCAAATCATTACATTGCTCTAAAGCAGTGGTTCTCAACCTGTGGGTCCCCAGATGTTCCTGGACTGCAACTCCCAGAAGCCTCCACCACTCGTTGTGCTGGAAGAGGTTTCTGGGAGTTGCAGTCCAGGAACATCTGGGGACCCACAGGTTAAAAACCACTGCTCTAAAGGAACCATTGGGGTGAATGGGGAAGAAAAAGAAAACTGTAGTCCATTTCAGTGACTCCAAATGGGTTAACCTGAATGAATGGGAAAAGAGGCTAGGGTAGCCTGAGATGGACGGGACCCTGCCTTACCAAGGTCCCATGTTGGTGCCGGCACGCTGACAGTAATGAAGGGGGACCCGGCAATGGTGGCCACCATGTAGGGGCACCACCAGAAGAGAAGGAGTAAGCCCCGGATGTGCTGCAAAGCTGGGACTGGCTAGGCAGCTTCCAGAAAGGAAGGATATCAGCCGGTGGATGTGACATGGTGGAGATTTCAATGTGGTCCTTGGCACACCATTAAAGGTGTGTGCTGGGGCCAGAAGCCCCCAGTCTCACTGAAGACAGCTTGCCCGACCCTCCCACCCTGTAATGCCCTTGTGGTTGTTTTCATGTTGTCACAACTTGTTGGAAGGCATTTTTGAAGGTATTGGGTTGGATCCTGTGGTTGGCAGACAGCAGGCGGTGCCCTGCAAAACCTTGCTGGATCTGGACTGGTGGCTGTAGGGGTGAGGTTGTGCTTTGCCCACCCAAGGGATGGCGCATATGGCCCGCTCTGTCCCCGGGAGGAGGACAATGGCACCATGTAGTGGGTTACACCCGCATGGTACCCGGAAGTTCCTCCTTGGGAGTCTCTTAAGGAGACAGGCTACATAGAAGAGTGGGGTTCATCGATGTTGGGATCCCAACCAATCCCTGGCCATATTAACTGCACTGTAATTAGTTAATAAAGTTGTGGTCTGTTTTTCTCCAGAGTTTATGTGTGTGGGTGAGTTCTTTCTTCACAGACAGAGGAAAAGTCAGCTACAGGCCACCAGAGACAGTGCCCCCTACACATGCAGCCTCTCTGCATGATCAGAAACCCTGACATTTGAGAGTTTGTGACCTTGCGACCAGTCTCTCTCAACTTTTCAACCTGTCCATTTCCTGAGGGAGTGAAGAAATGATGGGGTGAGAGGCAAAAGAGCAGCAACCACTGAAACCAAGATCTCCTGGATGTGGGATTAACAGTGTGATGGTATCCTTATACAGAACCAGGCATTTCAAGTAGCAACCCTAATAAGGTTCTCAAGGCCTGGAACACTGAAGGCATGATTTTACCAATATCACAAATATACTGTGGGGCTTCCATAGCCAAGCAGGGATCTGAATACAGATCTCATGAATTTTAGTCCATCACTCTACCCAGCACACCACACTGTGGCCATAAAGGAACATGAGAATGTATGTGGTTAGTTTGCCCCAAAGTAGAAGTATTCTGGTATGAGGTCATCAACTGGCTAGGGGCGGGGAAATAACCAATTAAGCAATAGTTCAAAATAGTTCCTCAAGCACTTCCCTTAATTACAAAATGATTATTTTCCTAGGGGCACCCCTTTGGAGCTTAATAAACCAGCCCCCTGACCCCCAAACCTTTCCAAATTTTGGGAGCTTACCTAGAATCGCTTGAGGAAGCTCCCCTGCAATTTTGGTTCTTTAGGACCCAGGAGAGCATAGTGTTTCATTTCATTTCGTTTCATAATGAAACTACTTAAAAATTTGCAACAAACAAAACCAAATGAAATGCTATTTTCCGTGTCATGCCCATCTCTACTAATGATCAAACAAACACAGGGAAGTGTGTGGTTCACTATTTTGATATGTTATCTACCACCACTGTTTACCTCAACAGTTATACACAAGGCTTCTTACATTCCTTTCCACAAACTGTACCTTGTCTCACCCATTCTTTACCATGGAGCCTGTGAAGTAATGTATAGCATGACTTGTGATATCCAGAGACCACCTCCTCCCAATTAATAGTTGCCATCACATTTTCATCTTCAATGGAACTGGAAGGTCGTTCAAACAATGAGATCTGGGCTGTGTTGAAAGTAATTGCCAGAACCTAGGAAGGTTAGAAATATCTTTGTGTTTGTGGGGAGAAAAATAAATTGTTCAGCTCTTCCCAGCTTTTCAAAGCAACCCATTACTGAAGCTGATAACCTGACTATCACATAAAGCCTTTCCTTTTGTTATAAATTCATGACTTGCAGGCGTTTAAATTTCATGGCCAGCAGCTAGGGCTATTTTTTTGTTAATGAGACTGCAGAGATTTGCTTAGAAGAAGACAATGGAAATGAGTTATATATGTAGAGCTTAGTAATGACACAAGGCGAAAGGACAGGAGCAAAGCCTTGGGTAGTTTAAATGAAATTCTGCCGAGGCTGAAGAGCCCAGATATGAGGAATGAGAAATAATTGAGATGAATTAATTTTGAGACACCACAGCTGGTGTTCTATGAAGATTTTTCTTGGTTTTCCTCACCACCAGTTTTCTGCCCAGACACATAAAGCTTCGATGTTGTGAACCCACATATTGTTGCCTCAAGATTTGCTCATACTGTTTGATCCTTATTTGGAATGTGTTTTCAAACCAGAGTAGTAGGTAACATGTGGATCTTGGAGTTCCGAAGGGGTATCCATGTTGAGGGACATGAGAAAAATCAAAGGTGGTAGCATTTCACTCAGATGTTCATAATCAAAAAATTATCTTCTTAATGTCTTTTTTCCAAATAATTTTGCTTCTATATTGTTTAATGTGCATTATTATTATTATTATTATTATTATTATTATTATTATTATTATTATTATTATTATTATTATTATTATTATTATTATTATTATTATTATTATTATTATTATTGTGGCCAGTGAAACTGTTTCAGCTTTTGTCTGTGAAGATTCCAGGCATTTAGGTGAGGTTATCCAAAGGTTGAGCCATGGCAACTGGATTTCTTTTCTTGTGAGATCAAAATGTTTCACTGCTCATGCAAGTAGCTTCATCAGTCTGAGGGACGTTGGTGCAAGGCTTCCAATTTATAGTCCACTTTGGTTTCATACCACTCTGATCTGAATAGGCTTGTTAGGGGGACAGTGGCCTGAATAGGCTCTGTAGATATATAATGGCTTGGGGGGTATGAAAGTCCCACTTAGTCAAACCTTCCCAACACCCCTTAAGTATGGGTTGTTAGCAGGGGCCTTCCTGGTGGAGGGGAGAAGTGCTTCTGATTTGTCTAGGCGTCAATGAAATGGCCACATGATAAGTAGCGAAACATTTCAATCTCACAAGAAAAGTCCCGTTGCCATGACTCAACTTCTGGATGTTTCCACTTTTTAAAAATGTAAAACAAAGTTTACATAATGTTTATATGTCTATTAATCATTTAAATTGAGTCGATGGGGTGGGGTTATGGTAAAGGTGTCGGGGGGGGGGGGAGGTTGTCAAATATTTTTAAAAGGATGTAATCCTCCAAACGTTAGGAAGTAGGAACTACTAAGAGAAACAGCAAGAAAAGCATGACTTTCCAGATCTGAATATTTATGCTTTGTAGACTTTTTAGTCATACTGTACTAGATTGGAAGAACTCAGAGATACTGACAAAAATGTATCATTTTTTCATATAAGGAAAACAATAGGATAGGCAGTTGAGGGTGGGGCTGCAGGAACTGATTGTGTAGTTTTTGAATTTTCAAATCACAGTAAGTGGTTTTACCAGAACACTGCAATCACGGTACTTTGTGGGAGAGGCGTTGAAATAATATACCACAGAACAGTTTAAAGAATATACTACTTTAGCAGATCTCCCTTCTAATAACAGGAACATTAAGAGAGCTTCGGTGGAGTATTTGGGACCTGGGAAAGTGCAGTGAATGTGCACTTGCTTTAAAAAAATTAGATGTCCAAGCCCTCATCTTTTTGCATTTTCAGGGACTGTGATAAAGGAACAGGAAAGAAAAATAACTCTGGAAAAGGCTTCTCATATCTTATAAATGAAACAAAGTTTGGGGGTGATTCCATGACAATTTGGCCCACTGTGGGATGGGATGGTTTTGCACCATTTGCCAGCAATCATATACAATCAGATGCCGCAATTACCAGAACGAACCAGCCTGTCCCCATTGTGTTCCTACCTGCATTTTCTGGGTCCTTCTCAGGGCCTCTTTTTTTTTCATGCATGCAGGTCAAATTCCTCCATTTTGGTTCATCTCCATCATGGCTGATTGCTGGGATTGAACCAAAAGGAAGCCTCCTGCTTTAAAATTACTCCCCTGGCTTCAATTTCCCAATATCATTAGTGCCCTGAACAGACAAATTAACTGGGAAGAAACTGAGGAAATGGGGGAACATGGAAAATGTAACCCATCTGGAAGATTCAGGATTGCCTGCCAGTGCCAGGGATCAGCTGGCTGGGAACATGGAGGGCAGTGATATGTGCAGTTTTCCTCTTGCCAGGAAGGCCTTCAAAGCCATTTGAAAGCTTCCTCCTGGAAGCAGGAGGAAGTGGGAGGAGACAGGAGGGAACAAGGAGGATTGTTTTTCTCCTTTCCTTTGCATTTCTTAAACTGGGCAGACAAAGGCCACATGAGATGTGTATGCCATATGGATGCAACATTATGGGGAGATTTTCACATATTGTTTACAAGATATCGAGGAGGAGGAGGGGGGGACAAACATGTTCTTTTCCTGCTTTTTTTTAAAAAGCACACACTTGGGAACTCAATTCCACACAAAGACACCACACCCATCTGTCTGAAATTTGCAGGGTTTTAAAGTGGGGCTACCCCTTTGCTGGCCTTCATTTCTTGGAAAGTTTAAGACTACCTCTGAGTCTATGCTTCTGTCAAGCACCGTAACAAAATATGGTTCTCTTAACTCTTGGTTGGGTTTCCAATGATGGAAGCAGAACTCCATACACAGGAAAATTTCTATACTCACTCAGAGCCGGCGCTAGGTTTTTTTGTGCCCTAGACGAGGGGCGGTGGGTGGGGCGATGGGCGGAGCGGTGGGGGTGGGGCGGCAGTGGGGGGCAGATGACAGGGGACGGCGATGGGCACAGGGGGTGGGCGTCGATGGGCGCGGGGGGGCGGCCGGCCATGGGCAGTGGGGGGGGCAGTGGGGGGGCAGCAGGCTGGCCCGCACCCCCTCTCCATTTTGGTGCCCTAGGCAACTGCCTAGTTCACCTTAATGGACGTGCCGGCCCTGTCTGTACTGGATTATTTAAACCGGTGTTCCCCAACCCCCGGTCCGCGGACCGGTGCCAGTCGGTGGATCAATCGGCAATGGGCCGCCCAAGGAAACCAGGACAGAGCAAGAGGAGCCGACTCCCTTCGGAGGGGGATCCTGAGAAATCCGGGCTGGAGGTTCGCCCCATTTTTTTGTGGGATAAGAGACTGAGGGGGGAGAGGGAGGGGGAGGTCTGGAGATGCCCGTGCCCCCCTCCCCTCCCCCCCTCCGGACCGGCTCCCAGGTGCTCGCAGTGCCGCCGCCTCCGCCTCCGGAGCTGGTGGCCGCTCGGGAGCAGGTTTCTTTGTTGGCCGGGAGGAGCGACGGCTCCCCGTGGATCTCCCGCGCTGGCCCTCCTGGCCGAGGGCTCCACTTCCTGTGGTGGCAGATTTCTCAGTCTCTTACCCTCTCCCTCACGCCCGCCCGCCCGCCCCAGCTTCTCCTCAAGAGAAAAGGAGGCGGGGGGTTGAGAGAGAGAGAGAGAGGAAACACTCGCACACACAGAGGGGGCGTGCGAGCGAACAAGCACGGCGGTGGCGGGTGGGGTGTGTGTGTGAGGAGGAGGAGGAGGCGGCAGCGAACAAGAGGACAGACTGGCCGAGGAGGGAAGAGCGCGAGCAGCCCGGGAGGCGTCCAGCGAGCGAGCAAGCGAGCAAGAGCTGGGACCAGTGCCGGCACAAGCCCTTTTTTGCGGGCTCGCCCGAGGTAAGCGTGCGCAGTCCACCGGCCAAGTGAGCGAGCAGGCGAGCGAGCGAGCAAGCAAGCGAGGGTGGGCTTGAGTGGGGCGCTGCCTTGCCCTGCCCAGGAAAGAGAAGGGCCAGCCCTGCCCGACGGAGCTTGCTTCTCTCCGGCAGGAGCTGCCCCCCCCACTCCACCTCCTCCAAAAAAGCGTGCTCTGGCAAGCGAGGGAGAGGCGGGTGGGCTCCTGCCGGCGCCGGACGCTGGGCTGGGCCAAACCATAAGGTCCCCTCCGCGCGGAGGGAAGGCGGCTGGCCGGCCGGCTGGTCAGTGGAGGTTGGTGAGAGAGAAAGGAGGAGCACTCAGGTCCCGCCGCGCCTTCGGGCTTCGTTCGACGGTGCGGGGGCTGCCTTTGAAGTCCGCTTGGCTTCCGGGTTTGGACTCATTTCAGCCCTTCGGCCCCTCTCCCAGGTGCGTGTGTGGGGGGGGTGTTATTCCGTCGAAAAGATGTGGAGGCCACTTGGAGATGGGGCGGGAAGGGGCCCAAGCCTCGCCACCGCCGCGGGAAAAGTGACAATTAAATTAAACTTATTAAATCAAAACAAGCGGGCCACGGAAAAATTATCAAACATTTACCGGTCCACGGCGATAAAAAGGTTGGGGAGCACTGATTTAAACCCTTGTGCTCAACCCAGAACAGTAGTGAAGTAACAATCCAGGTTGTGTGCTTGTCAGGGAGTTTCATATCCAACCCATTTAAGTGTCCAGGCCTGCAGCTGTCTCTCTGGTTTGTACAACTGAACTGACACCATTGGGTTGGTGCATAACAACTCCATTGTGGTGTGATCATGTCAGAAAACGTACTTGCCTGCCCACAGACATCTCCCATGGTCAAAATAGCATTGTTTCCGTCATGAGGATTATACCAGTAGTCCATGCATATGATGGTTCCTTCAAAGCCTTGAAGTTTATACTGATACGAGAATCCTTGTTTAGAATTCAGCTCAGCGAAGCAGATCTCTTTGCTTGTAAATGCAACTGCGATCTATGGGGAGAGTGAGGCAGAATGTTAAAATGGAAGAGGGGTGCATTGATCCTGCCCTTTCATTTCTAAGCCTTTTGAAAGTCCCTTTCATCTCTTCAAAACTCACCCACTACCTCCTACCACCCTTCTTTGTTTCTATATCGTTTCACACAGAGGCTCAGCACTGTGGCTTCAGCCCTTTCTGACATGGTGACTTCTTGCTGTGCCAAACTGTAAGTCCCTCATCTCCCAGGTTTGTGTCTCTGCCGACGGTCATGGAGTGATGGCGGTAGTTATTGATAATATTGGAAAGATGACAGGTTGACAACACTGTCCTCCTACATGGCCTCACTTTCTTCCTTTGTCAAGCCTTTGCTGTCAAGCCTTTGCCATACCTTGATTCCCATGGCATGTCCAAACTTTGGTCCTCCAGATGTTTTGGACCACAACTCCCACAGTCCTTTGCCATTGGAATTCTGGGAGTTGTGGTCCAAAAACATCAGGAGGGCCAAAGTTTGGACATGCCTGAATGTCAGCTGGAGTTTATGTAGTCCAAAACATACCATGCATACACTGCCTAAACCCATTATCTCATGTAATGACAAGTACATGCCATCAGTTCAATTTTGGTTTATCATGACAGTTTCCAGGATTTTCTTGCCTGGTTTATTACTGTCTTCTCCTGGGGACATCTTTAGCCCCATGACTCCCCACAAAATATAATCTATGTAATATTCTTTTTTATGTTCACATCTGCACCCCACTTCCCTATTTTTTTCTTTACTACTACTACTACTACTACTACTACTACTACTACTACTACTACTA
>JAHTLZ010000379.1:49369049-49402196 GCA_023846285.1 Phrynocephalus versicolor
AGAAAGAAAGAAAGAAAGAAAGAAAGAAAGAAAGAAAGAAAGAAAGAAAGAAAGAAAGAAAGAAAGAAAGAGTTAAGACAGTGGAGACCCAGAAACAGGATATAAAATGAATCAGTTTATATGAGATTGCATGTTTAGCCTACAGAACTGGTACAAATAGCAAGAAACATACTGATTGAAATGGCAGTTATATGAACAAGCCCAACAGTATACAGTATATACCACATGACTATGCATACAAATATATCAATATTTAAAAAGCAGGAAAAAGAAACAATTCAAATGGTCCAGTTTGAGTTCTGCTCAACCCCACCTCCTGCTGTTTTCTTTTCTTTCCAGCTTGATTGCCCTCCTCTCTGCTTTGCTTTTGCAATGAGTCTTCAGAACGCAAAGAAGAATGGAACCACTGGAGATGGGGTGGAGACCTCTAGGAGGATTTCTTAATTTTATTAATGTGGGGTCTTAAAATGGGGGGGGGTTATAATACATGGAAGGGTTTTATAGACAGAAAAATATGTTATATTGTCAAAAACTGATCAGCAAACATAATTTACTTTTTTGGGGAAGGGACACTTGCTGCCTGATGGGTTTCTTGCGCTAGCCTCCATGGTTTTTCTCTTGCTGAACTGCTCTTGGTTCAGACTCGTCAATGTGCATAGAATAAATCCTTGGGAGATCAACGGTTGCTATTATATTTACACAATAATATATCAATATTTTAAAAGGAGGAAAAAGAAACAATTCAAATGGTCCTTGTGCTTGGGTCCTGACTCTGATTCCTGATTTGTGTGTGTGTGTGTGTTGTGTCGTTACAGTTGTGGCCGACTCTACGTGATTCCATGTCCATGGAGTTTTCTTGGCAGGAGTACTGGAGTGGCTTGCCAGTTCCTACTCCAGGCACCTATAGCACCTGGTATTCCATGGTGGTCACCCATCCAAGTACTAACCAGGGCCGACTCCTGATTTATATTGAAGCTATTTGTTGATCTTATAGGCAAGTGAGGACCAGATGCATGAACATGCTCCATCTCTCTTGTTTACAATGGGGAGCATCATGCCGTTCTGACAATTCCATTTTCAAGGAAAACTTTCAAAAAAATTCATCTGGAATTATCTCTGTAAGATAAAGAAAACCTGATGAGGAAGAACCGTTCCAAATTCTCAGGGTGACAGTAAGTCTAGTTTTATGCACACTGAAGTGTGACATGAATATTGCATGAGCATAAAGAAATTGCTGGTAGTACACAGTACATCAAGCCAGCTTTCAAATGATTTTCAAAGTGCTGCATGGAGGCCACACTTTTAGGCATGTACCTTTATTTGTGAATAGGCCTTGCCGAACCTACTAGGACTTGAATCCAGACAAAGATTGGATTAAACATTTTAAAGGCAACTGCCCAGAGTGACGTCGCTGCCAGATGGGCAATCTAAATATCCAATAAATAAATAAATAAATAAATAAATAAATAAATAAATAAATATTTTCATTTATACAGGCCAATGGCCCTTTATAGCTGACTTGATACCTCAGGCATCTTGTTGTGGATGTTGACAACCTTGAGCGGGTGCAGAGGAGGGCAACTAGGATGGTTGAAGGCCTGGAAGAGATGTCTTATGAAGAACGGCTTAGGGAACTGGGAATGTTTAGCCTATCAAAGAGAAGACTGAGAGGGGATATGATAGCTATGTTTAAATATTTGAAAGGATGTCATATTGAAGAGGGAACAGGTTTGTTTTCCATGGCTTCAGAGACTAGGACTCGGGGCAATGGTTTCAAACTACAGGAAAAGAGATTCCATTTGAACATTCGGAAGAACTTCATGACAGTTAGAGCTGTTCGGCAGTGGAATATGCTGCCACGGAGGGTGGTAGAGTCTCCTTCTTTGATGGTATTTAAGCAGAGGCTGGATGGCCATCTGTCGGAAATATTGTGAAGGGGTTCCTGCTTGGCAGGGGGTTGGACTAGATGGCCCATGAGGTCTCTTCCAACTCTATAATTCTATGATTCTATGATTCTATGACTTCAAGCCCCCCACAGTCCCTCCTATGAGTAGACCCAGCCTGTGTGGCTGAGGGCTGTACAGTCTCTGGGTGCCTCCAGAAGAAGAGAATGGTAAACCACCTCAGAGTATTGTCTGCCTAGAAAACCTGCAGAGGAATGCTATAAACCAGATTTGCCATTATTATCACTGAGCCCCATTGCAGTATATTCAGTGGGTTTTCCTCCCAAGCAGTAGAACATTGAGGTACATTCCTAACTATTTCCAGAAAGTTCCACTTCCAACAAGGTGTACGAACAAAACCAGTTCTAAAAAATTAAAATTAATGGATGTGCTATTTCTGTAATGAATTTAGTGCTTATTTTGAATAAGTATCCAGTTCCCAAAAATAAGAGTTCTCCCTGCAGGCTATAGAGTTTGTTGAAAACAAAGCTCTATATCCTCATAAAATAACTGCTGAAGCACTTCAGCAAAGTAAGCTGGGCTTCTTCCACTTCAGTACCTGATGGTAAATGACATTTTCCTGCATAAAATACCTGATACCATAAAATCATTTCCCATGCTCAGATGAAAACTTGCCAGAGTAATGATTCTAGGTCCTTCAGTTAGGAGTTAAGTCCCTTTATCCTGTTTTATAATCACCTAATCTATTCTTCCCTGGAGGCACTTTTTATTATTATATTTAAATAATTTTGTAATACCCACAAATGAAAATGTGGTAGGGGGAACAGGGAGGAAGGAAATAAGGAATACTGCAGTACTTCAGAAGCTTTCCCCCCCTAATCCACAGTTGTAATTACCAGTTTAACTGGAGAGCAGATTTTTTTTTAAAAAAAAGCACTTTAGCTTTTTACATGTAATATACAAAGAAGGGGAAGGGGTATCTAAAGTGCAACAATGTGATAACTTCCTGGGAAATCAAGTTTAATTAAATTTCATATGAAAATCCCATTAATATTTCAACACTATCTATTTCACTGTGCCACACGGTGCATTAGTAAAACAATATTTTAGAATGCAAATTATGATCCACTTGCTCCTTTAATTCTGTGTCATCTTCCTTTTTTTCTTTTTTATGGATAGCAAACAGGAATATGAACTGATTCAGGGCGTGTAATTGTCTATTATGATCAATTTTGGTAGCATAAGGCAAGAGAACTGTCAAACCCAATATAATTCTTGCTGTCAACATGGATCGGTGCTATTGTAACTAACTGACATCTTTAGATTTCAGCCCATCCAAAGAGCACTATCGGATATATTCAATAAGATCTACTTTTAAAAGCAGATCAGGTCTAAGATATTTTGCTGCCTCAGGTGAGATGTTTCTACCCTACCCAACAAGTCAAGCTACCAAAACCCATCCTTATTTCAGCCCCTGAGGCATAGAATACAACAAATGCCTCTTCTCATTCTTAACCATAAAAACTCCCCCACCATTTCACGGTTCATATACCATGGTCCCGGTATATCGTGGGTCCGTAGTATATGAAGGCAAGGACCCCTTGCGCAAGCTGTGTGGGCTTGTTTGAGGCCTCCTGCACTTACCCAAGACCTGGTGCTATCCCAAGCGGGTTTCCAACATACTTCCTGGGCCTGGTGGAGGCGCCAGAAGTGGTTTCCAGCAAAATGGAAATTCCTTCCGGATCACCCAAAACCACTTCTGCCACCTCCGACAGGCCAGGGAAGCCTGTTGGAAGCCTGTTCAGGGCAGTGCCAGGCCTAATGTAAGTGTAGGAGACCCCAGTACCAACCCAACCCAGCATCTGCATATCACAGATTTCTCTTTATTATGGTTCAGGTCGGGCCACTAACCCCTATGATTAGCAGGGGATTACTGTAAACGTATAAATGCAACTTGTTTCCCTCTCAGGATACCCCAAATCTGCTTCCTGAGGCAGCAGCTCACCTTACCTAGCAGTAAGGGTGACCCCGGTGAGAAACCTGAAGTGTCAGATTCTCAGACAAGAGGTAGGAATGGCGGTTCAAACAAGAAGATGGTGAGAGGTTAAAAGATAGCCCAGTCCCTTGATCTCCTAAAAATGGCTTCCTCAACATGAAACACAGATCATGGAAGTCTCAGATATAAGGAGGCTTCTCAAATGTTCCCCTCTAAACATTGACTGAAAGGTAGGAAGAAAACTATACCAAATTTACTTGCCTTCAGCATCACCGTGCTCTCTCTTTCCCCTTCATTGCTCATTCCGTGCAATGCCTGGATGGTTAAAGCTATGCCATTTCGCCATATAAACTAGAAATGACCACCAACCAGATGTTCATGTGTACCTTCTCTGTTTAGAACTTTCCTGAGGCACAGAGATACAGAAGTAGAGTAGGAAGTCTCAGCAGATATGAACCCCCATAGTAATAAGTTATTAGTTGGTTACATCTATGTCTGCATTTGTTCCCACAAGCTCGAGACAAGGTACATCTTCCTCATGCTGTCCTCACAGAAACAACGTGACATCATTCAGACTGATACAAAATGCCTCTAGTGTCTGGTTTCCCAGTGCTTTTTATAATTCATTGGGAGATGTGTAATCTCCAGGCTTAAAACCGGGGTACTTCAAGGGCCAGATGCAGGGGAGTGGTATCAGGAGACAGATATCTAGTCTCATGTGCTCCCAGAAGCATCTGGTGTGGCCACTGTGAGATACAGGAAGCTGGACTAGATGGGCCGTTGGCCTGATCCAGCATGGCTCTTCTTATGTTCTTATGGACCTTGAATCTACCTAAATCCATTCAGCCTCAGCCCAACAGCCTTGGCCATAACTACTGACTGAGTTGTCAGAAGGACATTCCTGGATAACCTACAAATATAGCTGCATAAACAAGAGCAAAACATATGCTTTTAATAATTGAGGAGTTCTGCCTCATTGGAGAGCACATGCTTTTTATGGTGCGGCACATATTTTACACACGTTGCCGTAGGTTCAAAGCCTTGGACTCCAATACAATGGAAAAAAGGGTTGCAAAATCTCTCTGGCCAAAGCAAAGAGGAACCATTGCCATTAAACTGGAAAAGAAACTGGGACCTCAAAGACTTTTGCAATAATTCTAGGAAAGCCTGAATTCAGCAGAAAAACAGGAAGACCAAATATAAGACTGATTGACCCTCTGAAAGAAGCTACAAGCTTGAGTTGACAAGACATGAGCAGTACTATTGAAGGCAGAATATTTCGGAGATCTCTTATTCATAGAGGTTGCCATTAGAGATGGGCATGAAACAGAAAAATGGCGTTTCGGTTTTTCGTTTGTCATTTAGAGGTCTGTTTCGGTTCGTTTCCGTTTGTCGTGAATTTTTTTGAAAAATTTCGTTACCGTTTTTCGTTTTTTTTGTTTGTCGTTTCTACCCGCTTTTTGCGCGATTTTTAAAGCATTTCCGTGCGCAGGCATCCCCCAACACCCCAGACCAGAGGGAAAACACTAAAAAAATGGATGCTGGCAGAGACACAGTATAGACTAAGTATGTAGGGAGGCTGCAAAGGCAGTGGCAGGCATTGCCCAGGGTGCAAGGCAGCCGCAGAGTGACTGCACTGCAGGGCAGGGGAGGGTACTCACCGAGAGGTACGCACACATGCACACAGGGAGGCTGCAGGACTGAAGCTAGAGTCGCAGAGACAGCAATCCCACCTTAACTCCCACCAGAGACTGCAAGGAGGACGGGGGCTGCCAGAGCTTTTTATGCCCTCTGTGGCTGCCAGACCTGCCCGCCCAGTCTGCAACCTGGGCATGCTATTGGTTGAACATGATCCCATCACATGGCTTGCCTCCATTTTGTGGCTGGTGGCGACATCCATTTTAAAGGGAAAAGAAAAATACATCGCGATGGGAGAAGACAAAAACAAACATTTTAAGGACCCCAACCCCCCTGGTAGGTATTATCAGACAATATAAATAATTATCGCTGCATTTTTATGGATGTCCAGGGCGTTTTTTAACATTTAAAACAGCTCATTTCATTGCGCATCGCCATTAACGGAAACGAAACGTAACGACCACCATTTCCGTGGTTCTGTTCATTTCGTTGCATTTTCAGCACAATTTTCGTTTGTCATTTCATTACGTAACGGAAACGACAAACGGTAACGGAAACGAAAATTTCGCCGCTCCGTGACCATGTCTAGTTGCCATACATGAGAGGTAACTTTATGGCACATAGCAGCAATATATTTCCAGAGTCCTGGTAGGGACAATGCAATGAATCAATTATACATAATACCATCAATTATTTTTATAGCTAGTGGAACAATAGCGATAGACTGCATCCTGCAATGTAGTGAGCAATACAATGGATTCATTTTAATATACATTAGAAGCTCTTGTTTTTCCTGTAGACCTTGCAGGCAGATCTGTTTGCCTTTGTTTTAATCATCATTCCAAAATCTTTCAGTATTTCAGTTTTTTCAGTATCTCTGAAAAGATGCATGGAAGTGCTGTCCAGTTTCCTCTTGCAACCAATTAGTAATGAAGGAGGAGGAGGAGGAGGAGGAGGAGGAGGAGGAGCCATCAAGTGAATTCTGATTTATCACAACCCTTTCAGGGTTTTCCAGATAGAGCTACTCAGTAGCTGTTTTACTTTTTCTGAGGGCATCCTGGGATTGTGTAGCTTGATCAAGATAACTCAGGCTGGCTCTTTTGAAATGCACAGTGGGTAATCAAACTCCCAACATCTCAACTCAACTCAACTCAGACCAACTCCGAGCTTAGATTGCCAATGATAAAGGACTGTAGGAGTTGTGGTCCAAAACATCTGGAGTGCTGAAGGTTCGCCACCACTGCACTCGGTTATTCACACTAGGCAGTAATTCTGATACAGCACTTTGAAAATACACTGGAAACTACAAAACACAAATGCTTCCTTGGCCACCTAGGATTGATACACAGATGAGATAAAATTTGTTACAGCACTTCTAAAATGGGCTTTAGATGTTACTTTTGAAAGTGGCTAGGAAAGTTCCCTAATTCCACACAAAGGTATCTTCGTAACGACCCACTTTGCTGCATTTGAAATGTAACTTGATCACACTCTTCTTCTTCATGAAGTGGATGTCATGGAAGGAGCTGTCATAAAGAATGTGAAGACTTTGAGTACATGCTGGTGTCCCTTGAGCAACAACAGCACCCTGTTGGTGAATCCTTACTCTTGGAAAACACATTGAGTTTTAAGAGCATCCTTTACAAAAATCCCAACATTGCCTTCTAAGAAAGTAGCTTGCTCTTAGTTGCTGCAGTTGGAAATATTTATAATTCAGAACAGGAGACCACCATTTAAAAAACCACCACCATCTCAGTCTTGTGCTGGAGCTGTGACATACTGGACTGGAGTCTGAACAGGGGGAGTCAACACAATCTGTCCGCTCTTTATCAAGTTGCCCTTTCATCAATCCCCAAACAAATCAGAAGCTCTACATACCTCCACCAGCAAAGCCACAGCTAACAACCCATACTTAATGGATGTTGGGAAGGGTTGCTTAGATGAAACTTTCATGCACCCCAGGCCATTGTCCACCTAACAAACCTATTCAAGCCATTATCCCACTTGTGAGCCTATTCAGATCAAGGTGATATGAAATCAAGGTGAACTACAGATTGGAGGACTTGCTACTAGCTTTCCTCAGACTGACAAAGCTGCTTGGATGAGTAGTGAAATGTTTTAATCTTTCAAGAAAAGAAGTCCAGTTGCCATGACTCCACTTCCAAATAACCTCACCTGGATGTCTGAGAATCTTCACAAACATCAGAGCCTGAAGAACGCCTGCAGTGCAGTCTCAGCATGCTGATCTGAGAATCCTCTCAAGAGCAACACGTTCCTGATCCCCCTCTTTTAACATGGGGCATTGGACAGGAGGGTAAGAGCAAAGACTGATTGTCAAGCAAATGGGCCGCCCCAGTTCTTGACAGGCTGCTCAGGGGGTTCAAAGGTGTCACATGGGAGGGAGGGGTATAAAACAAGGGGAGAATTGGTAAGCATACCAACTGGCTCATGGCCAAGCTCCTTCACACTCTATTCCATTCTTCCGAACATCAGAAGGACTTGAAGGCACAGATAAAGACGTGAGAGAGTTTCCTTACTTTGTTATCAGTGCCTTTGAAATTTCAAGCAAGCTATTCATCTCAGAGTTGCTCAAAGAGCTTTCTCTATGATTTGTGCGGTCCACCTGTTTAAAGCCTCTTGCCTGACAGAATCCGCAGAATCAATCATGATTCTACCTTCACCAGATGCTACAGGCTTCACCACTCAACAAAGCCCAGATAGGACAGTTTCAAGTTCAAAGGCCCTCCACTAAGTTAATTTGAATTTGAGGCTTAATTTAAGCAAGATGCTGGTTATGTTAAAGATGAAACATAACACCAATGAAGAAGAATTAAAGAAAAACAAGTTGCTCTCCTGTGACCTAAATGCAGAGCAGAAGGGGAATTGTTTAAGTGTTCCCTCTGCTTCTGCTATGTGGGCAATCTCATAACCAGTTGAAGAACAAGGATGTAAAGGAAATTTGCTGTGAGGGAGGGGGATTACCTAATGCCTACCTGCTTTATATGAGATGATAACTTTTTCATGTGACAATAGCCTGCTTAAGGGAAGAAATAGTCTGGATTCCACTCAATCTCCCATAGGTCATTCCATCTGCAGAATTACACATTTACATACAAATGGAATATTAATCTTAGAGCTAATACAGAACAGCTTTTCCCAATGATTTTTTAAAAAAAAATAAGAAACCCTGTAAATGAGACTGTTCTCTCCTGGGAAGTGCTTGCATTTAAACCATTTGTTTGCTCTTCAGTGAGGTGTGGAGAAGCATATCTGCGGAGAATGTTCTCCAGAAACAGAGGACACTTGAAGCAATTAAACTGCTTGAGGGGAAAATTCACTCTGGCAGAGAAGCAATGAAGCTGTGACCATACCCTAGAAAGAACTGCAGCCAACTTTGGGGCAAAATGTAAGCACTTAGACCAGGGGTGTCCAAACTTCAGCCCTCCAGATGTTTTTGGACCACAATTCCCAGAATTCCAAGCCTAGATTGCCAATGACAAACGACTGTGAGAGTTGTGATCCAAAACACCTGGAGGGCCAAAGTTTGGACACCACTGACATAGACCCTGACCCTCTCATCATTTGGAGGGGGGGCAAAGAGGGAAAACCCTGTTTTGATTAGTGGTGGTGGTTTGATGATAGAGACCTTGAGGCACCCTCCTCAGTAAGAAAATGAAGCAGACTCTAGGTGGGATTGGGCACTGGAAAAATTCCCCTGTAGCTCTCACTCTCCTCATCTCTGCTTTATTTTATTTTATTTTATTTTATTTTATTTTATTTTATTTTATTTTGAATATTTTACCCCACCTTTCTCCAGATATTTAAGAGATATTCAGATGAAGAACAGGGAATTAGGAGAAGGCTCTTAGAACATTAAAATGTAACATTCAAGCTACGAAGAGCACACAAAAAGAAAAGGAAAAAAGTCAATAATGGGGGGTTGGAAACTCACATGGAAATCACTGTTGTTCTTATGAAATCAGTCAGTGAATCATGTATGGAAATCAATATAAAAGTCACATAGCAAATAATCCCTCATTCAAAGAAAGCTTGCATGAAGAGGAAGGCCTTTGCCTTCTTCCAGAAAGACAGCAGAGATGGGGCAATCCTCACCTCCAGCAGGAGGCAAGCTGCATGCTACCGTATGGATTCCAAGGAAGACACAGTCTCATTCAGCAATGTACTGCAAGGCCAGCATGTGTGGTTGGAGATGTACATTTCTATGGACAACAGAAATCCATATTCTGTTGTCTGTAGGTAGTTAATTTAGGAAGTCTCACAGGAGGATGATGATAAAAAGGAGGATGGGAGGGTGGCAGGCAAAGACCTTACCAAGTTCTTTAACTGTGCCAGTTCTGATTTCCTTCCCAGTTCTTGACTGGTATTCTTAAGATTGATCATCATCATCATCATCATCATCATCATCATCATCATCAATAATAAACTGGAACCCACCAACTATCCTCAGATTGAGAAAGCTACTTGGATGAGCGAAACATTTCAATCTCACAAGAAAAGAAGTCCACTTACCATGACTCAACTTCCTGATAGCCTCACCTGGAAGACTGAGAATCTCCAGACATCATCATCTTAGAACTACAGAGCTGGAAAGAGCCCCATGGTTTATCAAGTTGAACCCCTGCCATGGAGGCACTGTGGGGAACTGAACTCCCAATCTTTGACTCCGGATGCCCAAATCTTTGAATTATCCACCATTTTTTTCCTTCTCTAGATCTGAGCCTTTATCCTTCAAGAGAATACAGTTTTGCTTTCACCTGAGCCACTGGGATGAGCATGGTTTCCTGAATGTCCTCCTTTATTAAAAAGCAGGGTCTTACGTCAGACTAGGCAACCAAGACTTTTCACCCGGATGCCAAGTTTAAAGGGTTCCCCTTCCCTTTTGGCTCCCAAGATTGGTCAGGCAGCCTGTTCTAGCAACATAGGGAAAGATCCTTTCTAACTTGATCATTGTATGTGGTGGCTCACCAGTTAGGTACTTCATTTAGAATGGAAAGTGTGGCTTGCATGAAAGCCACAGTTGCATATATTTCATGTGTCTCTTTTCCAATGAATGAACCAATCTGCCATATAGACCAACATTTTGCAATTTCCATTTTCTGCTCTAAAATGGAAATAATCAAAGCACAGGATATCACGATGCTTTACCTAAATAAAACGTCTGCTAAGGATGTTGCACTTAACAGCTGCCATTTCCTGGCATCTGGAGCTGAGTGAATCCCAAATACCACATGCCACATTGTTAGGCCTGGTTAATTATAGAGAAATGATGCACAATACAGAAATAGCTGGGTCTGCATTGTGTATATGGCAAATGGTTGATCCGCGTCCAAGATGTGTCGAGCAGAAAAAGGAAGGGAAATCAGCAAGTGCTCTGGGCACCTATTCTTCAGAGACAAGAGTCAGTTTGAGAATTGAGTGCCATTTGTTGCTGTGTGCAGTAAACAGTGGGAGCTAGATTGTTGTTCTGGAGCCCTGAGACTCTGTACAGGCCTATTAAAGGCTGCATTGCCAGTAGAGAGGAGAAGGAGAGGCAGCATTACCAATTGATACAAATGTGTCCCGGGAGCTTCAATGATTTTCAAGACAGGAAGAGGAGTAACCCCTTCCTAACAAAGAAGGAAGGATGTGACACTTCCCCCTTCAGCTGTCTTTTTCTTTTTCTAAACAAAAGGATTGTGCCTAAACACCAGTACAGTGGACCCTTGTATAACAAACGGTTTGTATAACGTAAAATCTGTACAACATAAAAAATTCCAGAGATAGGGGAAATTTGTTTAACAGAATCGCCTATGGGGCAAATCTGTACAACATAAAAATGGTCGTGAGAAAGGGATTACTCTGTTTCCAGTGCATTCCTATGGGAAATTTGTATAAAGGAAAATTTTCTTAACATAATTTCATTTGGAACGAATTAATTCCTTTATACAAGGTACCACTGTACATTAGACTTTTATGAGAAAACATTATGTTCTCTGTCCTCTCTTCCGCCCTTTGTTGGCAGCTGCTGTCACCCATGAGGAAGCTACTTCTGCATCCACCCATATCTGAACAGTGGCAGCTTTTTTATCCCCCCAGTTGGACTGCCTATCACACAGAGAAGTCACAGGATCCACCTGAGCCTGATCATTCTCTAGATGTGTACATGCTGGGATGTCACGGTTGCCCGCAGAAAGCAACTTGATGGGATAAGCAAACGCGGCGCAGGGGAAACGGGTCGCAGACGCCTTGTTGTGACAACCCTAACTAATATCTGTCAGAAATCCAGGCAGGGTAGGAGGGAGCTTTTGTATTTTGCAAACTCTTTCTTGGTCCAAAGGTTTTCCAAGTGGAGGGCAGTGAAGCTGGGGAAGAGAATTGTCTTGCAATGTGAAGATATCACAGCAAAAGCCACATCTGTGTAACAGTCTTAACAGTGGGGATTTAGGAAGGCTTTTTTCACAAACAAATCGAAGGAATTGTGTATATGGAGAAAAAGTGAAAGGGATAGAAAAGCAACTTGGACTCTGAAAACGACCACAGTACCAAAAGCTGGAGAAAATATTACAGGGTTGGGATGATCTGGTTTTCATTTTTCTAAAGCCTGTTGACCAGGCACACAAGAGGAAATACAAATCAACCCAGAGTCCCCTCATCTCCCCAACCTGTAGCTTTTCCTGTCTACCAGAGAACTTCCTTCTTCTTAACATTTGCAATCCTTTCGGGTCAATTAGAGCATGTGACCTTTCCAATCAGTGCATAAAGGAGAATGAGGTGTGCATGTGCACACACACTCCAAACACCTCTTATCTCATTACGTGCACACACAAACATGGAGCGGAACCAACAAAAACAGTCCCCAGCAGAGCCTCTCCTCCTGGACAACACTACTGCTATTTTATTCGTTGTTGTTGTTGTTGTTGTTGTTGTTGTTGTTGTTGTTGTTGTTGTTGTTGTTGTTGTTGTTGTTGTTGTTGTTGTTGTTGTTGTTGTTGTTGTTGTTATAACTTAAGAAGACAAAGCCCCATTCTGGAAGAGGGCATTCTTTAAACAGTGCCACCTGCATGGCTAGAAGTAGAACTGTAAGTTGTTCAATTTTAATATGGCAGTTTAAACAGACCCGAGTTCTGGTGTGACTTCACAGCAAGTGAAGGCACAGTTCCCCCATCGTGAAGTTGCACCCTCTAGCTCCCCAGCCAGAATGGACTAAATGGACATTCTAGGCTTAAGATAGAGGATGGTGGAATGTGGTTGAATATTTGGTGAAACGGGATGTGAGAATCTTTCAGTCTAGGCCAATGGTACTCAAACTTCCTAATGCCGCAACCCTTTAATACAGTTGCTCATGTTGTGGTGACCCCTTGCCCTGCTTGGAAGAGGCCACAAGCCCCCTTGGGTAGGCCACTGCCACAGGTGCCATAGAGAACTTCCCTCTACAGGCACTCTCAGCCAATCGCAGACCCCGGTGCCATTGACTGACATCCCTTCCAACCTATCAAGCTGTAACTCACTCTCTCCCCCTCTTCCTCCTCCCCCCCCCAAAGCCAGTTGTGTCTTTTTCTTCACTGGCTCATGGCGACCTCTGTGAAATGGTCGTTCAACCCACAAAGGGGTCCCGACCCCCAGGTTGGGAACCACTGGTCTAGATGCTGTATTTCCCAGAAACCCACAGGTCTGCAACTGGGGGTGGCAGGGGGGATGTGTCCTGGGTGCCTCATGGGTGTGTGTGTGGTGTGTGTGTGTGTGAATGTAAAGTATTTGTACTTTGTACTCTCCCTCCCCCCAGCTGGGGGTCATGCAGAACCCATGTTTGCCCTGGATGACACAGATCCTAGTAATGGCTTGGAAGCCCACTGACATCTTCATTCTTTTGGTGTTTCAAAGGACTCGTCTGAAAGGTGAGATAAAAAGATAACTTTGTATGGGGAAAATAATAAGTAACTCAAGTGACCTTAGCTTACAATCATGGTAGCAATCTTTTGCTTCTTTTTCTTAACAAGTTCTTTTTCTTAAGTACTGTATCTGATGGCAAATTATACCAACAGCTCAAGAGGAATAGAATCAATGCTGTGTACGTTGCATAGCCAATCCAGCCAACTGTCTGATTCTTCCTAAGTATGGAGCTTAGCATGGCTTTTTTGGATTGCTGGGTAGAGAAATCAACTGATGAGCAGTAAAACTTCAATTGCTCAGTATGGGTACTTTTCCATTGCATTGTTGGGGTTAAACATCAACAAGTATCTACTTTGTTGTCCAACAGGAAAGTGATGGCCAGGAGCAAGTCTAAGGGAGTTTAAAAAGTGTTCTGCTTGTATACTGCCCCATACCACTTCAAGTACATACGAACATACGAAGAGCCATGCTGGATCAGGCCAAGGGCCCATCTAGTCCAGCTTCCTGTATCTCACAGCGGCCCCACCAGATGTGTTTGGGAGTGCACGAGACTAGATCTCCTGATCCCACTCCCCTGCATCTGACCCTTGTAGTACCCTGGTTGTAAGCCTGGAGATTACACATCTCCATCATGGTTTGTAACCTGTGATGGACTTTTCCTCCAGGGATCTGTCTAATCCCCTTTTGAAGGCATCCAGGCCAGATGCAATCACCACATCCTTGGGTTACCCAAAGTGTTACCCTCGGTAACACCACCTGGGTTATGCAGGGTTGGGAACCACTGCTCGGAACGGAGGTGCATACTCACTACGCACATTGTGCAATATGAGCAGACACCCATTATTGTATACTCTGGTGTGTGCATGTGTTGAAGAACAAAAGCAGTCTCTGGGCGGTTTACAGTTTAATAACAGTATGCAGGCTACACATTGCCCCCTCCCAGCAAGCTGGGTACTCATTTTACTGACCTGGGAAGGATGGAAGGCTGAGTCAACCTTGAGCCTGCTACCTGGGATTGAAATCCAGGTCATGAGCACAGTTTTAGCTACATTACTGACTTTGAGCCACTGCGCCACGAGGCTCCTACACACCCCTACACATATATTATCTCTCTGGTGTTACATAAACTTGTAACATGGAAAAGTTTGGGTGAGGGGTGTCAGGAGGGGATGAAATGGATTGAAATACTCTATATACTTTGCCTGCAACGCTGCCATCTATGTATCAACATTCCCTTCTCACTCTGATCAGTCAACTGCAGAGACTTTCAATAAGTCGCAAAGATTTGTCGAACATGGTTACCCTGGCATTTGAAGCAGAAAGCACAGCTAACCTTGACTTTTTACACACCTTTGTTGTTGGTCTTTGAACACCGTAGGCTTTGATGTAGTTGGATTTAAATGTCTTACAAATGGCAACCAGTTTGCTTTGAGCTGGTTTCTAGTCTGTTCGACTTCATTTGTTTCTAATTATTGTAAAGCATTTACACCATATGTATTTGGATTTGTCTGTACTGTAGGAAACAAATGAAAGCTGGAAAAATAAAGGGCACTGACCTGGGTCAAGGGGTAAAATTAAGTGCCATCAGCTACTGCTTGAATTCTAGGGTGCAGGCAGACCTCATAATATCAGTTTCGTGCTTCTCTGCTTCACCTTCTTACCAGGAACTTTGTCATTTACTTCTTGCTGAGTTCCCATCCTTCTATGACTACATCTTGCGCTAGCTGGGTGCTGTTCATCTGCTGTCCATCACCATTGAGTGCTCCGACACAAACCCTACCACTTTGAATTTTTAACCCATGGAGCACTGAAGCAAATTTGTCACTTCAGGGACCCTGAATTTTATTTGATTACAGCTTTGGTCTTCCTTGCTGTTTCAGATGGGTTTAGAAAGGAGCACATTTATTTATTTATTTATTTATTTATTTATTATCTTCCTATTCCACTTCCCCCCACACTCCAAAAAAAGGACCCAAGGCATCAATCCCCACGTTGCTCCATATTCCAAATAAATTCCAAATCTGAAGGACAACCACTAAATTTTGCACTAGTGTACTTGAATTCCAGCGAAAATCCCCAAAGCTGTGCTATTCTCACGTGTTTCTATTTAGTGTGATGCATTTTATTTCACTCTGAATAGATGAAGTGTGCACTTACCATTCAGAAAGACCATCTTGTATGTTTATCAAGTATTTTATAAGTTTATAAAAAACCTAGGTCTGTATAAGTTGATAAAAGTCTATAAACATCTGTTTATACAGCAATTATTTTTACAATGTTTTCGCTCTCGCATACTTCAACAAGACCGTTACACATATTGTTCCAAACACTGTTCCCCCAGTACTTAACAATGTCGGCCCATGTTGTGCTCTTATTTTGCATCTTGTGCGTTTGTTTTAATCAAGGTTCTTGGAATACAAGACCAAAACAGAACACTGTGGGGAAAAGAACTCACTCATTTTGTACTTCTGAGTTTTAGCATGTACTATTGTGGCTGTTCTACACCTTTTATCTCCCTGCGTTCATAACCTGAACAATCATTTTTGGTAAGGGATGGGGGAGAAAACCCAATATTTTAATTCCTGAGGAAAGTCCTACTACATTTTGTGTGAACTTGGCCTTTAGGTGGATCTTCAACATGCACTGCAGAAGAGGAGGAAAATAATTGCATTTGCCTTTTCCTGACCCCTCACATCCTCTCTAGGACAGATCGAAGAGGGGGATAGCCTGGCCAAGTCAAGCTGCAATTTCCACTATTGTGATCTCTGATGGTCAACAGACCTCCTGGGTTTCATCTCAGCTTTCACCCTAGCCCAACCTGCGTGTCCCTGATCATCCTTGAAGGTTTCCTCTTCGAATAGGAACAAGGTTGGAATTTCATTACACCAGACAAGGCTGGGTGTGGGTTAGTGTTATTTATCTGAACTGAATAATCAGTCTTTTCATGTTTGACAGCCAGACAGCTTCCACTCAAAAAGAACACAGGCATATGCAGAACGTGGAGATAAAACACAAGCACAAAAGTAGTGGTTAAAAAAACATGAAAGGAACAGCTGGGAAAGCCAGTCAAAGAGCTGGCTAAAAGCAATTTAAAAAATTTAAATCTTGTTTTTATTTTTATTATACTCCATCACGTCACTTCCCATTTAGGGCAACTCTATGAATTTAACAGGGTCAGTGTGGCATCATGGAGAGAGCTTCAGACGAAGACTCAGTAAGTCTCCGATCAGATCCTCATTCAGCCATGGGAACTTACCTGGGGGTGGGGATCGTGGTGGCAATTATAGGACCATTCCCAACATTTCTTCTGTATCTTTAAAACCCTGTTAGGGTCACCATGACTTGATTGCATATAGAATCACAGAGTCATAGAAGAGTGAAGTTGGAAGGATCCTACAAAGGCCATCAGCTCCAATCACCTGGTCCATGCAGGAATACACATCCAAGGATATCTACCAGTTGGTTGTCCAAATTTATCTTGAATGCCTCCACTGTTGGAGCACTCACCCCCTCTCGATGTAACGGGCTCCACTGCCATACTGCTCTAACAGTTAGGACGTTTTTCCTGATATTCAGCCGAAAGTTGGGTCCCCTTGACTTGAGCCCGTTATTGCGTGTCCTGCACTCTGGGATGAACAAACACATGTGTTAGTTACCTCTAAAAGGTCTTGTTAGTCACCACTTTGTTTAGGTCTTGTAAACCCCAGGACGTGGCCAATGAATCTCTGTGTGCAGATGGATTGTCAAATATTTGATTTGATGTTTTTTTTTATGTAGATATTAAAGGTCATGTGAGCGCTGGCAAGAATAAGTTGGAAAACTTAATTCCCTCTACTAGTAAATCAGCAACAGTTCAGAATAAGCCAGTTTCCATACCTGCTGGTGGATCAGGAGGCATAATCGTTTGCCTGTATTTGCAGTCTCTCCCCCCTTGAGTCTGCCATTTTTTTTTTTACTCCTGGGACTAGAGATGAGCATGGAACGGAAAAATTGTGTTCTGTTTCCATTCTGTTCGTGGCCCATCTCCCTCCGTTTCCGTTTCCGTTTCCTACGGTTTTTTTAAAAAAATTGTTTCCGTTTTTCTTTTTTCAGAAACGGGGGTCTTACTTCGCCGCACTGGATGACAGCGCCCTGTCATCCAGCATCGGAAAGATCCCTCTCTCCGCCCTCCGCCTCAATGCATGGCAGCCCTGTGGGCTGTCATTTCCGGGGCGGAGATCGCTGGACACGGGGCTCTGATCCGGCCTCCGCATGCGGAGACCGGATTGCAGGCCCCTCCCACCGTCCACCGCCATGCATCTCCGGAGGGTGGAGAGAGGGGCCTGCAATCTGGTCTCCGTGCGTGGAGGCCGGATCGGAGGCCTGTGTCAAGCTCTCCGCCCCAGAAATGACAGCCTGGCGGGCTATCATTCTTGGGGTGGCGGGAGGAGCCTGCAATCCGATCTCCGTGTGCGGAGGCCGGATCGAAGCCCCGTGTCCAGCGATCTCCGCCCCGGAAATGACAGCCTGGCGGCCTGCCATGCATTGAGGCGGAGGGCCGTGAGAGGGGGCAGCCTGTTCTCGACTCCGCCCCCAACTGGACCAGGAAGCCGTAAGCCTGGACCAGACAGGAAGGCCAGCAGCACCAGCAGGTAGGAGGACTCATTCTCATCGCGCAGCCAGGCCAGTAACGGAAACGAACAGAATGAAGAAAATTTTCTTGGTTCTGTTCGGTTCGAGCCTGGCCTGTCCAAATGGTCGTTAGTCGTACCATTACATAACGGTAACGGTAACGGAGAACGGAAATGAAAAAATTGTCATTTCGTGCCCATCTCTACCTGGGACTCTTGGCCATCACAGCAGTATTTGAATAGGAACCCTACAGGGGATGTGAAAGGGATCTGTCAGCCGGGAAATGCCCGTTTCCTCTGTTCTGTCAAAGCTCAGAAGCACCCTTTTGTATTGGCCTGCTTACAACTCAGCCAATGGATGGCCTCTGCCTTATAGACGGCAAAGAACAGCGTAGACTGAAAATGTATGGTCATAAAAACATAAGAACATAAGAAGAGCCATGCTGGATCAGGCCAAAGGTCCATCTAGTCCAGCTTCCTGTATCTCACAGTGGCCCCACAAGATGCATCTGGGAGTGCACGAGACTAGATATCTGTTTCCTGATACCACTCTCCTGCAGCTGGCCTTTGAAGTACCGTGGTTTTAAGCCTGGAGATTACACATCTCCATCATGGTTTGTAACATGGGTTGGACTTTTCCTCCAGGAATCTGTCCAATCCCCTTTTGAAGGCATCCAAGCCAGATGCCATCACCACATCCTGTGGCAGGGAGTTCCACTGACTAACAAGGCTGGGTGAAAAAATATTTTCTTTTGTCTGTTCTTACTCTCCCAGCCCTCAATTTGAGTGTATGTCCCCTAGTTCTGGTATTTTGTGAGAGGGAGAAGAGTGTCCCTCTATCCATTTGACTCATGCCCTGCATTATTTTGTACGTCTCAATCATATCCCCCCTCAGGCGCCTTTTTTCCAGACTAAAGAGCCTCAAATGTTTTAGCCTTTCCTCATAAGGGAGGTGCCCCAGTCCAGTAATCATTTTAGTCACTCTCTTCTGCACCTTTTCCAGTTCTACTATGTCTTTCTTGAGATGCGGAGACCAGAATTGTACACAATACTCCAGGTGCGGCCTTAGTATCGTTTTGTTTAATGGCATTATAATGTTGGCTGTTTTATTTTCAATCCACTTTTGATAATCCCTAGCATAGTGGTGACCATGGTTGTTCAGCAACACTGCGACTATTCTTCACCCGGAAAGATCGCTCCAAAAAGAGATGTGTGCCATCGTTTCCTGGCAGCTTGTGGCCTGCTATTTAAAGAAGAAGTCACCTCCCATGAGCCGAAGAACTGACTGAGAGGGAAAGGGCAGTGCAAGAAAGGAAAATAATTGTAATCGCCATCCTCTCAATTAGATCCAATTTAGAGCACAGGCCTGACTTGCAGCACTAATGAGAGACCTGCCTGTTCTGCTTTGGCTCCCTCTCCCTCTCTCTTAGCGAGGTGAAGGTTGACTCAAGAGGTGCTCCCTCTGTTTTGCCTTTGAAAGACCAGGCCGGATCAAAGGAGCTGGACCTCGCCCTGCACACACACCTCAGTGACCCCCTGTTGCAGATCACAAGAGCACTAGATTGGGCAGCAGTCAAGCATCCAACAACAACAACAACAATTGTCAGAAGAACCACCCTGTGTGTCTGAGAGACAGCTAGAGCCTATAAATGCTATATTCTTCAACTACATATCATCAAATCCCCACTCCCCTAGCATCTGCCATGCTATCTGGGGGAATTCTGGGAATTGTTCTGAGAGTCCACAAGTAATTTACCCCCACCAGGCTCTGTAGCACGATGCACACCCGGTTATAAAGCACTTTAAAGAAAATTAAGTGCGACCACACCCACCTAAGCGTGTCCCAGCGCATTTTAAAAGTACCTGGTCTCTGATGGTGAAAAAATTCTGATTCGGATGTAAAGCAGTGAGTGCCGGGCTCTCCTTGCCTTGTGATTGTTTTTTTTTTTTTGTCCCCACCGCCCCTTTAAGAGACAGGAATCACGACGACGACAGGGCTCGGGCGGCTTCCACCGGCAGACGGAGGTGGGCCTGCATTTTTTTCTCCCTTTTTTTCTCCCTCCCCTCACGCAGACAGGAACAATAGAGTGCAGAGGGGTGGGAACACAGGAAGAGTGACAAACCCCCAAGATCTCTGGTCCGAATTTAAGTGGCCAGCAGATTTTAGGGGTCATGTAAAAGCACCCTAAGCTAGCCGAAAGGCAGGATGCACCACACAACACATGACAGTTCTATACTCCACCAACTCACTCCTGCTGCCCACCCCTAGTGTAAGCCACCTCAGCTGCCTTACTCTGCCCTATATACAGTAACAGATTGAAAGCTGATAACTCTATTATCAGGCTGCGGGCGGGGCGGGGCAGTGAAACTGCTATGGGTTTTAGTCCAAACTTTAAAGAATTTATCGACGAGAGAAACTCTACAATGAGGACAGGGTTCAGCACCTGGAATAAGTTCACTGGTGGAGTTCACAGAGGATATGATGGGGGCACTCAAGAAAAACCTGTGTGCACCACTGTTACCACATTCTTCGGACATTTTCACTTGTTTTAGTCATGGGATTTCATGGGATTTTACATAGCACTCGCCTTTCTTAATTGTGGCCCCACCAGAATCTGAATTTAAAAAAACACCCAAGGAATTGCCTGCCTGGATGCCTTCAAAGGGGGATTGGAGAGATTCCTGGAGGAAAAGTCCATCACAGGTTACAAACCATGATGGAGATGTGTCATCTCCAGGCTTAAAACCAGGGTACTTCAAGGACCAGATGCAGTGCAGTGGTATCAGGAGACAGATATCTAGTCTCGTGCACTCCCAGATGCATCTGGTGGGGCCACTGTGAGATATAGGAAGCTGGACTAGATGGGCCTTTGGCCTGATCCAGCATGGCTCTTCTTATGTTCTTATGAACTGAAAACTGACTGGCTAATAATAATCAGAATTGACTTACGGTGACCCTTTTCAGGATTGTCTAGGCAGATAGCACTGCTAAAAGTGGTTTACTAGTCCGGTCTTCTTGGGGTGCCCTGGGACTGTGCAGGTTGCCCAAGGCTATATATAGAGGAAGGCTCTTTTTCCTGAGATGCACTTGGGAGAATCAAACTCCCAACATTGGGCTCAACAAAACAAGAAATCGTGCCAGATAACTCCTTGGTTACATGTGTGCATGCTCTCACATCCAGCTAAAGAAGAATTTCCCAGGGAAATGATGGCCCACTTGCAATATACAGTACCTAAGCATTGCAAGCTAGGAGAAAGAAAAAAACAACACACCACATTTTGAAACTAGGCGATTACAAAATTTTGACATCAACTTGTAAATAGAGTGGTCGATCCACTATCTGAACCAGTGGTTCTCAACCTGTGGTTTCCGAGATGTTCCTGGACTGCAACTGCCAGAAGCCTCCACCACTTGTTGTGCTGGAAGGGGTTTCTGGGAGTTGCAGTCCAGAAACATCTGGGAATCCACAGGTTGAGAACTACTTATATTCTGAACCAGTTTCCCACTTTAGAATATAATTATTACTCTAGCGGTACCATTAACAGTTTCTGCTGTTAACCGGGACTCTTCACTTCTTCAATCCCGTTTGTCTTTGTTTTGTTTTGTTTTGGGAAGAGAAGCCCAGTCGCCTTCTTCTCCCCATAAATCTCAGTATCTTTTACACTACTGAAGCATTTGCTCAGCCAGTTGGTGCCCCAGGCATAGGAACAACAAAAAAGGACACATCTTTTAAAATATATAATAAAAATAAACGCTGTGCTGTGGGTAAAGTGCTAGGGAGCTATTTCTGTGAAGGGAGCTATTTCTGTGAAGACGGCTCTCATCAATCCAGATTCCAGACCCTTCAGAGGCTGAGCTGAAATTTCAGCGCTTTCGCTGGAAGCCAGCATGAAAGGATGAGAATTTTCTCCCTTTGCTTGAAGTTTCAGCACCGAGAGCTCCATTACGGTATGATGGCAAACACAAGAAAATTGCTGTATTTTTGTTTGTTTTGTTTTGTTTTTAATTCTACGGGCTGAGAAAAGCTTCCTCCGAGGCTCGTTCTTGCTTTTAGAGCCAACAAACACCTGTGTGCCTTCTAGGGCTGACATTCATTCCTGGTGGACCGGTCTGCCTCTTAGACTGACACTTTTCTTCCTCTCTAAGTACCTGCTGTGCTTTGAGGCATACTTGGGATTTTCTGCTTCCTGCCGTTCCGGACCTCTAACTTTTACAGCCCTTTAAAGTAGATGACTGCCATTCTTATTTTTGTGCTCAAGGTGCAACTGAAAGCAACAATTTCTTTTCGCAGGAGCCATTGCTGGATTCCTGTGTGCTCAGATTACAAACTGCCATCCCCCTTTGTCAGTTTTTCAAATTCTCTGCCACCAGAAGCTCTCTGCTCATGCTTTAAAATGATGGAGGCTTTCTGGGGTAAAATGAGCCAAGCAGTAACACCTTTTTAACCTGCCAGCCGTTTTCCATATCCTAGGCACATGCATTTCTGTTTATTTGTGTTTTTCTTTCCTTTCTTCCTGAAATATCCTGGGCTCTCCTCAATCCATGTAACTGCAAAGCTTTCCTGTTTAATCCCAGATAATGGACAGGTGATGCAGAACACCAGTGGGGAAGGAACAGCACTCTGCATATGCCCAGAGGTATGTTGCCTGGAGAATTTTGGGAGTCATAGTCCAAAAAGACAAATCGAGATACCTCTGCATAGAGGAGGGGCTATGTTTTCCTATTGAAAGCAAAATGTGCTGCTTATATACCACCCCATAGTGTTTAAAGCACTCTCTGGGTGGTTTACAGGTAATGACACAAGCTACACTCCCCCACCCCCTCGCAAGCTGGGTACTCATTTTACCGACCACAAAGGGACAGGCTGAGTGAATCTTGAGCCAGCTACCTGGATCTGAACCCCAGGTTGTGAGCACAGTTATAGCTAGAGTACAGCAATTTAACCATTGTGCCATGAGGCTCCTTCAGGCAGAAAACAATCCTTAACTCTGAAACAAGCTACAGGGATTGAGGAGACATTTGAAAGGAGCACAATATGATACAAGTCTGGTTTAAATACACAAGAATGAAAAGGCTTAGATGCATTTAACTCAGCGTAGGGCTTATGTGCATCTGATTATTTTGGGCTTATGTACATCCGATTGTGTTGCAGGACTCATATTAATATTTAAAACCTCGACAACAACAAACAAAACATTGGTTATGATGCTTATGCTGAAACCCATATTCTATCAGGATACAACTTAGTTGTACATCTTATCAGAGTAATTTAAGACTAGGGTTATAGTATGCTTATAGCACACCCATTCGTTGTATACTGGATTTCTCCTCCTGCAGCAAAATAAGAGGAATGGGGGGGGGGGGAGCCATGTATCATTGGTGCACATGGTTTACATGTCTTGCTTTGTCACACGGTTTACATTTGGTTCCTTTGTTACATTTATAGCTTGCTTTTCCTCCAATCACTTCAAGGGTGCATATATGGCTTTTCTCCCTCCCAGTGTGTCCTCACTATAGTCCTGTGAGGTAAACCAAATTAGAAAACCCAACTGTCCAAGGTAAGCTACTGATTTTCATGGGGGGGGGGAGTTGAGCCTTGATCACCCAAGACCCATTTATTGCCTGAACCAAAAAGATTCTAAGCAGTTACCTTTGGGGGCTACAATTGTTAGCAATGTAGTCTCCCCAAAGTAACTTTCCCACATTTTTAATAAGCTGCCACCTTGTTTGTTGTTGTTGTTGTTGATGATGATGATGATGAGATTGTTATTTGTTATTTGTTTTAATTGATATGAATATGATTGTTGTAAACCTCCCAGAGTTTTGCTATGGAAGACAGGTGATAGATAGATAGATAGATAGATAGATAGATAGATAGATAGATAGATAGATAGATAGATAGATAGATAGATAGATAGATAGATAGAGTTCTGCTCACTTTCTGCCTCAACGGGGACTGAAAAGGTGAGCTTTCATAAAGAACCCCCTAGACTACGTCAATTAAACACTCACTCACCTTAAAAAGCTCTTGCATTCTCCTAAAATCACGGAGCGTCAGTCGGGCTTCAAGTGGCTCCAGAATTTTCCCACTCCCAGAATCTTCATTCCCATTTGGAGACTGGTCACCAGTAGCTCTCGGGGCTTTTCTTGTCTCAGAAAGCTTGTTATTCATGTTTAATTGTCTCTTTTGGTCAATCAACACATCATTGGTTTTGATGCTCTCCTTGAATTTTATGTTCTTCCTAGATGTAGGAAAGAAAATAATTCTTGGCACACCAGCTTGCCGATGAGAGAGCAATAGTCTCTGAAAAGTCAAGAAGACGCATTTCACTGGGAAACAAGAGAAAGAACTAACTAAACACAGGCTTTGGTTGTAACACTTTCATTTGTATTTCTGAAAGGTTAAACCGTTGCTCCGGATGTATTATATGTAAACGAGAAAACACAAGTGGCTCCCTTGAAAGCAAGCACATTTATAATAATTTCTACTTTGTTCCTAGAACTGTAATAAAAGTTACCCATATAAAATCCAATTTGCTTACCTTGTCACGACTACTGTATTATTTATTTTGATTAAAATTCCATTATCTTTTCTGAATGCATTCAAGGAACTTCAGCACTCCTTGTTGTGGAGTACAGCGTTGATACTATGGGAATTTGTACTTCTGTTTTGAGTGACTGAATTTCCTTTTTCTTTGAGCTTTCCTGGGTTTCTTAGCAACACTGCACAACACGAGCTGGCGGCCCTTCTGCCTTCCAGTGTGTGGCTGAAATAAAGGCATGATTAACCACCCTTAACAATACAAGGATAGGCTAGGTGATACCTTTATAGGTCACTAATAAAATAAACTAAAATAATGTAAGCTGAGCTTTTGATAGCAAGCTATCTTTATCAAAGCACTGTACCAAAATGCATTCCAGATAGAGGATGTCATTTATCAGGCACTGAGATCCTTTGTACGAAAATGGAATTCACCAAATGATAGTTGCAGGAGGCAGGGCTGATTTTAAAACTCCATCAAAGTCCAGACAAGTTTTCAAACCCAGCACACCAAACAAATCAGCATAGTTATTGCCCACCCATCCCCATTCAGGCCTGTCACGTGTCACATTTTGGGCGGGACATTCACAGATCAATCACTCTTTCCTGCCGTCTTCCCGAAAAATTATTTTTCAGTGAAATGTCCTGCATTTCCAGAGGTGGGCAGCTGAGCTCCGGATGCTGCTGTGCGGCTGGCCTCCAGGTGGCCCGCCGGAGAGCACTTCTCCTTGTGCAACCCCTAGCCTACACTCCGCCAGCTGTCCGGATTGGTATATAGATCCCCTAGAAAGCCAAGACACCTAGGTCACAGTGAGCATTTTGAATCCACCACAAGGGATTCTGGGAACCCTGTATGCAAATTAGGCTCCACCCCCTAGCCAAAGGGCTCGGCTGCCAGTATCCTGACTCCCTGGATCTCCCAGAGGCCGCACCTTTCTCCTCTCATCCCGGGTGGCCGTGGGGAACACTTGGCAACTGTGTTCCCCTTCCTTCCCTCAGTTTGGCTCTCTTGAGAACATGGTCCCAGCTGGCCTGAGGGAGTTGGGGGGTGGTGTAATGCAAAAAGCCACATGTTCCATTTGGAAGTTGGGTAAAATTTAGTAAAACTCACTAGGTGTAACCAATAGGGGCCAGATTAAAAAGAAGCAATTTTACCTAGTGGTTGCAGTAAAGTCCCCTGGTGTATTCATTGTACCCCTTCTCACCCTTAACAAGAATCTCACAAAAGCAAGCCCAGAGAGAGAGAGGACACAAAAACACACATACACACATAAAACAAAGAGCTTGGTTAGTATATTAATGTACATTAATATTTAGTCCTGTCAGCAATCCCCATGAACCTTTTCATAGAATCATAGAATCATAGAATCATAGAGTTGGAAGAGACCTCATGGGCCATCTAGTCCAACCCCCTGCCAAGCAGGAACCCCTTCACAATATTTCCGACAGATGGCCATCCAGCCTCTGCTTAAAGACCGTCAAAGAAGGAGACTCTACCACCCTCCGTGGCAGCATATTCCACTGCCGAACAGCTCTAACTGTCATGAAGTTCTTCCGAATGTTCAAATGGAATCTCTTTTCCTGTAGTTTGAAACCATTGCCCCGAGTCCTAGTCTCTGAAGCCATGGAAAACAAACCTGTATCCTCTTCAATATGACATCCTTTCAAATATTTAAACATAGCTATCATCTGCCCAGTAATTACTGTTGCAGTTTTCAATTTTAATTAAATTCCTGTAGCTGCACAGCAGAAGTGCAGGCATTCTCAGAGTGGAATACTTTCATGTTTCCCAGATTATTCCACTCCTTTTTCTTCTCAACTGGCATTTACAGTAAGGAATGAGGATCCTTGTGGCACAGTGGTTAAACTGCTGTACTGCAGCCAAAGCTATGCCCATGACCCAGTGTTCACTCCCAGGTAGCCGGCTCATGGTTCCCTCAGCCTTCCATCAAGTTGGTTAATTGAGTACCCAGCTTGCGGAGGAGGTGGGGTAAGGTGTAGCCTGCATAGTTAAATCGTAAACTGCTCAGAGAGTGCTTTAAGTGCTATGGAGTGGTATATAAGCAGGACAATTTGCTTTGCTCTAAGGCAGTGATGGCGAACCTTTTAGAGAATCAGTGCCCAAACGGCGATTCAAAACCCACGTATTTTTCACAAAGTGCCAATATGGCAATTTGACCTGAATACAGTGATACCCTGGATTACAATTGCTTCGGGTGCTACCCTTTGGGACAGCTCCTCCTTTTTCCAAAGGGTAGCGATGCGGATGGGGTGCTACACAGTCAGGAAAGCTTGGGGGGAGTGGTGATGGCTTGTGGGCTCATTCGTAGTCCCAGTTTATTCTCCAGCCATGCTGCTCTGGGCATCCCAAAAGTGTCGTGGCTGGAGAGTAAACTGGGGCTATGAAGGAGCCCACAAACCACTGCCTCCCCTTTGCCTGGCTCTCTGCACAGAGCCATTTCGGAGGTCTCAAAACGGCTTTGTGCAGAGAGCCGGGTGAAGGGGGGGGCAGCAGTTTGTTGGATCGTTTGTAGCCCCAGTTTAATCTCCAGCCACACTGCTTTTGGGAAGTCCAGAGCAGCATGGCTGGAGAGCAAACCAGGGCTATGAACGAGGCCACAAGCTGCTGCCTCCTCTTCGCCCGACTTTCTGCACGAAGCACAGTGGTGTGCTCCAAGCAAAGGGGGGGGGGAGTTCCGCGGCTGTGAGGGGGCGATGTCGTGTGCCCTCAGAAAGGGCTCTGTGTGCCACCATTGCCCCCATGCCTTAGATTCACCAACACTGCTTTAAGCTCTCAATAATTCACACTGAGATATTCAAGAAAGAATTAAATTACCATTTTCTTTACTTACATAAGAGATCAAACAGCAAACTGAACAAACATGACTGCCTTTGCAGCAACAGGTCTCAACAAACTATCCCACTGCTTCCAACAGACTACAGAAATGGGTAGAGGGGCTGAAATGCACAGAGGCTAGGGTTTCTTTGAATCAGAGGTGGTGGAGGGGAGGACAATTGGTTACTGCTGCATAGATCAGCAGTCCGTTCCAGGCCAGAAAGGTGCCACATCTACTTGAAGCAGTATGCTAGGTTCCAACATTCCAGCCGATACTGGGCAATTTTACAGATTCATGGCCAAAAGCATGCAAACTTTGAGAGCAATTCTAGTCTCAATGTTCAGGTGAGTGCAAGAAGGATCAATAACTGTTGTCTTCTTCCAATGAATTTAGGTCTGCTAGAACAAAGAGCTTTGGGAGAGAAGATCCAGGGTTTAGATAGGTGGGAGAAAAGGTAGGGGCTTATTAATGCTACACTCTGTAACAGAACTTTATAAAGTAATCCAGTCCCATTAACTCTCTGTAGAGAATTACACACACACACACACACACACACACAAACACACATCATTGTTCAGCTAATGAGCCTATTCAGGCCATTGTCCAACTTTTGAGCCTATTCACAACAGGGTGATGTAAAATCAGGGTGAACTATAAACTGATGAAGCTGCTTGGATGAAGAGTGAAACATTTTGATCTCTCAAGAAAAAGAAGTCCAGTTGCCATGACTCAACTTCCAGATAACCTCACCTGGATGACAGAGAATCTTCACAGACATCTAACAAATGCCTAAAAATTCACTCTAAAGGTACCTATAGTGCAGTTTCACTGTGCAAATGCAAATAAAAGGGGAAGTGTAATGTTCTAATAATACCTAAGCTCTGAATTGGAGGTAGCCTTTGCAAGGCACCCCATCTCTCTATGACCCCATGTGGATTTCGATGCTTAGATGGTACCATTTGCGGTTGTGGTCTAAGGTCAGACTCAAATGAGCAGGAACCCCCTTGCACACATGCCAGCATGAAAGGGTTGGATTATCCCCCTTTGAAGTCCAGAAACTAAAATGCATAGGGTTGGATATGGATGTAAACAAATTAAGTTGAGCTCTGGAAGGGTTCCGCATTCCTTCATCTCTATAGCAAGCTTCCAAATTTCCCCAAAATGCAACATGTTGGTTTGGGAGACTGCCCTGAATAGGTTCCTGAAAGAGCAGATTTTCCCAATGGAGGTGGAGGCATCTTTTGTTGGGTGAAGCTCCTCTAGAGAGCTGATCTTCCCTACATTAACTGCAAAGGTTCATATAGCACCCCCCTTTCTGCTCACAAGTATTATGTAGTCAGATGTTACACTCACTGATTTGGGGAACTGGATTATTCCAAGGGAATTTATTTCTAAGTAAACATGGAGTGCACTCTGATTTAGCCTTTACAATGAGTAAAAAAACCCTTCTAAATAAGCATGCATATATTAAGCTCAAGAACATGGGGGAAAGGATCTCACACAATCAAAATAAGATACTTGAGAGGTGCCCTTAGAAATCTGAACTTCCACTTTTGAGAAAGATGCAATGTTCTAGCCATCTCTGACAGCTGCGTCCCAATTTAAATTAAATGCTTTGATCCTCTCCTGCACAGCACATCAGATAACCATAAATTACATGAAAATCACAGGGTCCCTTCGTCACAGTAACAGTGCATAATTGTTATCTTGGAAGGCTAATCGCCATTCTGAAGTCTAGAGTGGTGATCAGTTCTTGTCCTGCTGTTGAGAGCAATCTGAGGCTTATAAATATAAATATTTAAAAAGAATTCAATAACACTGCATTTGAAATATTAGGTAAAAGCATTACTGGTATTAAAACAGATTTAAAAGCAGTAGACTATGGAATGCCCTCCCAAGTGAGACCCTCCTGGCGCCAACGTTGATAACATTTCGGCGCCAGATAAGAACCTTCCTGTTCCAGAAGTTTTTAACTGATGATTGTGGGTCCTGATGGTAATTTTAGTGTTGTGTTTTTAATGTATTGTATTCATTGTATTTACATGTTTTTATTGTTCTAATTTTATTGTAATTTTGATGTTTTAATTGTCTATTTTGATTGTGAGCCACCCAGAGACCTTTGGGTAGTGCACGGCATACAAGCTAAATAAATAAATAAATAAATACAAGCCATCCCATTTTAGAACCTCTCTTAGTAGTCATTCACTAAGGGAAAGTCTACCTGAAGACAAAGATCTTGGTCTACTTATGGAAGGACAACAAAAATGGGACGAGCCTGGCCTCCTGTGGGAGTTTGAGAGCTGTGCCTCAAAAGGCCCTCTCCTGTGTCTCCACCCTATGCACTGTTGACGGTGGTGGGATGAGAGCAAGGCCTCCCCCTTAACCAGCGGTGCCCAAACTTTTTGTAAGGAGGGCCAGATTTGGTGGCTGAGAATGTGTCAGGGGCCGGTTGCTCCCCAACCCTACCAGCCCACTTTCTTTAAAAATAACATGGGTTGAAGGAGGGGGAGGGAGGGGCGGGCCAGCCAGCCGCGGGCCACTTAGAATGGCCTGATGGGCCGGATTTGGACCCCGGGCCGGGCTTTGGGCAGGCCTGCCCTTAACAATGGGGCAAGCTCATAAAGTGAGATATAGTCTTTGAAATAGCTCAAACCCAAGCTGTTTAGGACTTTATACTGTAAGTTGTAAACTAGCACTTTGAATTGATGCCGGAAATGGATTGGCCACCAGTGGAGCTGCTGTCATGGGGGGCTGGGGACAGGGCAGATGATCCGTATAACTTTGCCCCACTTAATCTTGCTGCAGAGCTTTGGATCTACTCAAGATTCCTAACACTTTTCAAAGGCAGCCCTATGTAAAATGCATTATGGTAGTCCAGCTGATAAAATGCAAGTCAAAACTCGACATAGGAAACGTACTGTTCACCCCTGCTCTAGTTGTCAGGTGACATCAAGACCCCTTTGACTTGTGTTGACCCTATGAATGAGTGGCCAAGAAAATGTTCTGTACTCAACATCCCAGCTCAGCAACTGTAAACTCAAAAGGATTTCTACCTTTAAGGAGGCAATCCCTTTTACATTTAGCTGAACTTATTCCTGCCACTTCCAGTTTCTCCTAATATTACTGTCTCTTCTAATGAGTCCTGCCTTTCCACGAGGCTCCTCAGTTTTGTCAATTTTTTGTTTATTTCAAAAGTTCTGGCTTGATTTTATCATCTCCCCGGTGGCCCAGCCACATTTCAAACAAATCAACTTATTTTTGGCAGCTTTCATCTGTGAATATTTACAGCTACATTCTACAAAACAAAGAAACCCAAGCATTTTCTGTAAAATGAGTTAAAAGGGAGCATTCCCATTACCATAAAGTTGTATGGTTTTGCATGCATAATACTTCATTTTCTAGCTCTAAAATCCGACCAGGAAAGCAGCAGCTACTGACAATATGGATTAACGGTTTCACCTAGTAAAAGTCAGTTTAATATACTGTACTATTTGTAGAAGAACAGTTCATACCATTATGTCCCATAATGCAGGAGTTATTCCCATCACTAGCTATTTTGGCCTGAAGGACAGTAGACTTGAGGTTCTCAGAGTCGTCATCCAATAATGTATGGACTGTCAGGTGCATGATGGGAGAAAGCAGTTCCAGAGTGTAGGACCCAAAGTAACAGATTCAAAATATAAGATTACAGTGCTTCCCTGTATGTAGGGTGGTGATAAAAATATTCATGTGTCAAGTCAATTCTGATTTATGGCAACCCTTTTCATGGTTTTCCAGGCAGAATCGTCCTCAGAAGTGGTTTCCCATTCCCATCTTCTGGAGGTGGGAAAAGGGGGTTGGGAATTCTACCATAGAATAGCTCACTGGTTTAAGTATCTGTGCTGCCAGAGGTTCTGATTCCCCACTGTGCCTTCTGAGAGTATAGGCAGGCTGTGGGGCCATGGGCAAGCTGCACAGTCCCAGAATGCCCCATGGATAAGGGGGTGGTAAACCACTTCTGAGTACTCTATCTGGAAATCCCTGAAAGGGGTAGCCAATTCAGAATTGACCTAAAAGCATATGATTTGAGTGATTATATCCACCTTTCTAATTTGTGAACCAAGCTAAAAAAGCAGGACAGAGTGAAAAGGAAGGGTGGAAATAGATTAACCAGAACCCTTTCCCATATATTCGTATAATAGATTGACCTAAAACCAATGTTTATTTTAAATTAGAATAATGTTTTCTGTGGGCTCATTTGGAATGGTATTTTTCATGGCATTTATCCTTTTACTATGTAAGTCTGCCAACATTCTGAAACAGACTAAAAGCTACTTATTTGGAAATTTCTACCACAATACTCCTGGTAGACTGTCATCCTCAACTTCAATTTTCCCACCTCCAATATCTCCTTCAACTGCCAAAATCGTAACTGTAGGTTCTTTGGGGCAGTGTTTCACTATTTTGCTTTTCTTACATTGCAAAATGCAATCCTGCTTTCCAGTTCTAAGTAGCTCCCCCTCAAACTAACACAGGACAAATTAAATCTACTTTCCACTTACTAGTGGGTAACAAACTGGATGTGGAATCTTGGAGACCCACATCCAGCAGCATCTAAAATAGCCCCTAATATGCTGGCCCACTGCAAAAATACATCCCTAATGATCAGTTCTCTGGTAGCATAATAGTTTAAGTCTGTGAAGATTCTCAGTCATCGAGGTGAGGTTATCTAGAAGTTAAGTCATGGCAACTGGACTTTTCTTGTGAGATAGAAATGTTTCACTACTCATCCAAGTAGCTGAGAATGGCGAAGCTACTTGAATGAGTAGTGAAACATTTTGATCTCACAAGAAAAGATGTCCAGTTGCCATGACTCAACTTCCACATAAGAGTTTAAGGACACCATTAAGACTTAATTTCATAATAATTTATGTCCATCATTACATGGGTAGCACTCTCATTTTTCTGTCCAAGAATTTTTCAACATGTTGTATTTAGGGACTATCTCATCCCGAAGGCAGAATTTAAACCACTCATAGTGATGGGAGAATTATATATATTTCTCTGTCCCATTTAAACCTAAAAGGCATCAAGGGAATAAGCTATACAGATAATCTAACAGATGTAAACTATTTATTGAATATTTGCCACCAATATTGTTAAATACATAATCTTGCAGTTTTCCGCTTTCAAGTTAAAATGTCAGAAACAGAACACCAAATATTTACAATTCTTATAAGGAATGTTACATAATGACACATTAAGGCGTAAATTCTTTTGGCTTATAATTCTGAAAAGAATGATAATAGCAAAAAAGTGATGCAAAATCTTCATTGTGAGATTATGATTAAGCTACAATGTTTTTACAAAAATATGGTGTAAGATGGCAATAAATCCCATTCAAAATCCTGCATTAGGTCCCTTCAGCTGGGACTGATAATTTATACAGTCAAAACTTTAAAGTTTACATATAAAGGTATCCTATCCACCATTGAAAAGTACAGCTCTCAACATATACAGTTTATTATTTCTTTCAGGCCACAGTTTTGAAGGTCTGCAGTATCAAGTTGGTTTGATGAATTAGTCGGTTGGCACTTATGAACACGTTTATTGCCCTGTTATGAGAAAGAAAGAAAAAGTTTTAGCGGTAGTTAGAGATCAGGAAGCCATTATTAGATAATATATATTCTAATAATATAATCTTAAACATATTAATGCAAACAAAATCCAACCAGGTTAAATGGGAACTAC
>JAHTLZ010000379.1:49410136-49429893 GCA_023846285.1 Phrynocephalus versicolor
TATGTATGTATGTATGTATGTATGTATGTATGTATGTATGTATGTATTTATTTATTTCACTTTTATACCGCCCATCTTCCAATATGGAACTCTGGGCGGTTTACAAGATTTAAAAAAAAAACAGCAGAAAAAATACAACAAGATGGGTCAAAGGGCGGTAGACAAGAGGGAAAAAAGTAAAGTTAAATTAGATAAATTAAATTAAATTAAATTAAATTAGGTCACCATATGATTTCCTGAAAAGCAAAGTTTTCAAAGCCTTTCTGAAGGCGGGCAGGGACTGTGCAAGGCGCAGCTCACTCGGAAGGTGGTTCCATAATGAGGGGCCCACAACAGAGAAGGCACGGTTGCGCATGGCCAACCTCCGTGCCTCCCTGGGAGTGGGCACCGTGAGTGAGCGCGCCTGCGACATTCGAGTGGGTCTGGCCTCAGATGACCTCTGGGAGATATGCTCCGACAGGTATTCAGGACCCAAGCCGTGGAGGGTCTATCTATCTCCATAAGAGGGAAATCAGAATCTGACCTTCCCACTTGCTCCTTTCCTCTACAGCATCGCCAAAATGCTGCAGGAATTGGGGGGGGGGCTCTTAGTGGAGTACAGTATGCGGGGGCCACTGGGAGACGAAACTTTCACTGTAGGCTCCCAACTCTCATATTCTACTATCTCCATCCATACTCAATTCAGCTGAGGTTTTGCCCTGCAAGTGAAAGGTGGGCAGAGGGCTGGTAAGAAGGAGAAAGTGCAGGAAAGGCAACCTCTGCAGGTAGACATATTAGCCCAATTTGTGGAATTGTGTTGTATAAATAATTCCTTTCAGTTAAAAATAAGAATAATACTTGTTCTGTACTTATTTTCTCAGGTTAAAACAAGTAGGAAAACACATGTCGATCTACTTCCTACTAACCGACAGGTTATATTGGGGGCAGTGGGGGAAATGACAGGCAAACTGCAAAGCATCCACCATTTACAAGCTCTGCATCTCTAGTATTGTATTTATAATAAAGCTCTTATCTATCATTATCAGGAAACTGAATGTTATAAAAGAAACAGAACATCATAAATGTCACCATCCAATTTACTAAAAAAAGGTTTTATAAAAGATCAGGACGCATATGCTTAGATATTAGTTGGAAATACCTTCTACATCATCAGCTGCCATGCGGAGTAGAGACTCGGTAAAATTAACTTCAACACTTTTTTTCTCCAAAATTTTTATGATGATATCTTGTGTGAGACCTGGATTTTCCTTTTCAGCCTACATTTCAAACAGCATTTTATTTATTTAGCAAGCAGGCAAAAAGTTAAACCAAAAAAAAAATGCATCCAAGACCAGCTATAGAATGTGAATTCAAGATTGTATTTTCAAAAGCCAACCAAGCAGAAATGGTTCATAATAAGCATTCCATCTTTCACTGCCTTCCTGTCCTCCAAAGAAAGACCCATATTTCTTGTGTGACATCAATATTTTTCATCTATAATTTTGCTCAATAAGCAACCCCATTCATTTTTGTGCAGCATTCATTTCTATGCATCATAAACAGTCTCTTTTTTCACTCCTGCTCCTTCCAATTTAAATTAAAAGGACAGATTTATATGCCTGCATATAATCCATACAATGGCAGAGCCTGGGAAGAATTAGTGATGTCCAAAAATCTCCAGAGTTTTCACTTCTCTCTTATCTGGAGATAATACCAGAATTGCTTTCCCCCTCCCCCAAAACAGTGCTTACATCTGGTAACAGTAGCAAGATATTACAATGTCCACAGGGTGTGAAAAGGGGCTGTAAGACCTCAATATTCCTATATTACATGTCATTTTCTGATGCCCTGCACATGCTTTGATGTGTTTCACAACCGTCACTGTAATGACAACGCAAATTATGGACGAAGATTTCATCAGTCCCTGATCATTTTTGTTTAATATGGTATACATATTATAAATATCTATGCCCAGTTTAATTCATCTCAGTTAGAAATCTGGAAAAAGTTCTCTCACTCCAGCATTTGCATTTGATGCTGCACCACAGTCTCGTGACATGTTGACAAGACATGCATTTGATTAATTAATGTGTCATTGAAATTTATCCAATGGACTAACACTAACATGATACTTCAAATAGATTACCTATAGTCTTTCTTCATTTACAGCGAGAATAGGAATAGGTTTTATACATGCTATACAGCAGGCAAGGAGCTCTCAATAGGCACAGAATGCATAAATTCACACATATACAGTGTCATTCCTCTTGCATACCCAAACCCTCACAAACAGAGATGGGCACGAAATGTGTTTTTTTTTCATTTTGTTTGTGTTTTCTTTTCATAACAAAACAATAAAGGAACTGATTTTAAAAATCGAAATGAAATTTTTTAATTTGTTTCATTTTGTTTTTCGTTTTCTCCCAACTGGGCGCATTGGGAGGGAAGCGCAGGGATTTAAACTATCTTTGAGCCCCCAAAGCAAGATGGCCGCAGCTGCCACTTGCTTCGGTGGCTCAAAGACAGTTTAAAAACCCCACGCTTCCCCTCCAACATGCCAGATTTGGGGGAGGGGAGTGTGGGTTTTTTAAACTTTTTTTAGACCCCCAAGTAAGCCGCCACTTGCTTGGGACTCAAAGACAGTTTTAAAACCCTGTGCTTCCCACCCCCCCAACGCGTCCAATGGGGGAGAAAGTGTGGAGTTTTAAAACTTTTTTTTTTAGCCCCTGAAGCAAGCAACCACCACTTGATTCGGGGACTTAAAACAAACAAAAAAAAAACATTAAAAACCCCACACCACCCCCCAACTGTAAAACACATACACATACACAAAAACCACATAAACAAACAGTTAAATGGTTAAAAACACAAAATGAAACGAAACAAAAAACAAAATGATTTTTTAAAAAAATTCATTTCAAATGAAACAAAAGAGAAATGAAAAATGAAACGAAATGCCATTTTAGTGTTTCATGCCCATCTCACTTCCATGCATGCTGAGGCCCTTTTAAAGCAGGCGTGATCTAACTGGATTTATTCAGAAGCCCAGGATCCAGACTTAAAACTCATGGAGCCTGAGCAAGCTCTTCTTAAACTCCAATAACTACTCAAGGCAGACTAGCATCAGGGACAACAGCCTGTCATAAAACTAGCCAGTTGTGCCTCATATTTACACTGGCAATGGCAGCTCTGACATCATGATGTGCTCACTTGTTCATCATTAAAAGTGATTTACGCCATCTTCTGTTAACAGTGCCCCTCTGCATTTTACAGAGAACAAATAAGGCATATCAATGAAATAATGAACAGATTAACAAGGAATCCAGTTTCCTACCATTCAACCTCTTTGCTATGGGTCTCAAAGTGGCAATTATGGGCAGGAAGGAACATCAAAAAGACAATGGACAAAACAACAGTGAAAACTCACCAGTATGCCACAGTAAATTAAAAAAATAGAGCAGAACTGCATGTCCTTGATAGTACAATCTATCAGAACCACTGACATATTAATTATGTGCTGGGTGGGGTAGGGAGGTGGAGAACTGGCTGAGTTCATCCAAACAGGTATAGTTATGTTTCAGTAATTCATAATCTTTATGACAGGAGGCAAACACACAGCATACGATACATATACTGTCCAAATTAAAAAGCCATTACATAATATTTTGGGATGATGTGAACAAAAAATATTTGACCTGGCATTGACTTCTTAGCAGAAGCATAAAAATTAAATTTGTTGCTTCTTATTTTTAAATAAAACCTATCTTAATTATGTAACAAAATATTTAACTGATTTGCAAATATAATTACATCAAATATATATCCCAAACATTAAGTCTACAGATGAAAACACAGAACAATGGGGAAAAGCCCTTGTTTCATATTATAAAGCTATCAACTAATTTCAATATTTATATGAGAATGGCAGCATATTCTTGTGTTGACTTTCTTGCATTAATGCCTCAACAGTCTGTTTCAGCAACTACTCATGTTTTAAAGAAATATTCAAGTGACAGCCAAAGAATACCCTCCCAATTTTCTGGCTCAAGCACCAGGGACTCAAACACAAAAGAATTTACTGTTCTTTTCACCATGCTTTTTCCATCCTTGCTCAAATAAAAAAGATACCAAGGGCTCAATAACATTTGAGTGGTGTGTCAAAGTTAGATAGTAGAAGGTAGAGAGAAAAGGTACATACTCCTGACTGTCTGATAAATCTAGGATATACACTAGAATAATGGAATTGTAAGAGTTCCTTAAGGCTATCACAATTGGAATTAAGCAGTTATTTGTGTCTGTGAAGATTCTCAGTCATCCAGGTGCGTTTATCTGGGAGTTGAGTCATGGCTACTGGACTTCTTTTTTGAGAGATAGAAACGTTTCGCTGTTCATCCAAACAGCTTCATCGGTCTGAGTATAGCTAGTGCAAGAGACCCTTCTTATAGTCAGCTTGATGTTTTCTTTTCATAACAAAAGGCACTAATTTCTCCCTAACGAGCCTATTAAGGCTTTGTTCATCTTATGAGCCAATCAGACCAGGGGACAAGAGGTCAAGCTGACTATAAGAAGGGTCTCTTGCACTAGCTATACTCAGACCGATGAAGCTGTTTGGATGAACAGCGAAACGTTTCTATCTCTCAAAAAAGAAGTCCAGTAGCCATGACTCAACTCCCAGTTATTTGTGCGTTAACTATTTCCTAGGATACATGTATTTTGCTCATATGACAAATATTCTGTAATGCTGTAAGCAGGCGAGCCTGGACACTCAGGAAAGGTCTATTTCCGCATCCCAGTAGCACTCAACAGGTCTCTGCCAAGGATATCTGGGAGGCATAGGCTGGATCTCTTATTCCGGGCATTATGCCGGAGTGAGCTCTCCAATAGAACCAGGACACTGCAGATACGCGGAGGGGTGGGAAAAGAGAGAAGGGGGGAAATTCCACCAAGGTAATCTCCCACCAAGAGGAGGAAGAAAGCAAGATGGAAGAGTGGGAAGATGCCCCAGCATGGAGTGGGAGACTCAGACCTTGCTAACATATGCCAGATTGTCCAAATCCTGACTAAGTCCTCCTTTGGGTTCCTTTCTTCCCAATGAACGACTGAAGATCACTCTATAGGACACCAACGAGTCCAATAAGTCTGGGACTAAAAAGGCTGCTCCTGAAATGAAGAACACCCTTACTTTCATTTGCACCATGGGCAACAATCCAAATGACTACACCAGTTGGCAAATGACTTTACACAAGGAAAGCTGAAGGTATGCATACCTTGACTGTTGTTTGGACTGTACAGGTATAAGCTGTGGTGAACGCAGCCCTCCTCCACACCTGCTGGAACAGACTGTATAGACTAGTGGTTCTCAACCTGTGGGTCCCCAGATGTTCCTGAACTGCAACTCCCAGAAATCCTTTCCAGCACAGTGAGTGCTGGAGGCTTCTGGGAGTTGTAGTCCAGGAACATCTGAGGACCCACAAGTTGAGAACCACTGATATATACTAACGCTCATTCTGCCATGGAGAATTCATTGAACTAATGGGTGGAGACATGGTGTTAATATTTGAAATATATCTTTGTCAGCTGGCTGACAACTAACTCTAAGTCTTCTTCAACGAGATTGTCACAATATGTAAAGTTGACAAAATATATGTATTGTATATTTAACAGAAGGTTAAAGAGAATTGTAAAATGGAGGCAGTCAGAAACTACAGTCTCATGATGTTAGCCACAAGTGCAGGGAATTAGAAATCACCAGCAGGTTAAGTGATTTAGCACAGGTGGAATAGTTAATAACATCATGGTGCATCAGAATGTGATTGGTTGACAGTCATGTCTGATGGAATCTAAATGTGTATATAAGCACTGGCTTGTATAATGTTAAATGGGTCTGTTTATGGTGAGAAACCGTACCCCACACTCTGTTGATTGTATTGTATATATTGCTTGGTGTTATGCTGTTGTATATTTGCTGTACATATGGAATATATGATTTTTACTCTAATCCATGTTTCTTTGTCTCTTTGTTTCTGAGTTCTGCTATACTTATAACAAATTAACTACACTTTATCTACACGTTACTGCTGCTGTGTAAGTTTACTCTGCTATACTCTGGGTTTGATAGAGATGAAATATCACTGGGGTATCTGATCCTCATCACCCCCATCACCCAGAGTTGGCATAGCCTACCAACACGTTCTCTTAGTAGTTCACAAATATATATGAAAATATTTATTTATTTATTTAGATTTCTATACTGCCAATCTGGGCAAGTACCACTCTGGGTGTCGATGGTCATATTAAGCCATCTACTTTAATTATTTCTTCTCTTGATTGAAATGATCACCGGCAGTAAATCCTACCACCTACTGAAGTTATGAGATTAAGCATCCTATCAGAATACAGTGGTATCTCTTAAGACAAATGCCTAATAGGAAGAATTTTTTCCCAGCAATAGGCATGCTTTGCATGGCAAAAAAATTCCCTTTGGGATGCTTCGCAAGACAAAAAACCATTCTGCATGTACCCAGAAAAAATGGGTTATTTTTTGTCTTTATTCCAGCCTCTGAAAAGGATTAATCCATTCCCAATGCATTCCTAAGGGAAACTGCATTTTGTAAGACAAAATTTTCATAAAACAAAGTGACCCATAGCCTATAGAACAGATTAATGCATTTTCCATCAATTCCTATGGGAAACCGTGGTCCGTAAGACAAAAATTTCTTAAAACAAATTGACCCGCAGAATGAATGACATTTGTTTTAAAAGGTATCACTGTTCATACTTTAGCATACAGCCGTTTGACCTTCTCAACAAAATACATGTTAATTAGTGACCAGATGAACAGGACTTTCATTTACCATTCCAGCTAGTGTTCTCTATACAGAAAATTTTGATCATTTTTCTTACCTTAATAAAAGCTGCTCTCAATGTCTGAGCTGCAGACAGATTTACTCGTTCTAGCTGCAAGAAGTTAAAATATATTGTTGTATTAGTTTAAACAAGAGGTACAAATAAATGATAATGTTCCACCTGTTCAAAATTACCTATTTTACGAGCTTCTTTTCCAAATCAGATAAGCATTTTTTTTACAACTTTACCTTTCAGATACCAATTAAGAGCAAACATACACAATGTCCAGGCAAGCAGAAAATCAGCAGCAATTTAGCATATCCCATTTCAATATCTATGTAGTAAAATGCTTGTGTGAATTCACTGAGGGCTTGAATGTTACCAGCCATTACAATGTGATAGAATTATACAGACAAAATGCTAATGGAAATCATTTCCATAGCATACAGTCAAGCTTAATGAAGTGATACAGTGCAGCAATCTTTATTAAAAGCAAAGAAACAAAGTACTGAAGATATACAGATGAGGGTGAACGAAAATTGATTACTGGAACTTAGACTCTTCTATTTTAAAACAAACTGAAATGGTTATGCTCTGAAATAAATTTTCAACTATAAGAATGGATATTCATATATCATATGCTGGGAAGCTATACAAAGAAAACCTATCACACCTATACTTAAACAAATCCAAGTTATATTTTGTCATATCAGAAAAAAGTGTCCAATAATGATTAACACTGGTCATTTACACTGATTGCAAGCTTTTGCAAAAGGTTTAGTGTAATGACTGGCGTTAAACATTGTAGACTCGATAGCTGTCTAAACCTAGCACACTAATTAAAACCTTAATCTTTCAGGCCCTAATACAATAATGGAAAGCACATTAGAGCCTACAATTCTGGAAAAGTCCAACTTAAGAACAAACTGAAGCTAATCATTATTAAAGATGTCACTTTCATGGAATTAAAGGCTAAGAATTGAATTTATCAGAAGTGTTACAAAACTGGATAAGACAGGTATGAATACTGGCCAGAAGAATTCTGGAAATTTATACTAGTGCGTGTGTAATTCTTTAAGCCACCATAGTGCCTTGTTGCTAATTAACAAGTTGTTGTTCATATTCCTGGGCATGTGCCAGTCACAACACTTGGTATGCAACTAGAAATGCAAGTAGCAACTTGTCATTGGTGGCAACATAAATGGTGCAGTTCATGCTATTTAAATTTAAACCAGGGTAAACCTCCCCAACAGGATTCTGGACACTATGCTAGAGCATTATTTGAACACAGTAAAACCTCCTCTTTCCAAAAACTGCAATATATAGAAAATTAACCAGAAAGGTTGTTACCTCATTAAATACAGGATACATAACAGCATAGAGAGGCATGGAAACCATAGAAGTGGTCTCTGCTTCATTCTTCATCTCTTCCATTGTCATCCTCATTCAAAGACCCACTCTTGAAGAAAAACACTACTGAAGCAACGGACACGTCATTCAATGTAAAGTTTCTTTTTTCCTCCTGTTGTGTCCAATTATTACAGCATGTAAGAAATGTATTACCCTGAAGGTCAGAAGTGGGGAAGAAAAAAAAGTATATTATTACTACTAATTTTGAGTTAAGAAGTACTACCAATTTGTCAGGGAAGGAAGTAGGTTTGATATTCTTTCCATACACTTCAAATATACTTTCCCTTCAAATATACTTCACTTTAGCCAACAATTTTATGTAATTAAGGCAGCTCTTGAGAATTTAATTCAAGACTATGTTCAGCTGCTCTCTTGGAATGAGCAATAAGATTAAAAAATGATGTCTTTAAAATGGTAAAGGTCAACTCTATTTTTACCATTTATATAGTAAGTATTCGCCAGTGTTGAAGAACTTAGTCATACATCTACAGAGACGTGCTTGTAAGAACTCCCAAATGGCATGCAATATGTATAATTATATACCAGCATAAATGTTAGTTAATATTTTATATTCATACCTATAAAATAAATTTAGTTTCAATAATTTTGAACTAGAGTACATGTACGAGTTATTAAAAATACTCAAATCTATGTGCCATAGATTGTTTTCAAAACAAACAGAAACCTGAAGTTCTGTTTTCATACAGGGTGTGCCAGTCAAAAGCAAAATAATTATTCACGTAACTGAATATGGCTTGAAAGGTACTCCACCCTGCCCAACCCATTATGTTTAGCCAAATAATCTGAACATATATTTGTATATATGCTTGTTACCTATCACAAAAAAGGAGTAACTGCCTAAAATTTTGAGGCTCTTACCTTAAGATTAAATATACTCCTAAAAACTTCAAATATTTCCCCCGTAAGATCTTTGCAGAGGAAGTAGCAAAGAATAACATACAAAACTCTTATTAGGACATTATTTACAAACAAAACAAAACAGGATGAACGTAAGATCAAAGATAACAAGGAAAAAAAGGGAGACAGAAAGACAGAAATGGCAAAGGAAAGAGATGGGAAAGGCTCGAACAACTGCTTTGTTAATATATGGCTAGCCTTCCTTTTTGAAGCCCAAAGGGATGGTTTGCTTTTTCTCAACAGGGGACAAATTTTCAGAATATTGCAGTGCTCTTATTATCCCAACTATTTCACTATTTCAGCAAATTCTGAGAAGCAGATGTCGATAGAAGGGTATGAAGGTATTTCCCAGGTCTTGCAAAATTTGTAGATCAATTTTAAAATGTTGCATGTAATGAAGAATTATAAAATCTTGAAACATTACAATTTTGAGTAGAGGTCGGCATGAAACAGAAAAGCCATGTTTCGGGTTCGTCTGCTTCGGGCTCACCCTTGGTTCGGGTTCGTACGGATTTTTTTAAAAAATTGTACGAACACGAACCCAGCTGAACCGGTTCAGGTAAGACTTACCAGGTGGTGGCGGCGGTGGGGGGGGCGATCCTAGCCCCGGTGGCAGGGGCTTTTTAGGGCCAGCAGCTCTTCCCCCTCTTCATGCGCCGACTGTACAGCCCCTGGGGCCGGGTCAGTGCTTGTTCATATATATATTTCATTTTAGAGTGCCGACCCAGCCACCCTTGGGGCCGGGTTGGCACTCATTTTATTTTTTAAATTTATTATTTATTTTATGCTTTTACAGCGCCGACTGCATGGCTCCTGGGGCCGGGTCGGAGCTCCTTTTATTTTTTCATTTTTATTTCATTTTTTGTTTTTTTTAAAGTCCCCAGCCAGGGGCTTTTTGACATGCTGGCTTGGGACCAGCGCCTCTACAGGCCTATCTTCCCCACCAGGACCAGGAGGACTGTGGCGAGGAATAAGGTAGCAGGGGGGTAATGAAAAACAAAGTGAACAAAACAGAAATTTCCATTTCGTTTCATTTTTCTTTGATGGGTTGGTTTGTTATTCATTTTGTTAGCTAACGAAACTAATAATGAATAACGAAATGAATTAAAAGTTCATTTCGTGTCCATCTCTAATTTTGAGCTATTCATTACAATATTTGAAATCTATTTTCAGAGAATCAATAGTGTATTATAAAACAAGACCAAAAAAAAAGATGCCCAAGCAACTTGCTCCGAAAAATATTGGGCTCTTTCTCAAATACCTAAACAGGAAACAGTAGCAAAAAGCTCCACTTTCTCCTTCTTTTTAATATGCCACCCAGACTTCAAAATCTTAAGTTATATTGTTTTGTTACTGATATCACCTTTTAAAAACACTTCTATAAATGAAAAGAAAATATAACCAGTCTTTCTAGAATTGACTGCATGGAAAAGACATGACAAACAACATGAATAGCATCACCATCTGCTTTTTATTCCTTTTGAAACATACTGAGTCTCAGTTTGTCTGAAATTATTTTTCACACTACACAAGTACAACTAGCAATTTTTGTAAAGATCAGAAAGAAAATGAGGCTGGCAGATATCTTTCAAGTAGTATAGTCTGACCGCCATAGTTCTTTTCAGTAGATTTTTTTTTTAAATGGCTGATCTGGAGTACCATAACAGGTGCTCAGACCATCAGCATGTTCTCTAAATTAACAGTGGTGGAGGTGGAACCTGCCAATTTTTAGACAGAGCAATGAGAGGGACACATTCCCTAAGGAGTGTGATGGTGGAAAGGGTCATGAATATATCAACTTACAATTTTAATTGAAAAAAATATACAGTGATTATGCAAAAGGTGTTACTTTCAAATTCGTAAGTACAAAATGGTGTAGAATTCAAACTGCATTTCAAAAATTAAATAATATATGTATTTGTATTTTCCATCAACAAAATTAGATAGATAGACAGACAGACAGACAAACAGATGATATGCTTTGGGATCTTGGGGGAGTGGAACACATGGCAAAATTGTATCAGGCAGACCCAGATACTAAGAAACTATGAGCAAAAAATTAAACTTGCAGTATGAGAGGGTAAGACTAGAGATGTAAAATTTCTGGAAATTTTGAAGCTCAGGGGGAAAAAAACAAACAAACCTTTCCCCCGATTTTTCAGAAAAAAAGCAGAAATTTTTGGAAAACTTGAAAAAAATGCTACATGAACTCCCAACCCCTTTTATAGCTTAAAAGTCATTCTGTTACTTTAGGAACATAAAATATGACTATGGACAATTTGACTTGGCATACAATTATCACAACTAGCATATTAAAATATAGTGTATCCAAACAATTATTACAAATAGAATTTACTTATAAAATAATATTTATTTGTAATTATAAGTAACAAATGGAGTAACAATCTCCTGAACTGTTTACTAGTTTATGGGAACAAAAACACCACTACAAAACAATGCTTAAAAAACCAGACTTAACCATTCACAATTCCTCTCAACAGTATCAAATAATAATAAAAGAAAAACCACATACTGGTAAAGAGAATTGAAAAGAGGGGACATGTATAGAAGGAAGTGGGACTACGTTTCAATGAATGGGCATGAAATTTAGGCAGAATCGTTTTTATTGCTCTGTATTTTCTTCCACTGCTTTGAGGCCTAGTGAAGCGGACAGAACAGAAACACACACACACACACACACACACACACACACAAAGTGAAACCTTTTTCTTTTCCTTGTGACAACAGCAGCACCTCCTAAAGGAAGACATGCATCGTGTTCTTGCATTGGAGAGTAGTTCAGTTTGTAACTTAGGACTTGCTTGTCCTCAGTGCACAGAAATCACAATAATATGCTACTGTATTATGTATATTTTTAGAAATACTTTGGAAAATATTAGAACAGTCTGTCTTAAAGTAGTTTAGTCATCATGTTGAAACAAAACATTCCATAATTTTTTCCAATTTTGTTTTTTTTTTGGGGGGGGGGCACCCAAAAGGCTTTCCAAAAAAAAAAAATCTATGAAAAAATGAAAACAAAAACGGGTTTTTCAAAAAAAAATTCCGGTTTTTCTCCGGGCCTTCATATCTCTAGTTGAGGCCACATATTGCATGCATGCTGCAAAATATGGACACAGGAAAGAAACCAGATATACATTACCATGTCAAACCAAGCAAGAATGAACCGGGGCACTTCATGGGCTGGGGAAATAAAAGAAAGGTAAACGCCTCCACAACAACAAAACAGTCCCTTCAGCTATAACTGAAGAAATACTGCATAAAATCTAAATCCTCATGAAAATAGCTTCAATGAGGTAGCTGAATAATCTAGTTCTTCCCTTCAAAATACTAGCGGAATGCATGAATAAAATTTGTGATCATTCCCTCTTACTTCCTGAGAGGGTGGATAAAAATCAGCAATTGTCAAAAATTTAATTCATAAAAATTTATGATGCTTTTATTTAAATCATTAATTTAAACAATAATTTAAAGCAGTGTGATTTAAATCAAATCCATGTTGCTACCCAAGTTTTTAAAAAAGCTACAGCACTGCTTCAAGACACAAGCAACTAGTGTAGTGGTTCTCAATCTTCCTAATGATGCGACCCTTTAATACAGTTCATCATGTTGTGGTGACCCCTTGCCCTGCTTGGAAGAGGCCACAAGCCCCCTTTGGTAGGCCACTGCCGCAGGTGCCATAGAGAACTTCGCTAGTCTACAGACACCCTCAGCCAATCGCAGCCCCTGGTGCCCTTGACTGACATCCCCTCCAACCTTTTAAGCTGTAATTCACTCTTTCTCCCTTCCCCCTCCTCCTCCAGACCCAAGCCGTTTGTGCTTTTTTCTTCAGTTGCTCATGGTGACCCCTGCAAAATGGTTGTTCGACCCCCCAGGTTGGGAACCGCTGAACTAGTGTATGCAACCAACAACACCATTAGCAGTCTGCAACTGGGGCTTTCAGTGACTTTTCATGAAATTCTACACTATCCATGCCAAAAGAAGCAATGCTTCAATGAAGGATAAAATTTATTCAGCTACACCACCCATCATTACAGTAAAGGCAAAAAGGGAAGCTACAATAAAGAAATTAACCTCAGTTCTCCAACACATCCCCTCAGCAGTCAAGGCAAAGTAAAATAAAAAGCTAAACAGAAGTTGGCACTGGTATATTTGGCCAATGCGTAAGTACACTGCCATGCCAAATTTGCATATACTGTATTATTTCTACACTTGGCATCTGACAGAGAAAACACTCATTCTTAGGAAGAGCCTAGAAACCCATGTTAGGAATTTTGACAATAGTTAAAACTGACATTCAGAAACAAATTTATGGCACACAAAGTATACAGCATTCAGATCCTCAAAATTCTCAAGCATTGCAACAGATAACTGTCAACATATAACAACAAATGGTAAACAAGCACTGTCTTCTGTATGAAGGATAAACAATAACCAAATAACTGAAGTATAGTAAAATAAGTTTCCTGGACACAAAAATTTGTCTATACAATAATCAGAAAAATTCAAGATTTTTAAATCCAATTATCAAAAATAGCTAAATTGACTGCAAAACAGGTCAACTTTTTTACAGGCAGTTCTGCACTATAATGAAAATTTTAAAAAATCAGATGTTTTGAAGCACCAGATTTTTAAAGACATTGGTAGCAAAAGGCTCTGAGCATTTTCAAGAACACAATGAAGGACCCCAATGAAGTGAACTCAAACCCAGTTTTTCAGTTATTAGATTCCTTAGTTCTAGCTCTTGATGCTGGAACCAACTTCATACAAAGAATGACAGATCTCAAATTATGATTAATAAGGGTCACATATCTAGATGTGAACCTTGAATAAAGGTAATATTTCAGCTTCCTAAGTGCCTGCATCAAATATCTAAGTTATCTTGGATATAGTATTGGCAAAAGGAAGGAATTCTTCAAAATACTGCAACAGTGTGCAACTGATTTAACACTTAAGTAAAATATAGACCTGTTAAAACACATAATTATGTACAAATTAGCTAAAACATTCACGATAGACCCAGTTCACCTTTCAGTGAGTGAGTGGCCCATTCATATTAGCTCCACTGAGCTCAAGAATAGGATATTAAATTTAGTTCCCTTGAATTCAATCTGAATTGGAAACAGTTCTGCAAAAATATCTCTTATGGTACCTTGTTATCGTTTTTTTCTGCTGGATCCCATGAAACCCACACAATAAAGAAATTCAAATACCATATACAGTATACTCTAATGTAAGTCGAGTTTTTCAGTCCTTATTTTGGGCTGAAAAAAGGCCCTCGACTTATATTTGGGTGAAGTGAAGGAGAAGCTTTTTTCTCTCTCCCGAAGCAAGCACCGATATCCATCATCGGTGCCTGCTTCGGGAGAGAAAAAACAGTGTAAGAAACCCACCGATTCTCCACCCCCAATGGGGCGCATAGAGGGAGAAGCAGTGGGGTTTTTTAAAAAAAAAATTCTCCCGAAGCAAGCGCTGATCCATCACCGGCAATTGCTTCAGGAGAGAAAAGAAGTTTAAAAAACCAGCCACTTCTCTCCCCCCCCCCCACATCGGAAGAAGAAAAGGAGGAGGAGGAGGAAGGGAAACTGTTGCCACTGCCACGGCAGCAGGCACCAGCACCAATTTGGGGAAGGCAGCGGAGGGAAAGATTGACTCGGGTTATACTCGAGTCAATCAATTTCCACCTTTTTAAATGCAAAATTAGGGGCCCTGACTTATACTCGAGTATATACGGTAATTGTAACTTAATGGCAACATGCTTAAACATAAACCTCTCTCGCAAACCATTAAGGTACCACAAAAATATTTAGCCAGCAAGCTATAAATGTTCAGATTTGTGGCAAAAATGCAAATAAATCCACACACATTATGATTTACTTGATTACTGAATATTATTTTCTCATTTCTACTTCACAGATAGGACCAAACTGGAACATTAGTGAATAGTTTTCATAAACAACTAGAATATTAATTCCCAAAATTAGCTGTCTAAAAAGCTGCTCTGTAATAGCCTTAAATAGAAACCAGTTCAGGCTACTGATTCCCCAACGTTCTATGAGGACATGGCACTTGAAGAAGAAGAAGACGCTGTCTAGGCACCCGGTAACTAATATAATGATCAGGACAGAACAAAGTATGCAATTAACTCTGTGTGCCCAAAGGAGCTTTGTCCTGGTTTTCCAAGTGACAGCCATGAAAATGTAATTCTGATATGGCAGGTAGGCAAGTTGTCCAACTGGGCAGGGTGGAGAAAACAGAATTCCTCCTGGGCTGGCAAACCTTCAGGTTTGCTTCAAATAGTTTTCTGAATTTCAACCATTTTAACCACATATAGAAGACTTCTAATCAAAGACCAATATAATAGCCAGAACTCTATTACTGCTTGTGCAATTTGTTGTGGCTGAGAAAGTAACATCTTCATGTCTCCCAAGCATAAGCATCCAATAAATTATAATTAATTATAAAACATTATCCCAACCTTATACAACCAATTGTTGTCCACAATAACAAAAAGGAGCACAATTTGACTAGTAAGAAAGAGGGGGTCAAAAACCTCAAGGTATGTTGAAAGCAAATTTTAGATCTGTACAAAGCAGATATAACAATTCCTAAAAGTCAGGGGGGAAAATCAGCAGGGGGACAAATACCACTTATCCGCAAGAAATTCAATCAGTAATATGAGTGTTTCTGAATATGGCACCATTTCCTATGTATCAGGAGGGCATGCTCATGAGCCCAATAATCTGGATTGTGTGCACATATGAGACGGAAATAGAGTGATCTTGGAAGTCACTTATGTCCTTAGAATTACATTCCCAATCCTCAAAAAGAATTATTTCCTTTTGAAGGGGAAACTTGTCTAATTGGGCCAAAATAGAATTATAAATTGGTTTAAATAAATAATTTTGTTACAACCGAGCTATAAATGGAAACTGTTATTCTAAACAGAAAATTGCACAAAACAAAGTAAAAAAACCCAATGACCAGAAAGAATGCTAGCTTTAGGCTCATTTTTTTCAGTCAACATAAATTCAGAGGCAGCCCAAGTACTGCAATTACTGAAATCCCGTTGTGTGGCTATGCCTCTGTAACCTGATGTCATGTAAGAGTTAAGGAAAATCCCATTGAGATGGAAATGACATTCTGGAAGGACTTTTTCCATTATATGCATTTCCATAATAGTTGTGCCATGGATCATACAACTGCTTGCACAATGCAGACCACCTGGGTGTAATGCCCCACAGAGTTAAGTCAACTTCAATAGGTTTCAGCCAATATTTAACATGTTTCTGTACCTGACCAGTTTAGTCTGTTTCACTTAGGAAACTGTTATCCTCCCTTGTGTTCCTTATATTTCTGAAGAACCTGTTCTCCATCTATCCTTCAAGAAGCTTTCAGAGAAGACAAATTGTTCTCATATTTCAGTTGCCTGCTACAACTGAACTTCTTTATGGAGTTACTTTTTCATTCTGGGAGAATTAGTGCTGGGAATGATCACACTTAAAAATCAAACACTATGCAAAGGATAGCATGACAAACTGAGACTTAGACTACTAAAGTTCATATCTTAGTTTATGTATCATTAAATAACCTTTTCCTCTGTGCTTACCTCTAAACAGAGCAAGGGGCTTCTCTTAGAAATTGTTTATAGAACAGTGGTGATTACTGCCTTAGATTTTATAAATTCTGCTAATGCTGGCACATCACTCACAGAAGTTGAACAGGATTGTTAACATTTGATTCTAGACACAATTTGAAGCCTTAAGAATAACTGAAAATGGCTGTTCTCACATGAAACATTTTTAACTAATAATGAAATACAGTCTATTGCAAGAATAGCTAGTTTATATGAAAAGGCATATTACTCAGCATCACTTAATTTCAGACTCTTCTACAACTTGAGCATATCTTAGCATTGATGAAGAAACAATTTAACTCTTTGGGCTTTTGGAGATCTGGTATAAGCATGCTTATTGGATGTGTATTTTTATATAAAGCCAACGTTTCTACTGTTCACAAAATGCTATAAACTGTTAATGGTACAAAACAAGCAAGATGAAATTTCAAAGGAAAATAGTTGTTATAACCAAGGTTTGTTCTGCACAGTAGTACAGTACCCCAAGGGCATCTGAAAGTACATTACTTATTTAGCAATCAGTTACTTTAGAATGCTGCAAAAACAACAATTTTGACACTGCAAAATCATTTAGCATTATTAAATAATGCTATCAAAACCCCAACACAATAAATAAACCTATAGTTTTTCTCAAGGCCAATTTTACAAGTCATTTTTTCTGCTGAAAAATGTGCACCTTCACACTGACCTTTCTTTTTTTGTGAAAAAGCCAGGGCATTTGTAAGGCACTGATTGTATTACAGAGCTGAAAAGATTAGTGAATGGGTACCTACATGCAGAACCAGAGATCATAAGAACATAAGAAGAGCCATGCTGGATCAGACCAAAAGTCCTTACAGTCTAGTTTCCTGTATCTCACAGTGGCCCCACCAAATGTGTCTGGGAGCGCACGAGACTAGATATCTGTTTCCTGATACCACTTCCCTGCATCTGGCCCTTGAAGTACCCTGGTTTAAAACCTGGAGATTACACATCTCTATCATGGTTTGTAACCTGTGATGGACTTCTCCAGAAATCTGTCCAATGTTGGCTATTTTATTTTCAACCCCCTTTTTGATAATTCCTAGCATGGAATTGGCCTTCTTCACCGCTGCCACACATTGGGTAGACACCTTCATGGAGCTGTCCACCAACACACCAAGATCTCTTTCCTGATCTGTCACGGATAGCTCAGAGCCCATGAGTTGATAGATAAAGTTGCCATTTCTCAGCCCATTCCCCCAGTTTGGAGAGATCCTTCTGGAGCTCTTCACAATCTTCTCTGTTTTTTACCACACGGAAAAGTTTCGTGTCATCTGCAAACTTGGCCACCTCACTGTTTGTCCCTGTCTCCAGGTCATTTATGAACAGATTGAAAAGCACCGGTCCCAGGACAGATCCCTGGGGCACACCGTTTTCACTTTTCTCCATTGTGAAAATTGCCCATTGACGCCTTCTCTTTGTTTCCTGGATCTCAACCAGTTCTCAATCCATAAGAGGACCTGCCCTCTTATCCCCTGACTGTGCAATTTTCTCAGCAGCCTTTGGTGAGGGACTGTGTCAAAAGCCTTCTGAAAATCAAGATAGACAATATCCACCGGTTCACCCAAATCCATATGCCTGTTGACCTTTTCAAAGAATTCTAAAAGGTTTGTCAGGCAAGACTTACTCGTACAGAAACCATGCTGATTTTCTCTGAGCAAGGTTCATTCTTCTATGTGTTTTAAGATTTTCTCTTGGATGAAGCTTTCCACCATCTTCCCAGGGACAGACATAAGCTTAACTGGCCTATAGTTTCCGGGCTTCCCCCTCCTTCCTTTTTTAAAAATTGGTGTGACATCCACTATCCTCCAGCCCTCTGATTCCCAGATGAGCCTCCTAAGAGAGAGGTCAGCCTTGGATAAGCTAGCACAATGACAGAGCACTCCAAGAAGGGAATTGTAATCACTTCACAGTACAGTGATACCTTGATTTAGTAGCATAATCTGTTCCAGAAGCATGCTCATAAACCAAAATACTCATGTATCGAAGCAATGTTCTCCATTGGAAATAATGGAAACTTACCTGATTCATTCTGGGGTCCCAGTTTCCATGATTTCCTATGGGTAAATTTGCTTTGGCTGGGAGCCACAATGGCCTCTGGAGCTCACCCCGGGGCGCACAATGGAGGCTGCAGCCAAGGTGCACTGAGCCTGGGGCAAGCCCCGGAGGCCCAGTACAGGCCCACCAGGTGGCCCAGAAGTGACTTCTGCTTAGTGCTTGGCCCAGTGTGGTCCCACCAGACTCCTTGGATGCCCATTCTGGGAATCGCTAGGCCTGAGAGCCCTGGACGCCACTTCCTGTCCACCAGACGTCACTTCTGGTCCATGCCGAGGCCCAGGAAGCCTGTTCCAGGCAACACAGGGCCCACAGGGAGGTGAACCAGAGCAAGGCTCACAAACTGAGACAAAATTTTACTTTAAAAATTGCTCAGTTTGCAAAATACTCACAATTCAAGGTACTCATAAACCTAGGTACCAGTGTACACCACAGGTAAAAAACGCTGGAAAATTTCTCACCATAAGTCAGAATCAACTTTTTATTCTGACTGATCAAAAGGACATTTATTATTATTCATACTTGATTGTTACAGATAGAAATACCACATGTTCCATGACATCCACAAGAAAAAATCATTATGTTTTCTGAATATTTAACAAATACTGTACATCTGAGTATGCTGTGTGGAATGTGGCAGCAAGTCTTTTCTACAGAGCGCCTGTGCATTAATGACAACCAACAAGTTTCCCCTTTTCCCCCTCCCAATGTACTTTCATCTGTGTGAGAGTGTTTGGAGATTTGTGTGTGTGCGTGTTGAATCTGGTCTCTGGGTGTCTGAATTTCGTTGTATGTGTATATTGTGTATATACACACAATGACAATAAATTATTATTATTATTATTATTATTATTATTATTATTATTATTATTAT
>JAHTLZ010000379.1:49429903-49446456 GCA_023846285.1 Phrynocephalus versicolor
TTATTATTATTATTATTATTATTATTATTATTATTATTATTATTATTCATCTACTTTCACATTTTAAGTTTTAATTTGTGCATTCTTTTTAATGATAAACACTATCATTAAGACTACTTCCACTTTAAAAGTTGAATTTCATGGAGTCATTACTTTTTATTTGTAAACACATCTTTAAGAGATACATCAACTATCTCAGACCTAAACATGGAAAACAAAATCTTTTCCTGACAATGTGGAGCAGCAAGTACTGATACAGTAATACCTTGGTTTGGGAGTGCCTTGGTCTATAAGTGTTTTGCAAGACGAGCTAACATTTCTGATCAATTATGCCTTGACCAGCAAGCATTGTCTGGCAATATGAGCAATTGAGTGGGTAATATGATCACAACTGAGCCAATTGTGGCGCTCTCTCTTGCTGTGGGATTGTGGGTGACTGTCTGGAACATTCCATCTCAGGCAAGCCTCAAAAGCAGCGTGAAGAGAGAGAAGGCTGGTCTCCCAAGCACCAGCCAAAGCAAAAAAGCAAAGTGTTCTGCTTATATACTGCCCCATACCACTTCAAGTAGTGTCTGGGCAGTTTACAGTTTACTTACACTAGGCAGGCTATGCAGTCCCCCTCCCCCAGCAAGCTGGGTACTCATTTTACTGACCTCAGAAGGATGAAAGGCTGAGTAAACCATGAGCCAGCTACCTGGGATTGAACCCCAGGTCGTGAGCACAGTTTTAGCTGCAGTACAGGCATTTAACCACTGCGCCACGAGCCACCAAGGTTTTCAAAGAAGAGTGCAGGTTAGGGTTTTGTTTTATTTTTCTTTGTATTTTTATTTGATATGTTTTCAACATTGTTTCTCATTTTTCAAATAATTTCTAGTCATAGGGCAGCTGGTCAAGTGTGTATATGGCTTCAAATTGCATTTTATTACTGTCACATTAAAAATTCAGAGTAAAATCCAGTTGTTAGTCCTAGGCAGAATAGGTTCTGGAGACAGGTACATATACCATGGTGTGGATGTGGACGTCTAGCCAACTTCTGTGAGTTTTGACATTTTGTGTGTACAGTATGTGGTCTATGGGGCCCCAGAATGAATCATCTAAGTTTTCATTATTTCTTATGGAGAAATTTGCTTTGATATACGTATGCTTTGGTTTACAAGCATGTTCCCATAATGAATTATGCTCGTAAACCAAGGTATTACTGCATATTTTTCCCATATAAGCAGCATCTTACATGAGGCAGGAAGATGTGAAAGAATGAAAACAGTGAGCTTCTGAATACTTCATCAAGACGTGACTGTTTGTAAAATGTAGACCCCAGGGAAAAGGCACTTTTACTGTAACACAACTACGTACCCATTTCCTTTACTCTCTATAAAACCAGAGAACCAGCATTCTAAAATAATAATTCAACAAGGAAACCGAGTTATGTGTAGTAACAAAATGGCATCAACTTTCTGGATGAGAATGTTGGCTTATTAAGTCCAAGATCCCAAGCACTGTGTTAAGTTTGTCCATTCCAATCTCTGAACAAGCATACCACACACTTCAAGGATGGACACATCCATAGAGGTGCCCATGCCCACCAACCACTATTAAGCACCGGTCAGTCAAAAGTGACAGAAGTGATAAAACTGTTCTTGGGCTGCTCATCGACATGCTGCATTTCAGCAATTCTACAAATGAATGCTTATAAAAAAGCAATTCCACATGTACAGAAAACTCAACACATAAATGAATGTTGAGCTCAATCTTTTCCCCAGCACATCAGCTTTCTGATCGTCTTCATTCTAGGACAGTGGTGGAGAACCTTCAGCACTCCAGATGTTTTGGACCACAACTCCCAGAATTCCAAGCCTAGACTGCCAATGACAACAGACTGTGGGAGTTGTGGTCCAAAACATCTGGAATGCCTAAGGTTTGCCACCACTATTCTAGGACGTACTCAAAAACTTACAAACACCCCTCTTGCCATTACCATCTGGAGTGCCACCATTGTAAGCATGTCACCTGCTTGGTCGCACAGCCCAGATCTGTTACACCAGGCACGTCCAAACTTTGGCCCTCCAGATGTTTTGGACTGCAACTCCCACAGTCCTTTGTCATCGGCAAGCTATGCTTAGAATTTTGGGAGTTGTGGTCCAAAACATCAGGAGGGCCAAAGTTTGGACATGCCTGTGTTACACCATAACCATTCCTTTCTGGGGTGGCAGGGAAACGAAAGAGACACCCCTCCTTTGCGCATAACGGACTGATTTTTCTTAAATAAGATTCGAGGGTCCAAAGTTGACCTCAACTTCCTTGTTTCTGGGCTCCCTTTTCGTTCCTGCCTCTTTCCCTCCTTAGCTCAAGTGAGAGCCCACTCCAACCTCCCCGCTTTCCATTACTCCTTGCCCTTTGAGAGCAATTAACTTGGAACAAGCTGCAAATCTAGAAGGGCTCCCTATGGGTCATCGAGCCCAACCCTTTCCAAGGAGGGACAGTGAGGGGATCGAAACTCCCATCCTGGGATCTCAGCCCAGATGCCCCCCCAAAACTCTGTATCTCTCCCCAGGAACCTTAAATCCCCTCCACCACACAAATTGGGGAGCGCTGCCTTCCTCTTCCAATGCCTTGGGCCCGCTCCTCTTCTTCCCCATCACCAGCGCCATCTCCTCCTGAAACCGTTCCTCGGGGGACACCTGTGAGGGAAAGAGGCGGTTCCTCTCCCCCTCCCCTTATAGATTATATTATATTATATTATATTATATTATATTATATTATATTATATTATATTATATACAAGGCCCTGGGGAAGGTCTCTGAGGCCTGACAGGGAGCCCTTCTTAGACCCCCCCCCCTACAACAGCCAAGCCTGAGCTCCTAGGCCTGAGAGCTCCTTGTAACTAACGCCTCCCAACCGGCGTCACCTGGGCGTCGCCACCAGGCCCTGCGCCAACCTGCGACGCTTGACCTCCCCCCCCCTCCAACCCTTTTGAGGCCACGGGCCCGGCCCACCCCGGGAGAGCAGGACCAGCCGGGGAAGGGAAAGTCCACCGCCCCTCTCCTCCTCCCAGACGCCCGCCGCCCTTTGGCCGTCTTGCCCTTACCTTCTTTCCCTCCTTGCCGGCCCCACCCGCCGCCCCTCGAAGCCTCGCAAGGGCTCCGCCGTCGCTCCTGCCGGAAGTGCCCTCCGCTCCCCTCTGGCCACCGCCGCCGCCGCTGTGGTGGTGGTTGCTGCTGCCGCCGCCGTTACCACACACCAGGCGTTGTCCGGAACTAGCCGGCGGCCGCGCGGGCCCGTGGGACCTGTAGTCCGCTTCCGGGGAAAAGACTACAATTCCCGAAAAGCATTGCGAGCCCCCCCGCCCCCCCCGCCCCGCGACGGCGGAGAGGGTGGAGGGAAGGAGGAGGAGGAGGAGGAGGAGGAGGAGGAAGCGGGCTCCAATCGGAAGGCAGCCTCGGGCGAGTGGGCGTGGCGTCGTCCAAATTAGGAACGAAAGGGCGGGGCGAGGGGGAAAACTATTCCAGGAGCTGCAAGAAGCGACAGAAACAATCCCCGAGGCGGTGCTCGGTGTCAGTGGTGGTGCTTCGCGCTCCTCTTGCTCCATCATCCAGCTCCGCCGGAGAAGGCGCCGCAGTTCCCGCCGGTGGAGTTAAGCCAAGGGCGCGAGTCCAGCTGCAAAACAGCCGCCCTCCGTGGGTCACCCCCCGTAGCTCCCGGTCAGGTAAGAGACCCACCCCGGCCGGTCACTTCGGCAAACCGCCTGGCCACTTTGGGCACGGAGAGGAGCCGGCTGCCAAGGCGGACGTCTGGCATACGCTTCTCTCCTCCGACCCCACCCCCGACACCTTGGGTGGATGTCTTTTGTAGATAAAATAGAAGGATTCCTGCTCCGATCTCAGGAGTGGATTTGCATTGTTGCCAGTGTTGGCTTTAAGACTGTTACTTTTAATTAAAACCTCTTTCTGAGTATAAATAAATATATGCATACTGCATAGGTTTTGGATTTGCGGTCGATCGCAAAAATAAAATAAAATAAAATAGTATGATCCGTCTTGGGCACCAGATGGCTCGTCAAAATAACTTAGCCCGCTTCCCAATGATCGGGAAACATCTCTCGTGCATCGAGGCGATGTGACACAGCCTCCTGAAATACTTCTGCGTTTGATGAGAAGCCTTGACGGTTTCGTTTCCCTGTTGCTAGATACCTGTCAGGATATATTGCAACGTCTCCTCCTTCCGACAACTCCCACTTATATACCAATATTTATTTTTTTAAAAAACAGAAAGCACATGCAAATAAGCCTACAGGCTGTTGTTCTTTCATCCCCAAAATGAGATTTGGACGAATAGCCGATTTCACTGTGGAACTAGAGGAAACACTCCTTTTATTTCATTGTAGTGCCCGGTTTCCCTATTGTCATTCTCCATCAGCCAGAATTCACATGTGTTCTTTCCTGAACATCTCTGAGGACAGTGCTGCCATTTGCCGCATGCAGGAGACACTGAGAACTTGAAAACGTATGCTTTCAACTGCATTTAAGAGATGGGAGAGCAGAATAAATATTGGATTTTAAAATACTGTAGTTCTCTGGTCATCAACAGTGTTCAGGTTTACCCAGTTTCCAGATTTAGCGCATCTTACAGTGTTGTTTTGTGTAACATTGTCACTCAATGTTTTTTTTTTTTGAAGAGGTGGTTTTAGAAATCGCTGCCTTGAAAGTTTCATATTGGATGCCAGCACATAAAAATGGGTACTAGCTGTTGGGCATGATCTGCTGATGTTCCCACATTTGCGGATACAGGATGAAATTGTAGTAAAGTCAGGAGGAAATTTGTCACTACTGTAAATGGTTCCCAGTTTAGTATTTTCATCTGAAGTTTTTTTAAAAAGAGAAAGAAATAGGATGGTTAACACTTTACTGATAACAAGTTGAAATGTTTCACTAAGCACAGGTCTTTCACAAGACATTCACGCTCAGCCTTAAGATGTTACCGAGATCTAATGTGGAACCCATGCATCTCTATAGCCAACCCCTTTCCCATGAAAAGAGTATTTGAATGCAAATTGCTGGATTAGTCCTTATATAAACAAAGAGAGGAAGGTCTTTTATGAAGTTAACGACTGTTAATGGTTCATTCAATAACCACACCATCTTCAAATACTGTACCTTGTATTACAATATGGACAGCTTGTGCAGCAGGGTGCTGTTCCTTGGGAGAAATCTTTTTCTCTATCTATCTGGTGAATATTGCAGCTCAGCTCAAGGAAACAAGGAAGTGTGGCTGGAGGAAAAGGGGCATCGGGTGATATCATCGTGACTAGTCCCAGCTTCTTAGGAAGCTCTGCAGGTTCAAGCTTTGAATCACTGAATAAAAGTTGCAGTTCTACATGTCACACCATTGATATATATTCAGCGTAAATAAACGTTAGTGAGTACATACTGTCATAGTTGAAGCTACATATAAATTATGGAAATGCTCATACAGAAGGAAGACCTATTACAGTAAGTCCATTGGACCTTACTTTAATAGTAGTTTCCCCAGAAACCAGACTGAATTATCCATATTAATCTGAGAATCAGATTTCTAACATGCCGTGGTTTGCATAATCAGTTTGCTAGTAAAAACCATTAAATCTGTTACACAGATACAACTCCTGTCTTGGATAGGAACTTTTAGATTCAATGTGAAGTTGCAAAACAGAAGTTGGAATTTAAATCTCAGTGGGTGCGAGTCCAATGTCTCTTCTAAGGTGATTAGACCTTTATTTATTTACATTTCTATACCGCCCCTTTTGTGCAAACTCCACTACTTTACAGGGATAATGGATAGTGGCTGTGCATAAAAGCAGAGTGTTGCTTTTTGAAGCTGTTGGTTGTGCACTGTGTGAATGGGAGTTGAGGTACAGAGAATAATATGGAACCATGTTTCATTTTCCGCACTTGACACAGTGGAGGGGGGTGAGAGGTGAAACAAGATGGTTATGGATTGGCTGTAATTCTGTGGCACAGCTATATGTGCTTAACACGAAGCAACAGGCGTGCTGGAAAAAAATCATGGTAGGGTGGAAGTAATATTTTTATGTATTTATTTTATTTTTATCCTGTTTCTCCTCTGGTGCTGGCCAGGATCCAAAATTTTAAAATCAATTGTTAATTAAAGCAAGCTGATCAGCATTTTAAATTTATAAAATACCCATGATACACTTCTGTAGGCAAGTTGCACAGAAGTCCCAGTGGAAACTGTGCAACTGGTTGCACAGCCATAATGTGGTCTGTGCAGTTCTGTACCACACAGCTGTTTGTGCAGTGACAATGTACATGTACAACTGCAGGGGCATAAGGCCCAACAACCTTCCATAGGCATATCTTTCAATGAGATTTCAACCCATGTTTCTGGGTGTTGATTCCCTGTCCCGCTTAGTACCTTAGTGGTCACTTTTCCCCCCAAAGAACCCCCCCCCCGAGCTTGTTTTTTGTGGTTTTCCATCAATCTCCTGCTTCTAATTCGTTTCTGGCCAACCAGGAGCCTTGTGCTTCAAAGAGCCAATAGAGATGATGGTTGTAAGCAGGGGGGAGGTGCCCACACCATGCAGCTCTTTGTTTGAATCAGCCCGGACCATGCTGCTCTGCTTACCATGAAGAAAACCTGGCCTCCATCTTGCCAGATGAACTTTTAAGATCTCTCTCCTGGCAAATTACATCCTTTGCCATGTTTGGATTTTAATAACCACTTTTAAAAAGAGGACTTGCGTTCTCGAAAGCTCAGCAAACTTTTTTTATTTTTCTACCAGCAGCCTATGAAGGTATCACTCATAGTCTAGTTCTAATTTTGATTATTTATGCTCTATCTATGCTAATGATCACCGATGACAAGAGAAGAGGTTGATCTTATTATATTCATCAATGTTAATGTTCTAATCCTGTAATATGTGGAGTGAGAAGATGTTTGGAAAAAATGCATATGTTTTCATTGCATTTTATGAGCAATTAAAAACATTAAGCGTTGTCATTGGATTGTAAAGCTCTGTCAGCTGTGTGGAGTGTTTTGCTCTTGATAATTTACTTCCCATATGGATATTTGCCAAAATGAAATTATCATCTGGGTAACTACTATCTACTGTGTCTGGAGAAAAATATAACCTTGGTGTTAGGTTTGGACTCATTGGAAATAACTGAAAAGCTAAATAATGTAAGCCTGAGAATGTTTACGTAGAAGTAAGCTCTACTGGGTTCAGTGGAACTCACTTCCTGCTGTGTTTAGGATGTCGCCAAATTTCAAGCAAGAAATGTATACAATTGCAAAAGAGCAATGTGTGGTGTTAACTTATATATCATTAATGGAGGACATCTCGCAGTCTGTAGGATAGCTATAAAATAATTGGTCTGTGAATTGAAGCATTCTTATCCCAAACACTTGGGTTGGTATTTCTGCTGTATTCATGGAACTTCCTATGTCTATATGAGAGCATGTTTGTCCCAAGCATGTATGGCTGGCGTCCTGCTATTCTCATGCTTTCTTTCATATGGTCCTTCCTTATGGATTAATATGAGTTTGAATTGTAATCACCACTGCAGTCCCCAAATTAATGCAGACCCCTATAGAGATTAATTTGATCGGTGGTTGGCTTGTGTGTAAAGCTGGCATGTTCTGCTGCCATATAATATATACTTGCCAATTTTCCTCTTCTTTTCATTCAATTTAAGAAAACTTGCACAAAGTGTTAGGAGTGGGCTATAGCTCATGGGCATGATATATTCCTCCTCATGTGTCAGACCATACGTTTTTACATTGCTTGAAATTGGCATTCTTTTCTTGATGATTTTGTTTCTCCCTGCTATATTTGTTTTATTTCTCTCAATCCAGTAAAACAAAAATATGTTAGAAGATAGCCTTGCATGGATAAATTGCCTCTAATGCAGCAGTTCTCATCCTTGGGTAACCTAGGTGTTCTGGGACTGCAAGTACACCTGGGTTGCCCAAGTTTGAGGACCACTCCTCTCAATGCATATACAGTGACCCTCCCGCCTATCACCCGTGATAATTGAAAATCCATAATATGCAGATGCAGGTTGGGCCAGGCCTGGGAGGCCTAGCTGTGGGCTCTTGTACTTCTCCCCAGCTTGGCATTGCCCTGAATGGGCCTGCGAGGGCCTTCCCGGGCCTTTTGGAGACCCCCAAATGACCTCCCTGTGAACCCCAAGTGATTTCCGGATTGCTGAAAATCATTTCTGAGGCCTCCGACAGGCCTAGAAAGGCCCTCAGAGGCCTCCAAAATGATTTTCTGAGCCATTTTCGGGCCTCCAGAAGGCCCGGGAAGGCCCTCGCAGGCCTGTTTGCGGCATCGCCAGTACTGGGTTAAGTACAGGAGGCCTGAAACAGGCCTTTACCTGTGGCCCCGCAATATAGTGGGACTGCAGTATATGAATGGCAAACGGGCAGGGGACCACTGTAATTAAATACTGCTGAACTGATCTTGAGAGCAGTGGAGGCAAATGTAGTAATAGCTGACACTCCACCAGATTCTTTTCGAACTGCTGCCACTGGGTTGCAGGACATCTGCATGGTGTACAAATCCATGATTCATTCCACAGGTTCTTCAGGTTGGCCTTGGGACATCTTTTATCTGCAATCCTGGGGCTAAACATTGGAGGAATTTGGAATCTGGCTATTTCCTTTTTATTACAGGGGAAAGCATGGAAAAATCTACTCAGTCTCATCCCTTCCCTTGGAAGCTGCAGCATAATCAGTTTGGAAGCCTCTTTGATGAGGGAAATAGAAAATGTGTTTTTTTTAAACTGTTCATGTTGTTTTCTGTGTGTGTGTGTGCACACACACACACACGCATGCACACACACACATGCATGCACACACACACACACACACACACACACACACACACACACACACGTATACATGCAATTTATTAGACTAAGTGACAGGACTTCAGCCATTGTACAGAGCTAGATCACCACACGTCTTTCCTTGGAGAGCAGAAATTGGAAGATTTAAGAGGAAGGGTACTGTAAAAAGAAAACAGGAAGGAAGGAACGAAGGAAGGAAGGAGTGGTCTCGAATATGCAAAAATGGGCAAGCTTAGTAGCAGAGACAGAACATGCTCTCCACAGACACCCCACATTGAAAGAATTCCACTGAAAGCATGGAGAATTGTATTATTCCATCACCAAAGAGTGTAGCTAGCAGACAGTTCTAGATAGATGGACTCTTGGTTTGCCTCTTTTTAAGGCAACATCCTCTCCACCTTGTTGAGGACCTGTGAGACTAGTATTGGCAGTGACATCTGTGGACACAGGGTTGAGAACAATTATTATGGTAGCTGCTTGGATCAAAATAATAGAGGGTGTGCATACTTTTTCCCATCCAGGTATATGCTGATTGTAGTGTTGTAGCATTAATTCCAGTGTAGATAAGGGTTGTAAATAAAAGGATTCTTAGCGGTCTCATTAGATGAATTTTAAACTCTTTCTTACCAAGATCTATTTACATATGGAGGGGTAGGAGGTGTAGGAAAAGCAAATTTCAGGTGGTCAGGTTTCTCATAAATGTGAAAGAATCAAATTAGCAGTGCAACAGCAGCCTGAGGCTGCAGTTATTAACATATTTACTGGAGAATATGCCCCCTTTGGTTTGCTTCGAGTAAACATACACAGTGTTGTACTTTAAATTCATTAGCGTTCTGACGCATGATTGGCAAGGGCAAAAATGTGCCAGATTCTAATTCAAATGCTCAAGCTACGGAGGAATTAGAAGGCCACCTGTTTTAATGAGCCTACAAGTAGAGGAAAATATGAGTCTAAATGTAACCCTATAATTTTTATTATTTATTACGCTTATATCCCTTTTCGCTAATACCTTAAAAAAGAGGAAGATAGATGGCAGTGGAATTAATTACACTGGTTAGTGGGGAGAAAATTAGGATACTTATACACAAATTTTGAGTAATACAGTACATAGGTATTAGATTTCATATCCGCAGCAGAGGCGGTCCTAATTTCATCCATCAGCTCCATATGGTGAGCTTCTCTTCATATTCCGTTATTGCGCTTGTTCTAGGAAGGATCCTTAATGTGCAGTATAAATGGTTGGCACATATGCACCATGTAGGCGGCCATCTACCTTTTCAGAACTATAGAGCCAGAGTGATGGATATATATTTGAAATGTTATTTCCATCTCTGAAGTTTCCATGTTGTAGAAAAAGTAGATTGCAGGTCGAGCTGGTCTCGTTCTAACTGATCCACCTGAGAGATACTGGAGCTGCTTGCTGTCATGGGGAAACCTGTAATTTTTCTGGTTTCAGGGTGTATTCTGTTACTTAGGGGAGTCTGCCACCTCATGGCTGAGGATGGCTCTAGGCTTCAAACACTTAAAATGAAAACAATGCTTTTAAGCCGCAATTAACCTTCATGTGCTCGCCTCAGTGTACTTATTATTATTCTTCATGCTATATACCAGGTATCTCACTTTCATGTTTTTATTTCTTTGCCCATGAAATTGATGACCAACAAAATTTATTTATTTATTTATTTATTTATTTATTTATTTATTTATTTATTTATTTATTTATTATTTGCCACCCCTCTTACCTGAGGAACTCCGGGCGGTTAACAACAATAGAAAAACAATAAAAGAGAATCAAACACATAATAGGACATATAACAATAACAAAAATAAAAATAAGAGTACTCGGCAAGATGGCGGAACGATAAAAAAAAAGGCAACAGATATCTGTTGATTCAGAGATTTTACTGCCTCTCCATGTAAAGGAGCAAGCTGAATATGAGCCAAGTGTGTGTGATGTGGCTGCAGAATAGGCAAATGTTACTTGAAGCTGCAGGGACAAAAGCATAGTCTCCAAACCCTGTGGAAAAACTGGGCCCTCTCTATTCAGCCCTGGTTTGGCCTCATCTAGAGGACTGTGTCCAGTTTTGGACACTGCACTTTAAGAAGGATGTTAAGACAGTGGAACAAGTTCAAGGGAGGGCAGCAAGGAGGCTCAGGGCCTGAAAACCAAGCCTTCCAAGGAAAGGCTGAAAGAACTGGGCACGTTTAGTCTTGGGGAGAGAAGAGTGAGGGGAGACAGGATAACACTTTTCTAAGACCTGAAAGGGTAACCATACAGAGGAGGGGCAGGATCTCCCAGAGTGCAGGAAATTTAATAATGGGTTCAAGTTACAGGAAGCTGCTATTAGGGTGAATATCAGAGATAATAACTTAACTCTTAGAACAGGCATGTCCAAACTTCAGCCCTCCTGATGTTTTGGACCACAACTCCCAGAATTCTAAGCTTAGATTGCCAATGACAAAGGACTGTGGGAGTTGTGGTCCAAAACATCTGGAGGGCTAAAGTTTGAACATGCCTGTGTTAGAACAATACAACAATGGAACCAATAACCTCAAGAGGTGATAATGAGCACTCAAATGCTTTAGGCATTCAACAGAAAATTGGACAGCCATCTGATATGCTTTGATTTGGAGTTTTGCATTGAGTAGGAACTTGGACTTGATGGTCTTATAGCCCCTTTCCAACTCAATGATTCTAAAGGATAGAATAGTGTTCTACTTCCCTGTCCTGCTATAAGAAGTGAGGATGTACAGCCCTGTTGTTGAAAGAGGAATGAGTTTGAAATCACCAGGTTTTTTTTTTCTTGGACCTCCTGGGGAGAATTTCTTTTTGGATCTCCTGGGGGCAGGGGAAACATCTTTTATCTGTAATCCTGGGGCTAAACCTTGGAGGAATAAGACCTCCTGGGGGCAAGGGGGGGAATACAGTAGTCACTGTTGGAAATCTCCAACAATGACCCTTTCAAAGATAGTACAGTAGGACCCATGTATCCGCAGGGGATTGGTTCCAGGCTCTCCCCCCCCCCCCCGGAAAATGAAAACCGCAGATAAAAGCAAATACTCTTATATGGGGTGACGGTGGTGACAGGGGTGGTGGGGTGGCCAGGGTGAAAGCTTTTGTCCTGGACATCCCACCACCCCTCGCAAATCAGGTACATTGTCCTGGAAGTTTTGAACTTCCTGTTCGGTCTGCCATCTGAGCATTTGGCAGGAACGACTGGGTGGGATTATTTTTTTAGATTGTTTTTATTGATCTTTGAACTGCTTTCCATTGCATTTTTGGCAGGAAAAGGCTGGTGTGGTCTTGCTGGTTTCTTTTGTCCATGTTTGCATTGCACTGCGGGGTGTGTGTTGGGTGTGTGTGTGTTCCAGCACTGAAGGCCTTTAAGTACACATAGTATAGAGGTCTGGAAACCACACACACACACACACACACACACACACACACACACACACACACACACACACACAGAGCATTTTTGCCTTTTTTCAGACCTCCAGAATGGATTAATTGGTTTACCACTCATTTCAATGGAAACCACGTTTCAGTTAACAATTTTTTTGATAACAATTGCCTCTGAGAACCAAATTCATTATCAGAGGTACCACTTATATAGATATAGATATAGATATAGATATAACATATAAAGTTGGAATTTTTGCAGTAAAAGCAGCATTTCTGAGGAAGCAGGTGGTTGGTAAGGGTGTGATCTAGTTGGATCAAGACATATGTTAAATGTGAATATATCCATTGTAGCTCTTGAGCAAGAACTATGTATTATTACTGTTTTAATGTATTGTATACTTATTAGTACTTGGATGTGTGTGTGTTTTATCTTGTGGCTTTGAAATGGTCTAATGATCGACGTATTCAATAAAGCTTTGACTGACTGATATAGATATGAAGCATCCTTGCAAAGTACTGGAGCAGAAATACAGCCTTGAAATATTTTGAATGACCCCCCCAAGCCACCCCTGTTACATTCCATGTGTCTCTCCTTGAAAATTTGTGCCCCCCTAAAAGAGAGGGGAAATGGATTTAAATAAATCAAAAATAATGATCACCAGATTAAAATTTGGTCCGATGAGGAAAAAGAAAGCCCCCTCTTTTGTCTCTCTGACTTCCCTGCAATTCAGAATGTCCAATTAGTTTTGAGTGCATGTGTCAGTCCTGTTAAAATCATTGGTGTTTGTGTTTCACGGTCAGTATTTAAACTCTGATACCCTTCTTTCACACCTGTCAAAGTGTTGATTCAAATAGTAAAACATGCTGTTATTTTTCTCATTTTCTTTTATAAGGAGGGGAGGATGTGGGATATGAGTGGAGAATTAGTTTACCTTGGGTCATAAGTGCAGTAGGATGACTCTTCTTGAAGGCAACATGTTATTGGCTGAGTCTCATTAGATGTAAGAGAGTCTGATATCCTCCAGTCTTCAAGGTGCAAGCAGAGAACTTCTAGATAATAGAAACTGAACAACAACATAAAACATGAAGTCAATGTGGAAGCAGTGACATGAGGGGGAACTAAAACAACAACAACACAGAAGTGCCAGTTTCAAAATGAAGTGTTAGTTGTCTGTCATAAATAGCAGATTGCCAGATTGTTGTAAGCGAGATGCTTTGTTAAGGCTTGGGCAGAGAGAAGCAGATTTAAGAAAAATTAAACTCTGACTTTGGCCTCCTTTCATATTTCATACGAAACTAAACCTAGACAAGAGAGATGTGCTTCTGATCAGTTGAAAGAGAGAACAAGGGATAGGGATGCAACCCTATGGTACTGGATATGGTCACCCTCTAATTGAAAAAAAGAGGTGTACAGCTTGGGGGTGCTCTTGGACTCATCCATGAGCCTGGATGCCCAGGTCAGGGCTGTGGCCAGGAGTGCATTTGCACAATTAAGACTAGGACTGCAGTTATGCCCATTTTTTGAGAAACCAGCTCTGGTCAGAGTGACACATGCCATAGTGAAGTCCCATCTAGACTACTGTAATGTGTTCTATGTGGGGCTACCAAAGGAAGGTCTCAGGAAACTTCAACAAATCCAAAATGCAGCAGCCAGATTTCTGACTGGGGTGGGGTACAGAGATCACATTATGCCCCTATTAAAGCAGCTTCACTGGCTACCAATCAGCTTTCGGGCACAATTCACGGTGTTGACCTTGTACCTTTAATGTAAGGTTGTCTTTTAATGCTGTAATATATGCTTCAGTTCCCTGTTCTCAATGCTTGAACATGCCTTTATTGTACTGGGCTGTATATTGTAAGCCACCTTGGGTCCTTTTCCCAATACTCTATAATAGAATGAATAAATAAAATATTCATCCTGTTTGAGTTGTAGCATTTGGAATGGCATGTGAGGGGCCACATGTTTTACCATGCCGTGGAATTTTTACAAGTCCCCAGACACAGAAGAAAATCAACAAGAAGGTTTAGTAGATCACTTGCTTCCCAAAAGGGTGATCTACAATATTGAGGATTCTTTTTCCCCATTGGGGAAATAGGTAACCATTTGAGTTTTCCATCTGTAGTCCAAAATGTTGTAGCCAAAACACAGGGGTATTGTCATGATGATTACTAGATAGGGGCATGAGTTACAAAAATGGCATTTTGTCACAATTCAGAATTTGTCAAGTTTGAAAAATTGCGAACCACAAATTTATTATTTTAAATTTCAAGGTTTTAAGTTTTAACCTGCAAACCATCCATAACAGTGCTTGCACTAATGGGGTAGTATATAAATCAAATCAAATCTAACCAAACTCAAAGCAGTGATGGATCAAGAATCACAGGCAACTGAAATCATTCTGGTGATTTCAGCAACACAGACCCAGCAAGAGAATGTCTTCCTCTCTATATACAGTATATATGGAGATATTGCCAAATATGAAGCCGTCTCTTGTACAGATCTTGCAGTGGTGTAGATGACTGCTTGGGAGCCACTACGGAACTTGAGTTCAGTATCTTTGTGTTTTCAGTTGGTGCATTTGTTTGCCTTCTACTGGATTGACAACATTTTTATGGTAATACTGCCCTCCCTCAGTGGAGTCCTTAGATGGAACAATAGCAGGTAAAGCCAGGGTGGAACCTGAGAGATCCCTGCTGAACTTTGCAAATTGTGGTCATAGCCTGGGGGGGTTCATCAGGTCATAGTGGAGTCATAGGAGACAACTTGATGAAAGCAAAATAATCTTATCTAGCAATGAATGGAATGGGGAAGAAGCTGATGTAGTAACTAAGAAATTCTGGAGTGATTCAGTCTCCGGATGACAGTGTAGTTTCATTTTCAGATTGCTCCATTTTTTTAAAAAAATAAAATGACTAATAAAAACAATTCCATAGATATTATATTGTTTGTTTCCCAAGGTGGAACTCAGCAGGCAAGCTCATGTTCTACCAAATGTGTGTTCACACTGAATCAGATGTTTGTGACAGTGGCTGCTGGTGGTGCTAAAATGGGAATGCAGTGAGCATGTAAGGAACAAGAGCATGCTGACCTGTCTGTCCATCATCACTTCTGTTGGCCTCCTACACAATGACGTGTCTGCAGAGAGAGCCTTCTGTGTCTATGAACACTCTCCCTGGGTGGGACAACCTTCATTTTCATGGTTCTAATTCACATGGAGGGCCCCTGTGGATACGGAAAGTTTGTTTGTTCACTGCCTATCTGGCAGCAAAGCCACTCTTGTGTGTCTTCTTCTGCCTTTTAGTCTCCGTGCTGATCACCTATCTTCATAGAGTGAATGTAAGTACTCAGGTGTTAACTTCCAAAGAGGGCTTCTGACTTCTTGCATTCATTTCTGACTCATACCCTATTAATTCCTGGTTATAGATCAAGTGTGCAGGTGTACCTAGGCGAATAGCATAGAATAGCAATTTATTGTCATTGTACACATACACAACATGTACAACAAAATTAGGTGCTGTTCACAGTACTATACAATCTAAAAACAAACAAAAACCACCACATACAATCCCACTCTACTTAATATAACACCAGACCACAGCATTTAAGCTAGATACTGTTCTAGGGTAGAAACTGTACTTTAAACTCTTCACATTTGTCCTAATTGTCCTGTATCTCCTGCCCGATGGCAGTAGTTCAAAGACTGATATCCAGGGTGTGGTGGGTCATTCAAGATTTTAGAGGTCTTCCTTGAACACCTGGAGCGATAAAGTTCTCCCAAAGAAGGAAGAGGACAACCGATGATCCTCTAGGCAGTATTTATGACCCTCTGGAGCACCTTTCTATCTGCCACTGTGCAACTCACAAACCAAACATTGAGGCAGTAAGTTAGAATATTCTATGTAGCTACAGTAGGTCACCCATCAGTTTCTCTGTCAGGTGTTGTCTCCTGAGAACTCTCAAAAAATAATGAGTTTATTCCCTGTGGACGTGGGAATTCGTGTACGCATGTTTTCTTTTATATACAGTGGTACCTCTACTTACGAGTTTAATCCGTTCTGAATGCATGCTTAGAAGCCAAACAGCTCGTACGTAGAGCAGCCATATCTAAAAAATTAAAAAAAGAAATTTTAAAAATCAAAAAAATAAAACAATATAAGTAGAGCAGACCACATCTAAAATTTATAAGGCAGCAGTTAAAAGGCCAATGTTTTCTACTCTTAAGTCAAATTGCTCGTAAGTAGAGCTGCTCATAAGTAGGGGTACCACTGTACTACTGTAAAGTTTAACATCCTGCACGAT
>JAHTLZ010000379.1:49451136-49463166 GCA_023846285.1 Phrynocephalus versicolor
GATAGTCAAACTTCTCTTGCCATTCTCAGTTTGAATATTTGGGAAACACATATTGAGGTAAATCCTTGTTCAACTTACCCTCACCCATTAGCGTGAAATGCTCCGCAGTCTGCTACTTACCCGTGAGGGTGATAGGGAATATTCTAGCACTATCAATAGAATTCTCACCTTGACAAATCAATGTTCTGAACAAAATTGTGTCACAAATTGCTTCATTACATGAGCTGCACAAATTGCCCCAAACTAGAATTACTTCTGCTCAGGATGGGTTTGATTTGAATCAAATTGATCTAAATCACATTTTTAATTTTTAAAATGCAGAGTTTTAATGATTTTTTTAAAAATTAAAACATGATTTAAATCAAATTGATTTTTTTAAAAACAAATATTCATTTTTATCCACCTTGCCTCTGCTTTGCTTAAAGAATTTGTAATACTGCATGATTGTTTACATCTCTCTCTCTGTACACATGCGCATGTGCAGAAAGGGAGATCTGCCTTTCTCTTGACTGGCAGCAAGCTTACTTTTGGGGCTTTAGAATTTCTCAGCTTAATTTATTCTATTAAAACAAGTTAAAGCATCGAGAATTAGTAATTCAGCAAGTATTATTTCCACTCCTGCTTCTGATCGTACAACCTATGTAGTTTATGGCCCAGTCACATTTTCTATTGGCACTAGTTTTTCAGACACACGATCAATATATACATCTCTCATTCTCAAAAAGCAAGGGTTTAATAGCAACAAAATATTAAATATTGACACCATTGAACATTATATAACTACATCAGGAGCCGCAAGCTACCTAGGGAGGTGGTTGGATTGTCGGATGACAGGGGAGTTAAAGGGAGTGATGAAAGAGGATAAAAAGCTTGTAGAGAAGTAAATTGAATTCATGACATGTTTTCATTGCTGAAGAAGCAGGACAGGTTCCTTTGCCTGAGAAGCAGAGAAGGGAACTGAGGCAAATAACGCTGGTGAGAGAAAGTTCAGGACATGATGAACAACCATCAGGGAAACTACCAGCTCTAGGATTCTATCTAATTGCTGTTAAGAAACTTAAATATGCAACTACTAATCCTTTAACATAAAAACTGTAATACATTTCTAACATATTTTTTAAAGTAGGGTTCAGGAAGCTTCCAGGAAATTACAGAGCGGGAGCTTCATATCTGTTTCTGGTGAATTGGAAGGAAGACGAAATAAATATTTTTTTAAAAAATCAACTATACAGAAAGGTAAGGGTTACTGATAAAGAATCGACATGGTTTATGTAAATCTGTGTAACCCCTGTTTCACTCCGATGAGCATCTGATGGGGACACAGGAGAGGGTCTTCTCTGTTGCTGCTCCCAAACCTTGGAACTCCCTCCCACAGGAGGCCAGATTGGTCCATTCCTTGCTATCCTTCTGCAAGCAGGCAAAAGCCGTTCTCTTCAGGCAAGCTTTTTTGTCAGTATCTGTTTTTATCTGGGTCAATAATAATAATCATGTGCGTCAAGTCAGTTTTGACGTATGGCATTGGCAACCCCTTTCAGGGTTTTCTAGGTAGCAAATACAGTAACCCCCCGCCGATCGTGGGGGTTAGGGACCCACCCCACCCGCGATGCATGAAAATGGGTGGCACGTGCATGCGGTGTTGTGGGATCTTACCTCCTGCCGCCCCCGCCGCCCGCCGCCCCGAGGCTTCTTGGGAGAGCCTGGTTGAGTGGCGTGTAGCGACCCGATCATTCCATGCCGCCCTGAGGCTCTGCAGCCAGAAGCGCCTTTGCAAGCACGTGCCGCTTTTCCTGACCTCTCGGAAGGCCGGGGAAAGCAGCACATGATCAGGCAAAGGCACTTTTGGCTGCTGGGTCTCTGCGGCTGGAAGCGCCTTTGCAAGCGCGCACCACTTTCTCCGACCTCCTGGGAGGTCGGGGCAAGCGGCACGCGATCCCCCCTCCCTCAAGCCCTTTCCTGGTCCCGTGGTCCCGCAATATAGCAGGACCATGGTATCGGAACCGCAAAAGGGCAGGGGACCACTGTACTCAGAAGTAGTTTATGTTGCCTTTTTCAGGGGCAGCCTACCCAAGGCCATGCAGATTGGCAGTAGTAATCGCATGAGGTGTGTGTGTGTGTGTGTGAGATTGTATTTGTATGTATTCTATGTGATTATGTCTTGTAGATTGCATAACTGTTGTTGATCCCCCGTATCCTTGCTTTCAGATGAGTAGTATAAAAACTAATTAATTAATTAATTAATTAAATTATGGGGAATTGAACTTCCAGCCTATGGGTCCATAGCCAGATATCTTAACCACTGTGCTATCCAGCCAGCTTGGGTCATTTTGCATACAGAGTATTCATTCCTGAACTTGCACTACAGTTACTCCCCACCTATTATTGGACTAAACCCCCCAGAAACCATTCCCACTAGCTGTTTTGGGCAGGGTATCAAGAACATCTTGAATTGGGAACCACTGCTGTAGATTCCAATGAAGACAATGATGAAACCCTTAATAATGGCCGTTGGCCAAATCTCAAATTGCAGACCTGTAGCTCTACAAAACCTGAAGGTATATGAAAATTCTCTTTAAATAATTTTCTTTGAAGAGCCACATTCTTAGATCATCAGAGTCTGCAAAAAAGAATGTGGACACTAAAGGAAAGATGAAAAAGACATCAATACTTGCCGGGAAAGACAGCCAGGGCAAGGACCAAAGGACTTAAGGAAAATGTTGTTAGAGGGCAGAAAACTCTGCCAGGAGAGGGGATTCTTCTTCTTATTAAGTATTTTGTAACACTTTGAGCTACAATTTTATTATTCAATTTTTTAAGCACCCTTTAGAGCTTTGTTCTTAACAAAGTCTAATCTTTATCTACGATAACTATATTTTGTGCATTCCATAAATCAGGCATGTCAGGCAAAATGTACATTTTCTTGAATTTTTTGAGTGGGGCAGTTGGAATCTCTGAAGGCTAAATCTCACTTTAGTGTCTCCAGGAGTAAGCAGGTGACACAGCAAGTTTCTTTCTGGCAGTTCTAGATTAGATTGTTTACACAGTCAAGACATACATTAATGTCCTACATCAGTGGTTCCCAACCTTGGGTGACCCTGGTATTGGACTGCAACTCCCCCAAACCCCAGTCAGTGCAAATGGTGGTGAAGGCTTCTGGAGATTGCAGTCCAAGAACACTTGAGTTACCTAATATTGGGAATCACTGTTCTACATTTTGATTCATTGGGATCTCTTGAGGGGGATGTTCAATTAAGTCATCCATTTTAACAATGCCTTTAGCAGATCATTGGATAGTTACAAAAAAGATGAGCTTTTGAACTCTTTTGAGATGTCATAAAATTTGGGAGGACTGTCTTCCTAGAAAAGTGCACAAAATTGGTTAATTAATGTCATGTATTCTCAGTGGGCTAGAGCACTGAAACGTCCGTTGCAAATTTGGCAGCTCGGTGGTTCAAATCCTGGGTGCCATGCAGCGGAGTGAGCTCCTGAAGTTAACCCAAGCGCCTGCCAACCTAGCAGTTCAAAATCATGTAATTGCAAGTAGATAAACAGGTACTGCTGTAAAAAGCAGGAAGGTAAACAGTGTTTCGTGTGCAGAAATGCCTTCAGCCATGCTGGCCACATGGCCACGGACTTGCACAACACTGGCTCTTTGGCCTGGAAATGGAAATGATCACCGTCGCTAGAGTTGGACACTACTAGCATGCATGTGCGGGGGGGGGACCTTTACCTTTATCTTTGTTCTCAGGGCATGAGAAATACTACCTTAAAAACTGATACTACATTACAATTATATAAATGTATTCTATCTTCATGTCATCTCATTGGACTGATTGAATTACCGGTAGATGTGATATTCTTCTAAAACATGTTTAAAAAGAAATGATATGAAATGACCTGGCAGCTTCATGAGCAGCAATTATAATTTATAGTTTTGTAGGTGGGCAACAGTCTTAATGGGCTTGTCTGTGAAGATTCTCAGTCATCCAGGTAGAAGTTGAAACACAGCAACTGGACTTCTTTACTTGAGAGACTGAAATATTCCTCAATACCATTGACCACCTACAAACCTATTCAGGCCATTGTCCAACTTATGAGCCCACTATAAATTGGAGGACTCGCCCCTAATTTCCCTCAGACTGATGAAGCTGCTTGGATGAATAGCAAAATGTTTCAATCTCTCAAGAAAAGAAGACCAGTTGCCATGACTCGACTTCCAGATAAACCCATTCTTAGCACTCCTGTCAAAATGAAACAAAGAAACTCTCATCTTAATGGCCACTGAGGATGGCCGCAAGCTGGGGCAGAGGATGATGAGGAAAAAAAGAATGATGCTTGTTAATGCTGCAAATTTCATCTAAAAAACCTGGTTCCCTATTCTGCCTCCATGTCATGGTTCCTTAGAGAGAGAGAGCTTTGAACTAGAGCTGAGTGGGGGCCTGGCTACTAGGTAGACAGGATAAAAAATTAATAAAATAAAATAAGAATGTGTCTGTCCACCATTAAGGAAGCTTTCAGAGGAAATCACTGTCAGCGTAAGAAAAATGGGTATTATTATTATTTTGAGCCTGATCCAGTCCTGATACGACATGAAGTTTGAAGGGCCTTCTGGCTACCAGGTCTCCTTTTTCATACCGCAGCCATGGTCAACACTTTGTTCTTTCCTTCTCTTAACTCACGTGAGTGAGTATTGGATCTTTAAAAAGACCTGTATATTTTAAGCAAAATACCCAGAATACTGACTAAATAAAATTTTAACTGCATGATAACCGATAATAACCATGTGCCGTCAAGTCAATTCTGACTTATGGTGATTCTTTCTAGGGATTTCCAGGTAAAGAATTCTGAGCAGTGTCTTCTTCTGGGGGTGCCCTGAGACTGTGTAGCTTGCCTATGACTACTTAGGCTGGCTCTTCTTCAACGAGGCACGGTAGGGAATCAAATTCCCACTGATACCTAACCCATCGGCCCAGCTGTAACCAAAGGCATTGATGCTAAATATGCTTGGTTACAAGTGTGTTCCCATGAAGTCAAGCATACCTACGTATTAGAGATAGGCGTGAACCTTGGTTCAGAGATTCACACCACTTCATCGGCACAGCCCCACAGGTGCCGCACATCGCCTTCTCTCGCCCACCTGGCTGGATTCTCCAACTCACGGGCCATGGTGTGTTCTCCTCTTCCTCAGTCCCAGCAGAAGTGTCTGCTTCGCTCCTCCAGCAGCTGCCCACACAGACCCAGCGGGCAAGGATTCCTGCAGCACCGCCGTTGAGCGGGTGGCCACGGAAGGAGGCGGAGGAGGGAAGCAGGCACTCCTGTCGGGACTAGACAAACACTTGACAAGGAGGAGAACAGCATGTGTAGGCTGGAGTGTGGAGACCCTGACTGGGGCGGGGAAGAGGGAAGGAATGCTCGGCCCCTGTGTGGCCATGCCAGTGAAGCAGCATGAACCTTGAAAGGTGAATGAAATACTTTTGGGCAGAACGCAGGCCCATCTCTACTACACACCCGTTTGATTTAAATTTCTCAGATGTAAGTATGGTTTTAGTAAGATGCATGTCCAAAGTAGTATCGTGTTTTCCTGTCTATAAGACGATCCCGTATAGAAGACGACCTCCACTTTTCCAACCCAAAATTACAGTTTTTGCAACTGCACAGTTCTCTCCCCAGCTTAACCTCTGTGTATAAGATGACCCTGGATTTTTTAGCCTAACAATTTTAGACAGAAATCTAGTCTTATACACAGAAAAAAAACTGTATTATATCACAATGGTATCTTGTATAAAGGAGTTAATTTGTGAAATTATGAAATTATGTTAAGCAAATTTTCCTTTATACAACTTTCACATAGGAATGCATTGAAAACAGAGTAATCCCTAATTGTGACCATTTTTATGTTGTACGGATTCGCCCCATAGACGATTCTGTTAAGCAAATTTCCCCTATCTCCGGAATTTTTTATATTGTACAGATTTTATGTTATACAAACCGTTTGTTACACAAGGGTTCACTGTATATTGTATTGTATTGTATTGTATTGTATTGTATTGTATTGTATTGAATTGAATTGTATTATATATTATATATCACCTATATGGCGATGAGATATATGCTAACAGAGCATGTTAAGGATTGAAACCATAGAATTAGCAAGTTAAAAGGCTTGGATTTATACATAGAAACAGGTTTCACCAGCCACCTCATTCAGTGGCCTTTTAATCTCTCAACCCCGGTTTCTCATCTGTAAGATGGGTGTAATCATCATCTGGTGGGTTTGGGTTTTTTTTTTTTTAGAAATAAGTAGCATGTAAATCACTTTGCATGCCACATGTGCTGTATAAACTATGAGTTGTACAGAAAGCACAGCTTTATGACGAATGTTTGCATAGGAAATATACAGGCGACTGAAATATGTTACCAGTCATGCAGAAATTCATTATGTTGAATATCGTTTGAGAAATCTAAGGGAATTAGCTTTCTGAATCCTGGAAACAAGCTACTAAAGTCTTGCAGTGGAGCAGAAACAATATGATGCAGAGTTGGATAATATCTGAATTGCTTCATCAGGCTTTGATAGAACAGAGCTGCAGTCAATTTGCCTAGTTAAAAGCGTTTTTAAAAAATGGCAATCTGAGACTCCTATTGCAGGCTCGCTTGAGGCATCAGCGCTCTTATGTGAGGTCTTTTCATCCGCACAACATTACAGAAATCAATGAAGAGTTAGGAAAGGTAGAGAAAAGGGCAACTGAAAGATTTAAGGGTTTGCAACTTCCCTTCCTTTGAAAAATTTTGGGAGTCTTTATTTGAGTGGTAGAAAGGATTAAGGGCAAGGTGATAGAAGTCAATAAAAATTAATAATGTGCAGAGAGGATTTAGTGTGTGCCTCCATCTCCTGTTTTAGACCTTGGGTCACAGAATGAAATTGTTTGCTGGCATGTTACAGGATAACATTTGAACAGCGTTTAGGTTTATATTAGGAGTACAAAGACATGGCCACATCTCACTGATCCTGGCACTTCTGTGTTGCCACATGGTATGCTGTCGTACAAATTCAAAGTGCTGGACTTAAGCTATAAAAGTGATTAATACCTATAGACACAGTATTAACCTATAAAGCTGTTTGGGACCTCATTACCTGACCAAGTGTTTCACCTTAAGAGTGTCCACCTGGGCCAGCCATATGCCATGTTTGCAAGTGGCCACCCCAAAAGAGGCCCAGAAAACTACCACCAGTAGCTATGCCTTCTTGATAGTGGGCCCCAGTGCTGTGGAATGTGCTATCCACAGATATATGCCAGGCTCCATGCCTGCTCCCTGAGGATGCTAGTTTTCTCTTGAAATACCAGCATTTGAGGTTTCACAATTCTTGAAATTCCAAAAACAGATATTGCTATGTATAGTGTTTACCAGTTTGGAGATAAGATTTTTTTTAATATGGCAAAAATGTGGGTGGGTGGGTGGATGGATGGAAGGATGGATGGATGGTGAATGGATGGATGGAGTGGCATCATCTGTCAATGTAGGAACTGCAGCTACTGGATCCATGACAGATCACCTCACATTTCCACTGGAGAATCCACCACCTCTTGGATTAGCTCATCCCATTACACAAACATAGAATAGTGAAGCTGGAAGGGATTTACAAAGCCATCAAGTCCAGCTCATGCAGGAATACAACTCAAAGGATATCTGCCAGGTGGTTGTACAAATTTATCTTGAATGCCTCCAGTGTTGGAGCACTTACCAGCTCTTGAGATAATTGGTTCCATTTCCATACTGCACTACCAGTTAGGAAGTTTTTCCTGATATTCAGCCGAAACTTGGGTTCTCTTAGTTTGAGTCCATTGCTGCCCATCCTGCTCTTAAGAACATAAGAACAGTCTTGCCACAGCCCATCCAGTCCAGCATTCTGTCTCACACGGCGGCTCACCATTTGCTTCAGGGTATTTCCCAGGCAGATGTCTTCCCCTGCTTACAATTCCCTGCAAATGGTATTGATATCCTCCCTATCTGTCCAACCTAGAGGTTGTCCTTAGGCATCCATAATGATAGTCATTGATACCCTTGTTCTCCATGAACTTGTCCAATCCTTTCTTAAAGCTGTCATGGCTGACAGCTGTCACCACTTCTTCTGCCAGAGAGTTCCACAGACCAGTGATCCTCTGGGTGAAAAAAGTACTTTCTCTTATTTGTTTGAGATTTAGCACCCAAAAGTTTCATGGAGTTCCCCCTAGTTCTAGTGTTGTGCGATAGGGAAAATGGATTTAGTGGGAATATCCTGTCATGTACTGTAATTTGAATCCATTAGATCAGTGGTTCTTAACCTGTGGGTCCCCAGATGTTCCTGGACTTCAACTCCCAGAAGTCTTCATCGTTAGCTGAGCTGGCCAGGATTTCTGGGAGTTGCAGTCCAGGAACATCTGGGGACCCATAGGTTGAGAACCACTACACTAGATGGTTCCTACCTTCTGAAGCTGTAGAGATAGGACTTCTGTGTCTGAGACCTTTAGGTATTTGAAGACACCTATCATTTGTCCTCCTGTTCTTCTCTTATCTGGACTAAATGTGCCTGACACCATGAACAGTTCCTCACAAGGCCTCCAAACTGCTCCTGCTTTCTTCCTCTCCTCCGGCAGCGGCGGCTTCGGTGAGGCCGAGGACCAGCTCCAGGTGCTTGGAGCTGGCCTCGCCGAAGCCGCCGCTGCCGCCGGAGGAGGAGAAGGGCCGGGAGCTTGGGGTTGGCCTCACTGGTTAGACAGTCAGCTCAGTCTTGTAAAAAATCTGGCTGCAGAAGTCTGGTCCACAATGGAAGCATTTTAGTTGGGGAGCTGTAATGGTAAGCATAGAGTTGTTCAGAAGTTGGAACATCAGGTTAAACATCAGTAAAACTTAAATGTTAGACATTGTTGCTATGACCATTAAAAAGTGGAGGTGTATAACTTGTAGACTATAATTCCACTGCCTCCTCCTCTCTTTGAAGAGACATTTCATTTACATCCCCGGAAGGAATCTCCTATCCCAGTCAAATTTGTGTTAAATTGCTGTTTTCGGGGGGTCTTTTTCATCATCTGGAACAGATTAATCCACTTTCCCATTACTTTCTATGGGGAAAGTTCGTTTGACTTAAGTCATGTTTGACTTATGTCTAGACCTCTGGAACGGATTAATGACGCAAGTCAAGGTTCCACTGTACAGCTAAATAGATTCAGTCTAACTGGTTTCTACGTCTCAAACACTGTTCCCCTGCTGCCAACAACTAGCTTGCTATTTTGCTCTCTGGTTCTCTCTAGTTCTTCAGTTCTCTAGTTCTCTTTAGTTCTCCTCAGTTTCCCCTTGACGGTTTACCGATCATGCCTTATATAGGTACCAGCCCCGCCCACATTCAGTGGATCGGTCGCCTGTTTACATATTCATGATCATGCCTGCAAGGGTTCCGTCACAGTCTTTGAATTATAATTGCGAAGGCAATGTAATTCTTGATCCTTTGAAAGCTGCTCTGAGATATTTCTTTCCCATTTTCCACCACAGCCGAACAACAAGGTAAAGATGTTTTCCATAAATATGATGAATACAGTACGGCTATTCATCATTTATAAATCCTCCCAAGCATTCTCTGGTGTCTTTAAAATGTTTGTGTTCTGTTTTGAACCTTCAGTTGGGACAGAGGTAGGGAGAGGCTATAATTCAAATAAATAAATAATGGCATCCCTTCTGAAAATATTGCATGATGATCAACTCCTAATGATCAACTCAGGAATGAGTCACTCGGGAAGCACCCAAGTGGCTGCTGGTTTCTTCATCCAGGCAAAAAAGGGACCCCTGTTGTTCCTTTTCTCCTACAGTGGGAACGGGCTGGAATGAGCAGGGGGGGTGGGAGTAGGGGTGGGGGGAATCATTAGAGGATAAACATCTGATTCTGACAATTACTCTAGATCAGTGATGGTGAACCTTTTAGAGACTGAGTGCCCAAACTGTGATTCAAAACCCACTAATTTTTCACAAAGTGCCAATACAGCAATTTAACCTGAATACCGGTGGCTGTGACAGGGCGATGTTGGGTGCCCACAGAAAGGTCTCTGATTGCCGCCTTTGGCACCCATGCCATAGGTTCACCAACACTGCTCTAGATGTTTTTCCAAAAGATTTTGAAAGTTTTTTTTTTTTAAAGAGGGGGAATATTACTGCAGTGGTACTTTGTATAAAGGAATTAATTCGTTCGAAATGAAATTATGTTAAGCAAATTTTCCTTTATACAAATTTCCCATAGGAATTCATTGAAAACAGAGTGATCCCAGTTTTATGTTGTACAGATTCTCCCCATAGGCGATTATGTTAAGCAAATTTCCCCTATCTCCGTAATTTTTTATGTTGTACAAGTTTTATGTTATACAAACCTTTGTTATATAAGAGTCCACTGTATTTGTCATCTTTATGCCAAATAAAATGCTGCCCTCATGTGGCACGGTAAGCACCCATGTCTGGGTTCATGCTTCCTCATTTTCAGATCCATGAACTGCAGCTGCTCTTTTCTTCAGAGCCAGAAGTGATATTTCTACACGCTGTAATTGACTCCTAGGTGATTGCTATGGCCCTTGAGGTCTCTTCCAACTCTATGATTCTATGATTCCTTACAAACTCATAGGTCACATCCACTATTTCTTCAAAACCAGAAGTGATGTTTCCATATTCACTCACCTGCTTAGGTTGCACCCAAACCTAGAAGAAGCCTAATGGTTACTTCTGAATTGGAAAGGGGGAGAGAAGGATTTAAAAGGGGCTTTTGAAGGTGCAGAGGACTATGAAGTCTTAAAATGGACTACTTCTCAATTTTGAGCCCCACTTCCTGGTTGGGTGGTGGGAACATGTCCTTTCATGATTATTGGCCTCATTATTTGTTGTAGAACTTCAGCCCTACCACCTGTTCTTCGCAGCCCTTGTTTCTCCAGGTTGCCACCCTGAGGGAGAAGAAGAAGACTGTCACCAAAAATCATTCCTTCTTAGTGGTGGCCCTTCTTTATGGCTCCTAACAAAAGCAAATTGTTCTGCTTATATTCTGCCCCATAGTGCTTAAAGCACTCTCGGGGCAGTTTGTGATTTCTTTCTGGAGGTTACACATTGCTCCCCCCCCAAGCAAGCTGACTACTCATTTTACTGACCTCAGAAGGAGAGAAGGTGGAGTCCGCCATGAGCCTGCTACCTGGGATTGAACCCCAGGTTGTGAGCACAGTTATAGCAGCAGTACAGCAGTTTAACCACTGTGCCACATGGCATAAGTACATCAGAAGTATATCAGAAGTACCTCCTCCCTCGCATCTTTTAAGATGATGTTGAAGACTGTCTTAATTGAAGAGACATTCAAAGACATCCTCACCTAAGTTGAATTTTACCTGTGCCTTGTTTCACCATCATCTGGGCTTTTTATTTGTAGTCTTCACTCTTTAGAGGTGTTTCATGTTGGTATACCAAGTGAAGTTTTTTTTTTCCTGTTGTCTTAAAGTAAACTGCTTAAAGTAGTAAGTCAGTGGTACAGAACTATGCAGGCAAAAGGAAAAGGGGATGGCAGAGAATGAGATGGTTGGACGGTGTCATCAATTCAACCAACATGGATTTGACCAATCCATCCAGCGGATTGAGGCAGCGGAAGACAGGAGGGCCTGGCGTGCTCTGGTGCATGGGGTCACGAAGAGTCGAACACGACTTAATGACTGAACAACAACAGTAGTATATTAAATAAATAAATAAATAAATAAATAAATAAATAAATAAATAAATAAATAAATAAATAAATATGTCTGACCAAACAAAGCTCTCCCCAAGGCCACTGGGCAATGCACGTCCCCACCCAATCTCTGGCAGCTATGCATAACTACTGGGGGGAAAAACACCTATAACAGGGATGGCGAATCTTTTAGAGACTGAGCGCCTAAACTGCAATTCAAAACCCACTAATTTTTTTCAAACTGCCAATACAGCAATTTAACCTGAATACAGGTGGCTGTGAAGGGGCGATGTCAGGTGCCCACAGAAAGGGCT
>JAHTLZ010000379.1:49492526-49523699 GCA_023846285.1 Phrynocephalus versicolor
CCCCCCCCCCGTGGAGAGCATGTGTTTTTGCATTAACCTCCTACTTCTAACCCACCCCTGGCCAATCAGGAGCTTTGCTTGTTGGGGATTGCAAATGCAACAAATTAATAACACATACATAGTGCAAAAAAATTACAGTATTTGCATAATCAGAGCAAAGGTAGTGACAACAGCAACCTTGCCTTCAAGGAATAACTGGCAACATAAGAAGTTCCTTTTAACATCTAACATTCTGAGCAATGCCGAGCTACCATGTTGTTTCCAAGGAGTAGATACAGGTTTTGAAATGTGAGTGGGCTCCGCACGTTCTTCCACCCATGAGTTGACCCCTTTCTCCCATCAAATAGGATTACCTTTCTTCCTGCTCATATCTATGCACTTTCATTCTTCCTGAATGTGTTGACCATATTCAGTTTTCCGTCCTTTGGGACAGAATTTTGGCTGAGGTAGACATAATCTAATCGGAAACTGCAATAAATCACTGCTCACAAGAACATAAAGAAAACATGAACTTGATGATTTTGTGTTTTACTGAGCCCTAGAAGCCAAGAACTGAGACTAATCTCATGCAGCCGTGAATCAATTCAGCGTTATAGAACTGCTTAGCTTCAGTAATATTGCAAAGGGGTCAGTGGGGGAGAAAAACGATCATTCTAAGTTCTCCCCAGTGGAACCTCTTAGTTTGGGGCAATGTATGATGGATTTCTTACACCACAAATATTATTATGTCAGGTTTGCATTCCATATCTGTTCTCTGCCTCATTCAATGTCCAAGCAAGAGAAGATTGAGGTGTGTGTGTGTGTGTGTGTGTGTGTGTGTGTGTGTGTGTGTGTGTGTGTGTGTGTGTGTGTGTGTGTGTGTGTGTGTGTAGGTACACACATTGTTCTACTCATTTTTATTCTCTTCTGCATGACATGCTGTTTGGCCAGGTTGTTATGAATGCAGTTCACAGGGTTGCAGCTTTGCACACCCAAAGCTAAGTGTGAATTCTTAGGTTTTCTTAAACATTGACCATTTCCAGGTTATATCTGATGGGTTTTGAGGCAGTGGAGTAAAAGAGAGCACCAAGCAAACCTCATGGTGTGCTTGAGTGCAACTTTGAGAGTTGAATGTTCCCAAGGAGATGAATTTCTACCCCTATCAGGGCAAACAGATGGTAAATATTTTCTTGCTATTTCTATTTATTTTGACAGATTTTCTGTTCACTGAACCAGGGTTTTGCAGTTTCTGTTGGTTAAAAAACAACCAATGAAACCTTCTGTCTGTAAATTAATGCATAATACTTGGGAAAAACCTCAAGCATTCAGATTCCAAGGGGGAAAAGAAACCGTTAAATATAACCAGGAACAGCATGGTCAAAATAGGCAACTGTAAGACTGTTGCTTAAAAAAGCCATCCTTGGATCCCATGATACTGATAATTACTGACCAGTCCCTAATATCCCATTCTGGGGCACGGTGTTGGAGAAGCTTGTGGCTTCTCAGATCCAGGGGTTTCTGAATGAGACGGATTATCTAGATCAGTTTTAATCTGTACAGGTACTCAGACCTGGTTGCAAGATGAAGGCTGCTTTGGTTGCCCTGGTGGATTACCTATGCCAGGAGCTGGACAGTGAGAGTGTGTCCCCGTTGGCTCTGTGGACCTCTCCACAGCTATTGATCCCATCAACCGTGGTAGCATTCTGGGCCATCTTTCTGGGATGGGACTTGGAGGCACTGGCCTTTCCTGGAGGGGAGAACACTGAAGGTGATATTAGAGATTCTTGTTCAACACTCTGTTTTGTCGCCTGTGTTTTTGAACATCTACTTGAAACCACTGGGAGAAGCTCTCCAGAGTTTGGGGGTTTGCTGTCACCAGCATGTAGATGACACCCAACTTTCTTCTTTCCACCTATATCCAGGGAAGCTGTTTCGGGTGTAGATCAGTGCCTAGTGTCAGTAATGAACTGGATGAGGGTGTATAAACTGAAACAAACCACACATTATATATGTACTTCTGGTCGGTTGTAAGGACAGTTTTGATGGTGGCCAGGAATGCATTTGCACAGTTAAAACTAGTGTGTCAGCTGCTCCCACTGCTGGAGAGGTCTGATTTGGTCACAGTGACATATGCCTTAGTCACATTCTGGCTGGATTACTGGGATTTAAATAGCCTCAGGTGGATAGCTCCATAACTAGCCATTTTGGCAGGGAAGGTAAGCAGAACTATCTCCCACCCACTTTACCCTGACGTTTAGGGCATTACACCCCATGAAAAAGGGGTTGAACTGTGGTGTGTCCACAAAAGCACATGGCGGATCATAATTACCATCATCATTCTAATTGTGATATCTCATTTTATCTTTTTAGGGATTCAAAAGACGGAGAATATTTTTTAATGAAAAGCCTGTCTTCCCTATAACATAGTGATCATTCTCCCACACTGATATTTAAGTTAAGAAAGGCCTGGTTTCCCCTGTCATTCAAGCCTGCAGGGTTTGCCCATTAAGCTGTGGCAACACACTGTTCAAGTGACATTTTGTCATAAATTAGTGTGAGAGATCTCAGGTCTTTCGTTTTGTGATGGCAACCAAAATGGTACGACAAAGGTTTTATCGATGTGTCAGTATTTATTACTCTAATATATAAATGTCTTCCAGGAGCTTGTAGTGGTAAGGAAGGCTCAAAAATTAGGCACAGAATGCTGTCAGCTCTTATTTGACCATGGTTTTAAAACTGTCAGTTATTCCGAGAACATGACTAGATAGATATGGTAGCTTTCTTTTTAAATAATGCATTATATAGTTGTTGTTTTTAGCAAAGGTCAGATTGAGGATGTTTTACTCTCAGTTATATAACTGCAGTTTACTGAATCCAGTTCAACGCCACTGTATTCCAATTATAATTTGCCTTTTATATTTAGCATAAATATTGAAGCTGCTGATCGCTATCTTTAGCTCTGTTCTCAGAATGTGATAACACCGTTTTTGTAATCGTAAATGCTTTTAAAAAATAGACCGTCACATTAAAGATGTGACAGTGGTCTTCTTTCTCGGCTTGTATCAGAAGCACCACTGTGAAAATCAATACATGTATCAGTTCGTTTTATCCCACTACCAAGAGAGCATCTGGAGAAGCTAGTATCAAATCTCCTCCTCCTCATCCCGGCACTGACGTTCCCTTTGGCATCTTCTCCATCATCATTGGTTCTCTGGACTTAGCTTCTGCTCAGAGTCTTCTTCCAGAAATTCATCAGCAAAGTACACCCCCAGCAAGTGCTTCTGAGACATCCCTGCCCACCCCCAGGGTTCCTTCCTCTAAGTCATCTTCTCTCACAGGTCTCTCTCTCTCTGACCTTTTTTTGTTCTGGCAACTCTGCTCTTGACAGGTTCTCCCTGCCAAGGTTTCTGCCTCTCCCTGCACCGCTTCGGCATTTATATCCCTCAGGCACCAGAGGCAAACAACTCCCCCACTCACCCTCCTTCAAAGGTTGTCTCTCCTCCCTTGGAGATTCTGCTACTACCTCCATGGGCAGGGCCTTGGTTTAGAGACCCAGTTTCCTAGGAGTGGGACTTTTCCTTCCTTCTCAAGTCCACCTTATCACCCTCCAAGTCTCCTAAGCCCTTGATAGTCTCTCTACGGGTAGCTCAGTCCATACCTCTGGGCTAGAACACAAGGGCCCACTACCAGGGGCGTCCTCATCAATGTCCTCTTTCCAACAAAAATACAGTATAATCTGCACTGTTCATGTATGCAATTCAGTGTCGTAATATTTGATGGTGGCCAATAGTTTCAGTGGCTTTAAACTAGGCTTTCACAAATTCTTAGCAAAGTAGATATGGTAGTTCCTGCTATACAGTAACATGTATGTATGTGTCTGGCTTGTTCAGAAGCAGTACAGTATATCTTTGAACAGCAGTTACTGGGAATAGTCAGTGTGAAAATACTGCCTTTATGCCTTTCTGGGGTGTTTCATGGAAGCATTGGCCACTGGGCTCAACTCATCCTTAGTCTGAATCCCCAGAGCTCTTCTTATATTGATCTTTTCATTAAAATGTATAACCTTTCTAATCTCAAAAGGGTCAATATAATTTATTGTTATCCATTAAACTGGAAATGGAAATAAATAATGTATCGAAAGAACTCTAAATTCATGAGCCTTAAAATGAACCCAGCATAGCAGAAGAAGCTAAAATGGAATTAAAGATTCAGAAGAATCAAAAAGATTTCAGTTCACCTGCTGTTGTACAAGGAAGGGCTCCACTGAGTATATGGGGTGCCACAGGTGTGGATTCAGCTATGATCATTGACAAACAAGTGATTAGGAGGAGATACCCATATACTCACTCAGCTCCATTAGGGTCTTACAGATTATTATCAAGCCAGAAATCTGAGTGGTTGCCATTGCTACCAAGGGTAAATTGATGACCCGTGCTTTCTATGCCATATTCCTATTAAAATGAGAAATAGATAAAACTTGAGGGAACTGATGCTTCAAGGTGGTTTTTAAAAGCAGGCCTTTTCTAAAGTATATCAAAGCTGCTGATCCCCTATACGTACCTTTTCTCCTGACTCATGAATTATAAATTGGCAATCGCTCATTGGAACCGTGACCTGAAACCACACTGTAGTTCCGAACAAAGTAGAGCTGTAGAATTAGTGAGATTTACACAAGTGTTTTCTCATTTTGAATAGTCAACTTGAAGGGTAAACTCTAGTTGGAAGCAGCAGTTTGATTTAGACCCATATTTCATGTAGGTATAAAACACACAGTAAACAAATAAGAGTATTTTATGTATATTCATAGAATCGAAAGCCTCTCCTTTGTATAGCTAATAATGTCTCACGACACCAAATTTTGTTGGGGTCATATGATAAACTCTTAGAGATTTTCTTGTCTCTTGACTTGTTTTTCCTAGTAAGTTTTGTTAAAAAAAAATCCCCAGCTTTCAAATGGAACACATGCTTTTTGCATCAAACCCCGCCCCCAATTCCCTCAGGCGAGCAGGGACTTTTAGTCTCGAAACAGCAAAACTGAGGGTGGGAAGAAGGGAAGGGGGTGGTCAAGGACTATGCTGCTTTGTTTGATATTCTGGGTGTTAAACATTATTTAAATCTGGGACTTTGAAGCAGTCTTAACACTAGCTTGCCTTCTGACACCATCATCTGGTGTGTTCCATCTCAACCAAAAGATTCTCAGCACCTGATAGACAACATCCTCTATCAAAATTGCATTTCTGGTACAATGCTTTGATGAAGATAGCAAGTTGCTATCAAAAGCTTAGCTTACATTTTTTTGTTTTAGTAGTGACCAATAAAGGGATCGCCTCGTCTACTTATGAATTTGTTCTTCTGGTCACACGGCTCAACCCACAGTTTTTTTAAATGGCTGAAAACCTGTTTCTTAACATAGTAAACCACATTACTAAGGGTCATTTGGATCAGTTGAACATACAGAGGAGATGACTCACTGCCTTTCTACTGATTTAGTGGGCCAGCTCTAGTAGAAATTACTAGGCTAAGCATCAGGATTTCGGTATATGGCACACTATATCCAGAACAAGAGGGGGGAAAGGTAAGGAACACTGCGGTATGTTTCTCCTGCTCCTTCACTTTTTTTATACCAGCACAAGATAGCTGTTGTGGTTTTGTGCTCCAAAAAACAAGCAAACCCCTACTTAGTGTTTTTTTTTTTAAAAAAGCAAACCTATTTTGCATAGTAAAAAAGGCAAGGGGGGCTGCACAAAAAATACTTCTGTGATTTTTTCACAAAGCATGTCAGACTGCAAACAAGGCAAAGAAACTCTCATAATCCTGCCCATTAGGAAGGAAACTTCTTAATAATTTTATTCTTGCCAACAAGATCTACATGAGAGAAGATTATAGTGTAGAGCAGTGGTGGTGAACCTTTGGTACTCTAGATGTTTTGGACCACAACTCCCACAGTCCTTTGTCATTGGCAACACAGGCTTAGAATTCTGGGAGTTGTGGTCCAAAACATCTGGAGTGCCCAAGGTTCACCAACACTGTTGTAGAGATTTTGCCAAGAGGCTTTGTTATCATCTATCCTTTGAGTGGCTTTATTTTATTTCCACGTGTTTCACTCACTTCTGATGATCTTCACTCATTGCTTTCAAAAGTATTGGCTGTAACAAATGATTAGATCATTTCTTCTTCCTATGCTTTCTGAATTCACAATTCCATGAAATATTTTGAAATGATAGGACAAAAGAAATTTAAAAATAAGGGAAAGAGAGAGAGTCTACATGACATGCAGAATGCTTGAGAGCTCCTATTATCTGTAGCCATAGTTTGGCAAGCTGTTAGCAAGGAATAGATTCCCTTTCATAGGGAAGAATGATGCAGATTATCTCCATAATTGTGTCATAAGTATTAGATAATGTATAGTGAACACAGTGAAATGGAAAGAAGGTGGTAGGTTAGGTACTGCATGACTTGGACATTTGTCAGAGCTAACCAAGACAAGATGTTTGTGTATCTATGACTGATACTTCAATGTATAGAATGTTAAGTACATGCAACTCTGTTCTTTCCTCTGCAAAATCAGATCCTTTGTGAATTAAAATGGAATAGAGTAGAAAGAATAGTATACTACATGAAAAGGATGGTATAATGGAATAAGAGATTCTGAAGTACATAAATGTAGAGATTGTATTGCAGGAAGAAAAATCAAAGAACAGAGTGAGCGAGCCCTTGTAACATCACAAAGACAGATCCTATGACTATGACAAATGTACCCAGCCATTGGCCACATGTACCTGCTAATATGCATGACATAGGATAATTGCTTTAGGATGTGTCATGTTGCAGTTAAAGGATGGCCTATTTCAATGGATGACGTTTATGGAGGAATTGATGCACTTCTTGTGATTTACCCTAAGCAGTAGGTTTTGGGCGAATGTTTCATTTTTCTGCGTCTGTTATTGGCCATTTTTAACAAGTGTATACAGTGCCACTAAAGAAGATGATGTAAGTAATAAGTGGTAGATCAATTTAAAGTGGTGTGTGTGTGTGTTTAACAGGTGGGAGTAGTTCAGCATGAGTACCAAGGACAGCTTGTAAACCAAGCAATGTGGGGTACCTCAAACCAGAATTTTACACTGAGGCATCCTCCAAACTCAAAGCAGAGAGTCCCTACTGAAACGACACATTTAATTTTTAGGTTTCAACACTCTTTATTGTCCAGGGTTGAACTTACCTGATTTCATTCACACACAAAAACATTGTTTTTGCTGTTTTGCATCTCTCTCTCTCTCTCTCTCTCTCTCTCTCTCTCTCCCTCTCCCTCCCCCCAGAGCCAGAAGTAAATAAGTTTTGTTGCTCCCACAATGATTTTGGAGTTCTTTCCTTTAGTAGATTAGTTACTCGAAGGTATCCCATGCAGGGAGCAATAAATGGATAAAGAACTCCCATTTCTGTATACGAGAACATCACATAAATGCATTAAGTCAAAATCCTGTATATACTCCCGAATAATATTTTTCAGTATGTTCCATGGGCTGTATTTTTGTGTATATCTGCATAGGAGGAGAATATCTATAGATGGATATTCAACCACTCTTCATTAGCGGGGACTGTGTAGAAAAGAACACAGACTTCCGTTTGTTGGGAGTGTGTATTGAGGAGAATTTAACCTGGAGCGTAAACACCTCTGAGTTGCTGAAAAAGGCCCAACAGAGACTGTACTTTCTGAAGGTGCTCAGAAAGAATAACATCACTCAGAGACTATTGGTGCCTTTTTATTGATGTTCAGTAGAAAGTATACTGACATAGTGCATATGTGTGCGATACGCCGGTTGCACAGTAGCTCAGAGGAAGTCACTCCAGGGGCACATTGGAAGAATTACATAGCTCCTGGTGCCTTAAGAAGGCACGGAACATTATGGGAGACATTTCTCATCCTGGACACTCTCTGTTTGTACTGTTGCCATCAGGCAAACGGTACAGATCTATTAGAACAAGGGCAAACTGATTCAGAACCAGCTTTTACCCAATAACAGTAACCATGCTAAATTCTGTTAAAAAGTTAAGTCGATGGGTAATATCAATGTTGAACGTGTAACATGTATATTGTATGGGGGATAGTGCCGTCATTGGGTTTGAGAGAGTAGGGTTGTATGTGTGCATTGTTGTTGTTTAATTTTAGTTTTTATATATTGGTAAGGATGCTGTCAGGAGAGAGAGTGTAGGGCAGTGTGGGTGTATGTTTGGTTTTATGTCAGTTTTTTTTTAAAAAAATGGGTACAAGTGATGTGGGGTGACAGAATGTAGGAGTATGTGGATCGATTTTTTTTTTAAATTTGTGGTGAGCGTTGTTCAGACTGGATGACACTTTTTAATTTCCTTGTATTTGTACAATGACAATAAAGTGTTATTCTATTCTATTCTAAAGTATTAATGAAATGGGGATCGGCATACCCTTTTGAGAGCAACTCTGAAGTGTGAACTTGCAAAGATTTCTGGCAGCTTGATTTTTTTTTAAAAAAACTACCCTTGAAATATTGGAAAACATCTGTAAACCTGTTCATATGTTTTTCACCTTCTCCCACACACATATTTGTCTCTAGGCAGGATTTCACAGCCTGGCAGTCCAGAATTTTATTATGAATAAGAGTGGATTGGTGAAAGTTACCTGTTCAGGGACTGAGCAGCTCCAAAAATTTCTTATGTGATGGTAGAATTTGTGGCATTAGCATATTATAATCCCTTTCATTGTGCGGAAGCTATGGGACAGGAGGAAGAAGTCTTTCTTTACCAAAAACCTCTTCCTGCTGGCAACATCATTTGGTGGTAGCTTCCACATTAAGAAACCAATTACTGTTTTGTATTTGCAAATGAGACAAACAAAATCTTGAATCACAACTAATCTTCCCTTGCTGGCAATGTCAAACTACAGGAAAAGAGATTACATTTGAACATTAGGAAGAACTTCCTGATGGTTAGAGCTGTTCAGCAGTGGAATATGTTGCCACAAAGGGTGGTGGAGTCTCCTCCTTTGGAGGTTTTTAAGCAGAGGCTGGATGGCCATCTGTCAGAAATACTGTGATAGGGGTTCCTGCATGGCAGGGGGTTGGACTGGGTGGCCCTTGAGGTCTCATCCAACTCTATGATTCTATGATTCCACAGGCACTGATATACTAATAAGAGTTCAATCAATTTCCTTCAATTTGGGAGGCATACATCCACTATTTCGGAAAGTGAGATTCCCTAATGACTAGCTGTCATTAAAAGAATGATGCAGAGGGAATTGTAATGGATAAATTTTATGATAGGAAGATTTATTTGCCTTACAGGCTTTGAAAGAAATAACGATGGCCTTGCCTCGGTGAATAGAGAACATCTCTCCCTTCTCTCCTAGGGAAAGTGGTAAATGGCTTTAGAGGGATGTTAAAATTAGATAGTCAAACCTCACGCAACATTCGGAACCGATTGTGGTCAGGGTTTAAATCATTTCTTTTTCACTTTGCTGTAACAAACAGCAAGGAAGAGAGGGAGAGGTTCAGGCAGACAGGCTGTTTCCCCCTCCTCTGTGGGTTAATAAATACTACGAAAAAGATTTTTAGGAAATATATTAAAACATAATTTGTAGATAGTCTTTGAACTGCCAAGCTGGAAGGGACATTGTTGATGATTGAATCTGGGCCTTCTGAAGGAGGCACCATGGGGAACTGAACTCCCATACCTAAGCTGCTGAAATATTCAGCCGTTGATATTCTTATCCAAATCCTGTGCTGATCCTGCTAAGTTGTATATGATCTGAATCGAGACAGTATTGACATATTGTATAACAAATATTATATATTTCATAAGGGAGAGTAAAAGCTGCAGCCTTTGGATTAAGCCAGGCTTATTCCAGAACATATTTACATTCACTGAAATGAATGAACCTCTAACCAAAACTAACATTTATTTTTATTTTATTTTAAATATGTTTACCCCACCTTTCTCATTACGGAAATATCTTAATGTTTTACATTGTTAAATAAAATAAAAACATTAAAAAGTATTTAAAATGAACAATAGTCGGTATGCATGTACCAAAAAGGGTCAAGAAATATCACACTAAACACTAATGGTCTAGAACAGGCCTGCCCAAAGTCCGGCCCGGGGGGGGGGGGCAAATCTGGCCCGTCAGGCCATTCTGAGTGGCCCACAGCTGGCTGGCTTGCCCCTCCCTCCCCCTCCTTCGCCCCATGTTTTTTTATTAAAAAAATCTTCCGCCAACACTGACACCGCTGGGAAGCTTCTGGGGCTGGGCCGGCCAGCCATTCCGTGAGCTGCTGCCACCGGCACTGCTGGCAACCATGTGAGGCTGGAAGCGCGTGTGGGGGGCCACTGGCAACACCGGGAACCTTGTGAAGCTTGGTGCACGGGTGGGCCGCCGCCACCGGCGCCGCTGGGAACCTTGTGAAGCTTGGGAACACTGGCACCGCTGGGAAGGTTGGGCGGACGGGCGGTCTGCCACCACCAGCACCACAGGGGAATGTGTAGGGGTGGGCAGGCCAGTGGGCCTCTGCCACCACCAAGGAGCTTTCGGGTGGGCTGGTGGGCGAGCCGTCGCCACCGCTGGGGAGCTTGGGGGCATGCAAGGTCACACAGATCGCCTCTTCCATGGGGTGACCTGTGGCCATGGCTCCCTGTGCTTCCTTTGGTCCCCAGCTTCCTTCTTTCCTCCCTCCCTTGGTCCCCAGCTTCCTTCCTTCCTTCCTTCCTCCCTTGGTCCCCACCTCTCTCCCTCCCTCCCTTCCTTGTTCCCCACTTTCTTCCCTCCCTCTCTTGGTTTCCACCTTCTTCCCTCCCTCCCTTGGTTCCCGCCTTCCTTCCTGCAGGTGGGGTTGCAAGGGGTCAGTGGGTGGGGCTTATGGGTCAGTGGGTGGGGCTTGCAGTGGGGTGGCAGGGTCGGGGAGCAACCGGCCCCTGACACATTCTCAGCCACCAAATCTGGCCCTCCTTACAAAAAGTTTGGGCACCCCTGGTCTAGAACAAGGATATCTGTCAAATTATGGTCTCCCGTATATGACTACCCGGAATGTTAGATGCTCTACTCCAAGAGCCTTGTCCATGTGATAAGAAACAAATGGCTACCAGGGAAAAAACACTTTTTCTTCCAGAGATGTTCACCTGGAATATTCCTTATGATCAGTTCAGTGCCCTTTTGTTCTACAAGGATATTAGAAAAGTCAACAATTTTTAGAATCTTGACCTAAGTGAGCTATTCATAGTTTGCTCTCTTTACTCTTTTTCCCTGGACATTTTCATGCTTCAAATCCCTCTTTTGTGAATGTTGTGCTTTTTAAATTGCACTTCATTATTTTATGCTACAAGTCAATGCTCCTTGACCTTTATATCTTGTGTCACACTAATCAGCCTATAAAACAACCTGAATCCCACTTTGATAGATGCAAAGGGCTCCCTTTTTTCTTAAGACTTCCTCAGGCTTACATGCATGGTGCTATTTGTATTTAGTGTGCACAAGAAATGGTGACAACAGGAAAAATATAAGTCTTGCCAGAAGTAAAGAGGAATCTAAAAATTATAGTTATTATATTAGTAGAATAGATTGCAATTGCCTTGGCCTACTTGCTGATAGCAAGCAAATTCTTAGTAAGTGCTATGAAATCCCTGGGCTTTCCTGGTCTGCTCTTGTATCCCACTGGTTGAGAACCACTGGTGTCAGATGCTCAAATAATCATGTTAGTGGGTGATTGCATCTCCACGAACAATAAATGCATTATTCAGCCTGGAGCACAGAGATAGCTGCTGAGATGGTGAGACTGTTTTCTAAACTGTGCAACTTTGGAACTCAGGAAAGAGAGCCACATGGGTGATTACTCCTCCATATCAACTAAGGTGCTTACTTCATGTCCCGTTTGTCCCTCCTTGCTGTCCCGCTTGGGACCGGTACAAAAAAAAACTTACTCCAGGTCCATAGCATGACAGCAAAAAGTTGTCTCGACCACGCCCACAGAACCAGGAACAGAGTGTGACAAGCCGTACCTGCCCCTGGGCCGGGGAATTCTTTTGTCTCTGTTCCTGTTCCGGGACAAGGTCCCGTGAGGTAACAACTGTCACGCAATGAAGGCAATCTTCCACTCGTGAACTTGCGTCCATCCATTTCTCTCATACTTTTGAGTGCTGTGGATCGACATTTCAAATAGACAAAGCACAGGGGGTGTGGTGCACCCTTTATTTATTTTTTTTTTTCAAAAAAAGCAGATCTTGTCACGAAACAAGGCTGTGAAGTAAAACTTGTTACGAGAAAAGTTATCACGACCGTCAGTAAATGGAAACAGGGACTGAGCAGGGACAAAACCACGTGACCCCGAACAACGCTATCACGGTACAAACGTAATTGTGGAAGAAGGTAGGACGTGAAGTAACCGCCCAAGACACTCCTTAGGCATGGCAAACAAGCTGTTAAGCGACAATTTTCGTCAAGCTGTTTCGAGAATGTACCCGCTCTGTGTATGTCAGGATTTATTTTCATGGGAAGGATTCTAGCATGCTTTGTCTTTCCCTGGCTGCATCCTGAAGAGCTACTAGGCAGAAACAGGTCAGTGGGGGCGGGGGGGGGTTGTCACCCACCTTATCTGCTGTCTGGGTAAAGCATACGCTAGTACTCTTGCCAAAACACACAACACAGCCTGCCTCCTTTCTGTCTCTTCACCTCTAAAATGTGTTTAATAATATTTAATTACACACTGCTCTGATCTGTCGCAATATTTAATTGGATAATGTTTGAGGAGCACTGTGCTAATAAGATGCACCATATAAATGTTAAGTAGCATTATTAGAAAAGGTCACTGAAGAGAAGAACACAAATGACCTATTAAACATATGTAAATGAACCATAACGGAGTCAAAGGAGTTGCTGTCTCTACACTTCTAAGAGCAGGATGTTGCAGGGATTTGACGGTGTATTGCATAATGGTGACATTCTCCCTGTCTTCATGCTTTATAGGCCAAAGAATGAGGTGGCTTCAGCATTTGCATTGAAGACATTTTCTGATAGATGAAAGTCCTGGTATCTAATATCAAATAGATACCCCTAGAGCAATGCAAAAAAGAAAAAAAGAAAAAAAAGAACAAACCTAGGTCATAAATCACATGTGCGTTAGATTTCTTCTCAAAATTAATTTCTTTTCCCACTTCCCTTGCTTGCTGGTAGTTGCTTAGTCCTATGCAAGTGTTCCTTTGAGTAAAATTAAAAAAAAATAGGGTGTGGGTGGGAGGCTGGAATGTACATGCAAGCGCTAGCTGTACTGGAGCGTCCTGATTCACCTGTTGACTTTGCAACGTGGAGCACAGAAATCTGAGATTTCAGCTCTAGTGTGCCCGTGCTCGGCGCTTTTTTTTTTTTTAATAATTTTCTTTTTTCCCCTGCAAGCCCAGCAGGGGGCCCACACTACAGCCAATCAGGGCTTTTTTAAAAAAAGGCCTGATTAGCTGTAGGGCGGCCCCCATCCTGCGCTATGGCTGATCGCTGGGGCATGGGGGGAACAGGTTTTCTCCATAGGAATGGTCTAATGCATTCCTATGAAGAAACGAAATGAAATAGAACGAAACAGAAATTTCTGTTTCGTTTCGTTTCCTTTCTCTTCGAGAGTGGGGTTCATTATTTGTTTCGTTAGAGAACAAAACGAATAATGAAATGAATTAAAAATTCATTTCGTGCCCATCTCTACTAGATGTGTCTGGAGATATGGCAGTGGGAGCTGCCTGGGTGCCTATACACATTGCCTTGAAACCCACTTGTGCTCAGCCAGATGCTTCTGCCTCTCTGAAATCCTTAGTGATAGAAAAAAGCAATCCATTTTCACCTTTGAGAGAACTGGACCAAAACTTCCTGTACAGACAGTGACCTCGTGTTTCACACATTATGACGTGCTGAAGCCCAATTAAGACCCAGAAAAGAGCCATGTTCCGATGAGATATACATATAGAAATAGAATTGGAGGGACTTGCAAGGACCTCTGAATAAATAAACCAGTATCTAGCAGGAACAGACTCATTGCATCAATTTGCTAAGTGATAAATCAACAGTTAACATAAATCCTATTGATTCAACAGGTCTACTCTGGTTGAGACTAACTGGTTGTAAAGTATCTATTAACTGCTGTAATAGTCCAGATGGCTCTTCTGGCTTTTTGTTTTTTTGTACAATCTATACTGTTTTGTTTTGTACAATCTATACTGTTTGCACAGCCTGTCCAATCGTAAGTAAACTGACAGTCATCCCTGGCCATTGAGACAGGAAAAGGAGGCTGTTGATCACAACTCTGTCCCACATTGCTGATCTTGGTCGTTGTTAACACATTTAGTTATATAAAAGCATGGAGGAATGGAAGACAAAGAATCAGCTCAGGAGGGGGGTATTTTCTGTCTCGTCACCGATAAAATGTGTTTAATAATATTTAATTACACACTACTCTGATCTGTCGCAGTATTTAAATATTGTTGACCTCTGGCCAACCAGGAGCTCTATGCTTCGAAGAGGAACGGCTTAGGGAACTGGGAATAAACTGTTTAGCCTTTCAAAAAGAAGGCTGAGGGGGGTTATGACAGCTATGTTGAAATATTTGAGAGGATGTCATTATTGAAGAGGGAATGGGTTTGTTTTCCATGGCTTCAGAGACTAGGACTCGGGGCAATGGTCTCAAACTACAGGAAAAGAGATTCCATTTGAGCATTAGGAAGAACTGCATGACGGTTAGAGCTGTTCGGCAGTAGAATATGCTGCCATTGATGATGGTGGGGTCTCCTTCTTTGGAGGTTTTTAAGCAGAGGCTGGATGGCCATCTGTCGGGCGTCCTGTGATGGGGGTTCCTGCATGGCAGGGGGTTGGACTGGGTGGCCCTTGAGATCTCTTCCAACTCTATGATTCTATTATTCTAAGAGCCAATAGAGAGATGGTGGTTGTAAGCTAGAGGGAGGTGCCCATACCATGCTGCTCTTTGTTTGAACTGACCTATAAAGTCCAGACCCATTGTACCATGCTGCTCTGTGCCTTCCAAGAAGAAGCCTCACGTCCATCTCGCCAAGTGAACTTTTAAGAACTCTCTCCTGGCAAATTACATCCCTTGCCATATTTGGACTTCTATACCTGCCTTGAAAAAGAGAGCTTGCTCTCGAAAGCTCAGGACCTTTTTTATTTTTCTATTAGTAGCCTATGAAGGTATCACCCATTGTCTAGTTTTGCTTTTGTTTTAATGGCTGCATGGCTCCAAACCTCTTTTTTACTGCAAGGTATAAAGGTTTTGGAAAAGCATGTACAGCCCTGACCTGTGGCCCATAATGGAAGCTGAAGCCAGAGAGGCGTGGAAACTGGTTTTTCTGCTGTCTGGGCCAAAATGTAGACAGACTCCTCTGTCAAAGGCCCCAGGTTAGTGGTTGAAGGGGGGGGGAACAGGAAGGGTCGGTGATGCAAGAGCCAAAAATAGATCAGTCTCTTGATCCCTCCTCCCATTGTCTCTCTCATTCCCCGCTTCCTGTTGTGCTACTCTCTTCTTTCTTTGTCCCCAAAGAGGCTTTTAGAAGAGGAAGAAAGTGATCTCGCTATTGGTTTGAGCAAATCCCATGTAGAAGAATTTTAGTACTAAAATGGGAGCCACTTTGGCAAGGTTTAAAATCCTTTAGATCACTGCCCATCCTTCTCCTGCAGAGTGTAACTTGAAAGGTGGCTTTTCTCAGTTCCACGTGCTTAGAGCCAACAGTTGCTCCAACCCAACTGTGCTTTCAGTGTGGCTGCTACTGTTTTTGAAAGATTTGTTTGTCTACTTTCTTGGGTGTTTTTTTTTTTAAATATGTATAGATTTTATCACGGTGGAAGCTTGTCCTAGCACATTCCTCATTCCAGAGATGGGAATAATTGCAGACCACCTCACAGAAAATCTCTTCAGGACTGCAGCTTCAGATCTGCTGTCCCTTAACAGCCACGCCATTGAGACAGTTTGCTAGGTGCCTTTTGCTTACCTTGTCCTTTTTTCATCCGTACCTGTTATGATGGTTAGGCATTTACTGACAAGGTGGAGCAGTTTAGCATTCAATTTGTGACTTCTGAGCGATAATAATATTCACCCTGGAGAATGGTGTTAGGTTAAAAAGTCACTGTTTATTGTCTAAGTGGAAATTTGTTTAGGATAGTGCAAGTGATATTTCTAAAATGAGCTACGGAATTCCGCACTTGCAAGCCTGTAGTTCTGTCTGAAAATGGAGGAGCGAGAAGCAGCAGAAACTGACTTCAGAGAAGAAGGATACCTAAGAGTATCTATCAATCTGTATGTAGATCTACAAAATATAAGAGGTTGGAACACAGAGAGACTATTTGTCTACCTGCTACCATCCCAGTGCTGGTTACTTGCTGCATACTTTTAGTACTCTGCTCCAACAATATCATAGAATCACAGAGTGGGAGGAGACCTCAAGGGCCATCCAGTCCAAGCCCCTGCCATGCAGGAATCCCCATCAAAGCATCCCTGACAGATGGCCATCCGACCTCTGCTTTAAAACCTTAAAAAACCAACTAAGGAACTTTATTCAGTTTATTGAAAGCAATGGAGTTTGTTGAAATTAGTAGGAAAAGGAATAATGGGAGACTCTTGGACTCAGTAAAAGAAGCTGTGAATGTTAGTTTGCGAGAGCTAAGCAAGCTTGTTAATGACAGGACATTTTGAAAGTCATTAATTCATAAGGTCTCCAGGACTTGCACAGAGCTACAGGGTTTCATTCATATCCTGCTGTTCTGCATTCTGTTAACAGCTGAGGCAGTTAAGAGTAGTCGCAATAAATGTATAACATTGCAATGCCTTCATAGAAGACTTTTTCAGTATGCTAGTACATTTGCTCTGAGCACCATAAGTTGTGTGTGTGGGGGGGGGGACCTGGCTCCCCTCTTCACTCTCATATGCTTAGATTGTACCATTACTCAATCCGCTGGATTTATGTGCACTCCCCTGAGACAATGTAACATTAGATCTAAATCTGTTTATACATTTTCTAATTTACCTTTTAGACATTACTTATTTTTAGCTTGATTGGTCTCTTGAAAACTGCGAGCAAAAAAAGAAAAGAAAAAAAAGGGAAAACTACAAAAAGAAAACTTTCTTATCCTGTACATATTTTGGCTTAATAGAGTTTAATGGAGCCGATAATTCATGGCTTATGTTGAGTGTAAGACTAATTTCTCCTCTGTCTCAATTGCCTTGCAGGTCTGCATCTCCCTCGACGATGTTTCTCCTTGGTTTTCTCTCTCTCCTTGTTTTGCAAGCCAAAGCCTTCAGCACCAGTTTTCCCGATGAAACCATTGCAGACTTCTCTGTGAATCTTTATAATCAGCTGAGAGCTACAGGGGAAGATGAAAACATTATCTTCTCCCCACTGGGAATAGCGCTTGCCGTGGGCATGGTGGAACTCGGAGCCCATGGTTCCACTCTCACAGAAATAAGACACGCCATGGGATACGAAGCTTTGAAAAACGGTAATCTGCATTTAAATGAAGCCATGTTCCTTTGATAAAATCTTACCCACCTCCTTCCGCCGATAAATTGAGATTGACATCCGAGGGATACTTACCCTGCAAACAGATTTGGTAGTAATCCTAGATGGGATTGGCTTGTAAAATGACATTTCCTTTCCATTAAGAACTAATACAAAAACCTAATGTGAGTTGGAGAGCTGCCTAGATGCCCTAAGCATATCCGATCTAGCCTTTTTTCGGAAGCTAAGCAGGGTCAGCCCTGGTTAGTACTTGGATGGGAGACCACCAGGGAATACCAGGTGCTGTAGGCACCTGGAGTAGGAACTGGCAAGCCACTCCAGGACTCCTGCCAAGAAAACTCCATGGACATGGGGTCACGAAGGGTCAGTCACGACTGTAACGACGCAACACACACACACACACACACACACACACACACATGGCTACAATGACTTTCTGTTCTACAGCTGTGAGTGGAGATAACTCTTTTAACCCCTCTTCAATAAATCAAGCCAAAGAAGTCTTGCAAAGCAATCCAACCCAACACACAACACAATGTGAGGAGGAAGGAGCATGCACACTGGTAGAAAGGGTGATCAGAACCCACCCTGACCCGTGAGTCTTCCTCCCACTGGACAACATGCATCCACTTCTCAGAGAGACCTCTTGGGCCCAAACCCTTTAAGCCCATCTCAACAGAGAGCACTCCATAAGCTTTTGTCAAATGTTGTGGACCCATTTTGAGCGGGGAAAGCAGTTGTTAAAAATCATTGCTATTCCCGTTTGGGAGAAACCGGTCATAACTTTTAAATGCCATCGTGTTAGCAGCATGCCAAGATGATTTATTTATTTTCTCTGTTCAAGTGGCATGCTTTCATCCGGTGTAAACATCATTAGTGGGGCGTTTCAGGAGATCTTTGAAGGAGCGCAAGGAAAGCTGTAGAAGAACGCAGCAAATTTTAAACAGCTGGTGTAACTGTGTAAATGTTTAGCCAAACTGGCTGGGAACAACCCCTTTGAAGCTGGAAGCATATGGGCAAATAACAACAAGTTTATTAAACCAGTTGATTGTCAGCTGAACCGTCTTGTGGCTTGCTTGTCCATCAATGGAGAAAGCCAAAATAAAGCGAGGACGAAATATGAGCAGAGAACCCAGAGAGGCCGAGTAGGAAGTGTTCAAAGCGGGTGGGAATTGCTAATAAATAACAGCTAGTTAAGGACTCTAGAAATCACTTTCATTGATCAGTTCAGCTGCATCCCATTCCTTGACACTCCAGACTCAGACACCACACTGTGGGTCCTTGAGATGTAACAAATGGGGCAGACAATGGTTTTGGAGAGGGGCTGGAACTCCATCTTAGCTAGCTGATTGTAGAAGTGGGCTCAAGAGAAATCAGACTAAAGGGGCCCAGTACCTTGGTAAGACATGACCAATTAGGTCATATGGCTATCCAGAGTCATGGCAGTGGAGGAGCATTTTTGTTAAGTAGGTCGTTTGTTTGTTCGTTTAGACAGACAGACAGACAGACAGACACCGCCAGTCTTCCAGCAGGAACTCTGGGCGGCTTACAACATTCAGAAAGTATGAAAGTATGAAACAGTCAATTCTGAAATAAACAAACAACAAAGAAACCAGCAAGGCAAACTTATAACCACCAGGAAATGAGCAACAAAACTACATAACATAAACAATGCACATTAACAGTCACCAAATGCCTCTTTGAAAAGCCAGGTCTTTAGTGCTTTCTTAAAGGCAGGCAGAGACTCTGCCAGGTGTATCTCGCTAGTTTATTCAAAAAGGTAGGTGTAACCACTGAGAAGGCCCAGTTTCAAGTAACTGTTTTCCATCATGTAACTGTCATGCATGGGCATCAAACCAGGACAGGCAAGATGCCTAGACCAGAGGATTGGAGCTAGGTTGCAGCTCAAGGGCCGGTAAAGACAGAGTCAGCAACAGGGAGATAACAGCCCCAGAGGTGAAGCAGGGTGGAAGAGAGTTCACAAGGAAGGGAGCATGGACACAGAAGCAGTTCTTCAGTCTATGGGTAGGGAGAACACCTTGCAAGGCGACTCACCTAAGCAAAGGAATCAGGGGGCTGGGTTGATGCAGATTTATGAGGCAAAGGCTAACTAGGGCAAGGCAGGAGCCACTGGAACCTGCTGAGGCAGGAGTAGAACAACTGGAGCAAGCAGGAACATATTGAATCAGGCACCTCTGGAGCACAAAGGGATCTGCAGGAGCAAGGCTTTTAGGAGCATTGGAGTGAAAGGCGGAAGCGTAGAGTCACTGGGACAGCATTTGTTGCTGTGGCCAAAGGCAACAGTGCAGAAAGTCTGTATATTCTTATCTTCAGGGCCTCCAGCTGCAGCATGTAATGGCACTTTGTCTGTTCCTGCAAGCCTGATTCTGCAGGTACTTCCATGGTTTCTCCTGCCTGGATTCTGACAGGTAGGAGGCAAAATGCAGCCAACAGTTGCACACAGTTGCTACCTTTCCCACTAGCGTTCACATAATACATTTCTTTTCCAGGCCTTACACTAACCGTGTGAGTCATAGAAGGTTCACTACCAACCCATGAGACTTTTTTCCCTGATGCCTTGTGCCATTGCAGCTTCACGAGTCTTGATGTTGCTGCTCTACTCCCTGCCTTGCTCTAGGTGTCATGAAGGATCTTGAATCCAGCACTGATCAGGCCACTCACTGGTCCCCTTGCTTCGGTCCTGGCTCTTGGATCAGCTTGTGTTGTGCAAGTGCAAGACAAATGCAGATGGCCTCTTGCTGAACCAGTGAGCCCTTGCCCCAAGTGTGAATGGGTAGATGGTGATGCCCAGCCTGCCAAACCACATCACAAGAACATATAACCAATAAAACAAGAATTAAACTTTCTCCAGCACTGTTTACCTTGAGATTTGCCTTCCTGCCTGGTATCCATGGGAAGCATCCGGATAATTGGCAACCGTCTTTCTAGTGCTCCAGGAGGGTTGTAGGAATCAATCTGCAGAGATGCAAGAATGGACATGCTTTGTGCTCTGCCGCCACCTGGGGTTGGTCAATCTGTAACCTAGGGAGGGTTCCTTTTCTCTCTTCTTACTAAGAAGAAGCAAAGGAGAAACAGTTTTCTTAATCTCCTACCTCACGACAGACAGCTGAAAAATATTCTGCAGTTCTTGGTTTGCCAAATCCTTGGAGCACATAACCAAGGCAGCCTTTCCAAGTAAACACGCAGCCTCCAGGATCAGAATGAGAAAGGTTCCATTTACAAATATTAGAAAACAAACTAAGCATAGTCTCAGCTTGAACCAAAGTTATAAGTCCGACAGTTTCATGCTGGGAACCGCAGAGATGTCTGTGATGGCTCAGAAAGATATAACCTGTAAGACAGTGGTTCCCAACCTTCCTAATGCCGCGACCCTTTAATACAGTTCCTCATGTTGTGGTGACCCCCTTGCCCTGCTTGGAAGAGGCAACAAGCCGCCTTTGGTAGGCCACTGCCACAAGTGCCATAGAGGACTTCCCTCTACACAGGCACCCTCAGCCAATCGTAGCCTCCAGTGCCATTGACTGACATCCCCTCCAACCTATCAAGCTGTAACTCATTCTTCCCCTCCCTTCCTCCTCCTCCTCCTCGTTTGTGCCCTTTTCTTCACTGGCTCATGGCGACCCCTGTGAAATGGTCATCTGACCCCCAAAGAGGTCCCGACCCCCAGGTTGGGAACCACTGCTGTAAGACGTTATCTCATCTTGAACATGAGGAAGAGACTTGGAAGCATCTTTTTTTAGATTATTTTTAATTTATTACATTTTTATACTGCCCATTTACCAACAAGGCCTGTTTTACACTGAATACAATACGATAATAACTAATAAAAATAAAACCAAGCAAATTAAACAGCATTCAACAACAACAGCAACTTGTAGGATCCTCCAACCAATCAACCAACCTACCTACCTACCTACCTACTTAATAATCAGATGACTGACAACATGAAAGGCATTGGAGAAGTTAACTCAAGAGAGCAAAAATTAGTGAATGCCTGGCGGAGTTGCCAGAAAGGGAAACAAGATGCAAATCTGGATAGCAGCTCCCCCTTTTCACAGAAGCAGACAGATGTTTTTTAGTTCAGCCTTTATAGATTCACGTGAATACACTCACCTATAAAGAAATGTACCATTCTAGATTCAACATAAAGAATGTCCTTGCCAGCCAGGTAATTCTGGAAGTTTTAGGCCAAAATAGTAACTTTCTTAAACTCGGACTGTTTAGAAAAGTTTTTAAATGACAAACAGTATCTGGGTAGCCTTTTTTGACCCATACACACATAAATCCATTTGTTTGCCACAATTACTGCACTGTACTGTAAACCCATTAAATCAATGACATGTGGGAAATGTTGACTTACCAAAGACCTGTTGACTCAGTTAGATAACTGTACTTGGGGCAACAGTTGGCTGTAGCCCACAGGGCTTGCCTGGACAGTTCTGGAGACACAGTTCTCCCACAGAGGAGCAGTGAGGACATAGTTGCCCGTATCATTAATAGTAATGATTGAGAGTCCCTGACTGCCTTCTTAGAGTCAGATAGTTTTTAATGTTTACTGCTTTGAATTAGAGATGGGTGTTTCGTTGCAGAAGGGGTCTGGTTCTGAAATGAAACACAGCAGCATAGCTGGCATTCAGAAGTGGGACTCACCCTCCAGAATGAAATCAACTATTGACTTACCTTCCTTTGAATCACACGAGGCAAAATTCCAATCTTGAAGATGCCTCTGATGCGTCAACTTTCCTTCTCCCTGGTGCTGGACAATCAGACAGGGAAGTGGGATGATGCATGTCTTTGCACAGCTTCTGATTGGCCAGTGCCAGGGAGAAGAAAAGATGACGCATCAGAGGCTTCTTCCTGATTGGATTTTTGCCCCATGTGACCCAAAGCAAAGTAAGTCAGTGGTTGATTTTGTTCCGGAGGGTGAGTCCTGGTTCTGAATGCCAGCTGGGCTGCTGTGTTTCGTTTCAGAACCAGACCCCTTCCGAAACAAAACACCCATCTCTACTTTGAATTGTTCAATTGTATTTTAATAAACATATAGTTTAATTGTGTATTTAATCTGTAACTTATTCTGTTTCTTACCCTATTTTAATATTGTGAGCTTCGTATCCTGTTTTAAGAGGGCCAGCAAGTTTTTAGCAAGCCTCCACAATGTACATGAAACATTTCTTGACTCTGTACATGGAACTCATTGCACCTACAAGAGCCCTCCAAAGCATATACAGTTGCACCTCTACTTAAGAGTTTAATCCATTCCGAATGCATGCTCATAAGTCAAACGACTCGTAAGTAGAGCAGCCATATCTAAAAAATAATAAAAATAATAAAAAATAAACATTGGAAGTAGAACGGACCGCATCTAAAATGTGTAAGGCACCAGTTAAAATGCCAATGGTTTTCTGCTCTTAAGTAGAATAGCTCATAAGTTGAGCCGCTCATCAGTAGAGGTACCACTGCAGTTTAATTTTTTTTTTTTAATCTTGAACTTATTGCGTTTTTTTATCCTATTTTATTATACCCTAACCTTCTGGCATTACTTCTAATTTTCCTGTTGCCCAAGAATTTGGGAAAGCATTGCACCATTCTGAAATATTTCAAAGCGACCTTCTCCCTTGAAGGATGAAATATCCACGGTGATTTTCCTCTGGGAAAGCGATGACATACTTTTAAGTCTTAAATAGATTTACCTACTCTGATAGACCTCTGTTCTCTCTGGCTCTCCCTCTGATTTCAGGCGCAGAATTTGCTTTCATGAAGGGCCTTGCTGACATGACAACCACAGAGGACAGCCAGTACGTGATGAAGCTGGCCAATTCTCTCTATGTACAGAGCGGATATCATGTCAGTGACAAGTTTCTGCAGCTGATGAAAAAATACTTTAATGCCGAGGTTGAAAATGTGGATTTCAGTCAAAACGTTGCCGTCGCGGACCACATCAATCGATGGGTGGAGAACCATACCAACAGTAAGTTGCTGACTGGCTTCAAACCTCTTCACTATCACTGACCAAACCCCTGCTGCTTTGCATAGTAAATTGCACTCATTTGGCCCAGCGAATCAATGGAGATTTGCTGAGTCAGTTTCAAAGGTGCAGTTGGTTCACTGTAACCTACTCTAACTTACAAAGAGTTAGGCCCATTTAGAGTTAGAGTAGGCCCATTTGAATTAGTGGAAACCCTAGAGAAGTTGACTTGGCCAACCCCATTTATTCAGCAGGCCTACCCTGGTGCACTTTATCATGCTAGCTACAGGATTTTGGTTATTGCTCTTATATTTTTATCTTGAAATTATAGTTGTGTCTACATAGAGAAAATTAAATCCCCAATTTCTAGATCTTATTCATTTCTATTTTATTTCCATTCTGCATGACCAGTTTGCTCCAACAGTGTTAAGTGTCTATATCATGTTCATTGATAAGTTTGGTTTACAATCACTTCTCTTTTTAATTTAAGGCATACTGTATTTTTCTGTCTCTAAGACACTGCCATTTATAAGATGCCCTCACACTTTTTAGATCCCAAATAAATGAAATTAATAAATCCTCCTTAAGTTCGCCTCCCCTCCCACCACCCCTGCTGTTTCCTTTCATTTCCCCCCGTCTGAACACTCCTCTCCGCTGTCAATTTTGTCATTTGAAAATTGGCATTGCTGTAAGGAATGAAACTCAGCTGTCACAAAGGTGATGAAAAGAAATGTCCAAGGTAAAGAAAACAAACCCAGGTCTATTTTTATGAGGGTGGGTGGGTTGGATTACTTCCTGACCTGGACGTATATCTGTCTGTATCAAAGGCACATGGCTGCAGAGATCCCCGAGCAGGCCTGACTGTTTGATTTCTGTTCGCTTGAAAAACATCTGTCATATTCTCAGATTTGCATCTGGGTACATAATGTTTGTTCGTTGTGTCTGGGAGAGAATATGCACGCATGGATGATTACATTTCAGGGTACGTTGCTGTTACAATTTTCAGGTTTTCAGCTGTCGGATTGAAGATTATTGTTGTTATTTATATAGAGCCATCAGCATACTTGGAGCATTGCAAGGTTCCAGAGGCAAACGTCTCTCCCTGCCAATGAAATTCTACAGCCTGTATCTCGGCAGCAGCGGGACTGGCAAGTTTAGCCAGGTGAATGTGAAATGGAAAAGGGACAGGTGTTCGGGTTTTAGTTCTGTGCAGAGTGAGGTCTAGAGGGTTTAGTTGGAAGCAGAAGGTAGAGCAATGTGTCTGTCAGTGAAATGGCTGGAGGTAGGTCAAGAAATTGAGAAAAGGATTTGTGATAGAATGGTTTGTGTAGTTGTTTTCCCCCAAGTTCTTTCCTAAGCCTCACAGGGGCAGCGTTACCTCTTGAGAAGCAGAGAAGGCTGCAGAGAATAACATCCAAATTCCTAAAATCAAACCTCATGGGACCCGAAAGAGGGGGAAAGATTGGAACTGAACTAATGAATATGCAGATCATAGCCCTGTGATTGGTTGACCACCAGAGTGAATTTTGCATATGGCTTCACTCTAGGATTTTTAGTTTTAGCACTTCAAGATGGGTGTTGTAGTTCTTTGTGCTAGCATTCGTTAGATAAATTTCTTATTTTCTTAGACTGTATATCCTGGACTATGCTACTAGACAATGCTATATCCATTCTTCTTTGCATTCGCCTTTTTTACTGAGATTTTAAATGATTTTGACTTTGACTTTCTACTTTTCTATTTTTTAATAAAAATAATAATAATATTTTACCAGAGTTTGGTTTTTGCCTGAGAGTGAGTGTGGCTAATGACAATGTCTTGGCTGGAGAAGTGATTTTGGAACTTTGGGACCTGTTTAGCTACTTGTCTTGCATTGCAGGATTGGTGTAACTTTTAAAGTACACAGCCCAGGTTCTAGTATCCTGAGAAGCCTTAGAACACCTCTGCATGCACTCTCCTGAGACTTGGGAGGTTCAGGGCACAAGGGTGGTGTGATTTTAGGGTGTAATTGGCACTCAACACCTAGATCTGTAAAGTGGATCCTGCTTTCCCTTTAATGTTAAGGAGCATGATTTTGACCTGGATTGTGAACAGGATCCCCCCCAAAAAACAAGACCATGATCTTATATGAACAGAAGATCCCCAGTGCCTCTGTGGTTTCCCTTACTTTCTTTCATGGACGGAGGCAGTGCAATGTAGGAAGAAAATTACACGCACATAGTCCTCCAGCCACATATTAGGAGCATTTACGGCAGTTAGTTCCAGAGCATGTATCTCATTCTGTCACTCGTACACCTTTTTTTATCCCCGATAAAATGCTGAGACCCATCTGTAACCATCCGTGAACTCGGGTGCATTGACTTAATCCATCACTGTCAGCACTAAATTCCAAACTTAGAATTACCATCCCATGAAGCAAGCCAGCCGTTCCCAGTTGGCAGTGCCAGGTAGTACACAGTGCATCCTGATTGGAGGGGGTTTATCTAAGAATGTGGGCACAGCCGCTGCTACACTTGGATAACAAGCCTTTCTGGACTTGAACAGATGCAGGATGTCTCTTTTCTTCCTTGAGCAAATGTCAGTGGGCTGGATGTTTGATGTGTTTATGACTCGCTCATTACTCTTAGAGGTATCCAGTATGGTTAGAGGATAGATTGAAGGACTACGAATCGGAGAACTGGGTTCAGTTTCCCACTCAGCCATGGAAACTCAGGGAGTGGGATATATTATATGTATGTGTGTGTGTGTGTGTGTGTGTGTGTGTGTATGTGTGTGTATCTCCACACCTTAAATACCTCTTTTACTTTGAAAGCCTTGTTCGGATCACTGTAAGGTTGATGGTAAGGTGAAGGTTCCCCTTCCCCGCACTTGCGTGCTAGTCATGTCCGACAATAGAGGTGGTGGTCATCTCCATTTCCAAGCCAAAGAGCCAGTGTTGTGCATGTCCGTGGCCATGTGGCCAGCATGGTTCAACGCATTTCTGCGCACGGAACACTGTTTACCTTTCCACTTTTTATGGTGGCACCTATTTATCTACTTGCATGTTCGAACAAATGTTACAAAGTAGATAAGGAAAAGCTGTTTTCCCTATCGCACGACACTACATCTAGGGGGCACTCCATGAAACATTTGGGTGCTAGATCTCAAACAAAAAAGAGAAAGTTCTTTTTCACCCAGGTCTGGCAGGTCTGTGGAACTCCCTGCTAGAAGAAGTGGTGCCAGCTGCCAGCCTTGACAGCTTTATGAAATGATTAGAAAGGTTCATGGAGAACAAGGGTATCAATGGCTATCATTATGGATGCCTAAGGACAACCTCTGGGTTGGAGATATAGGCAGGATATCTCTCAATGCCGTTTGCGAGGAATCGTAAGCAGGTGAAGACATCTGCTTGGGAATACCCTGAAGCAAATGGTGAGCCACTGTGTGAGAGAGAATGCTGGAGTGGATGGGCTGTGGCCTGTTCCAGCAAGGCTGCTGTTATGTTCTTATGAACTGCTAGGTTGGCAGGACCTGGGGCCAGCAGTGGGAGCTTACTCTGCTGCTGGGCAACCAGGAATTGAACCACCAAGGTGCAGACTTTGCAGCCGACATTTGAGCACTCTAGCCCACTGAGCCAGACATAACAGCAAATTACTCTCAAAGCTTGTGGGAGGTTGCCTAGGTAAAAATGAGTAATAAAAACATAAATGTGATGCTTCCAGTTGGTAGGGATTTTTCCGTCTGTGTCTTATGTCAGGTTTGGGCACAAGAGTTCTTTAAAAATAAGAGATTGGAAGTAGAATGATTCCTTGTAATGCAGGGAGTCGTGGCTTTACATTTGAATCCTTATGTTGATGGGAAATGCACAAGTGAGGGCATTTTTCTACTAGCAGTTGTGAAAGCAGAGCAATTGGAAGAACCTTTGCATGCAACACTTTAAGGTAAAGGCAAAGGTAAAGGTTCCCCCCGCACATGTATTCTAGTTGTGCCTGACTCTAGGGGTGGTGCTCATCTCTGTATTCAAGCAGAAGAGCCAGTGTTGTGCAAGTCCGTGGCCACGTGGCCAGCATGGCTGCAAGGAAACACTGTTTTACCTTCCCGCTTTTTACGGCAGTACCTAATTATCAACTTGCATTTACATGCTAGGTTTACATATCGACTTGCATTTACATGCTAGGTTGGCAGGAGCTGGGGTTATCAGCGGGCGCTCGTTCCACTGCGTGGCACCCAGGGTTCGAACCGCTGAGCTGCCAACTTTGCAGCCAAAGCCTTAATCCACTGAGCCACCACACCCTTGGCGAAATAGTTTGTGTAATGGCTTGCAGAAACATGATCAAAGGGCTAGGTTTGACACTTGCTTGAGGATGACACCTGCACTTCTACAAGAGGAGGAAATGTGCAAATTTAAAGATTTAGCAACTTGTGGACTGGACTGGAACCTCCCTTTGTATTTTTTCCATTGACTGTACTTGTTCGAGTGTTGGAGCGGCAAGCCAACATCTTGAGGGCTGTGAGATTTAAATTCCACACACCACTTGGAATCCAAAGCTTATTCAAAGTGTTGCTTATCCGGAGCAGTTAACATTAGTGGTGGAACCAGTGGACGTCAAAGGCAAATGTCTTAAACCAAGCTGGCCTTGGTTTCAGGAGAAAGAATCAGAAGTTGAATATCCATGTTCCAATGGCCATTGGCCAAGTTTCTCTATTTGCCTGAGTGGTTTGAATTACTGAGCTCACTGAAGACTTGCTGAGACTGGGGAGCTGAGCTTAGAATGATTGATTCGGAGGCATAATCCTAGTGGGTTTAGCTCCCAGAGAGTAAAACTAGATGATACATCTAGCACATTTGTAAAATTGTTCCATCATTGGTCATTTTCCTCACATATATTACTGCAGTAACCTTGCATTTAACCTGCTTTGTTTTGTGGTAAATCGTTGGGTAGGAAGTACAAGTTTCATTTATGAGTCTCAATTTCTCAGACTTGCATGTATCCCCGAGGAAATCCCATTGTGAGAGAAAAAAACGGGTTAACTAGATAGAGTATGTATGGATTTTAATGTGGTTTTGAACCTTAATTCCATTATTTGTTCTGGGTGCGTTGAAATCAAGGAGAGCAGTAGGGCGGCCTGATGTATGCAACCTAGCTTCTCCACTGATAATCAAGTGGTCAACAGCAGCCCTTCATATGTTCCTGGACTGCAGCTTCCAACAGTCTTTACCATTATAACCAAAGGTCAGGGATCATGGGAGTTGTACTTCATCAACAACTAGGGGGCTGCAGTAGCCTCCCTCCGCTATAAACTGTGCTGATGACCAGGAAAGAAAGCTGCCTGAGCCCTTCAGATTTTTCATTCTTAGCAAATGTTCCACATCTGCTTACCTCTGGATTCCTGTTTTAGATGTAAATTTTTGTTTGAGGCAGAGGAAGAGATGTTTAATTACAGTTACAATGTCTAGCTGACTAACATACTAATTAAAGCTGCAACTCCACCAGCAAGCCAAGCTTTGCTGGAGCTTGATTTGCACTCTATTTTATGACGATTAGGTGGTCACACAGAGACTGAAGACCGTGTTTGTGCCAATGTCTACCTTGCTGCCTCATTCTGATGCATTTTCATCCACACCACAGCCCCTTGTCCTTCGATTCTGCCCAATGCCAATCACCAACTCTCTTTTCATTGTTCGTTGTAAAGCCAATGAGCTACTTAATGTGTTGCACAGCACTAGCTCTCCATGCTATACAAACACACACTGCAGAAAGATAGGCTGCTGTAGTTCATTAAAGTTGATTCTATACCCCTGTTTTTGTCCAGGTGGAGGTAATCTAGCACTAAACTAGTATATCAATGTAGTGTTAAGTTGACTTAGTACTAAACTTGGTGATTTGTTGTTCTTGTTTAAATTAAAAATACTTTGAGGTATCAGAGCAAAAGATTGCAAGGTTGAGTGTCCAAAACATCAAGCCCAGCTTAGTATGCCACTAGGGTACCACCCACAGTCAGATAAACACACACACACACCATCCTTTTCAAGAACAAATAACTGATCACACAGGGAAAAATCTGTTTGAATCATTGTGGTCTGAAAAAGGTAGAAGCCCCCAGTGACAGAAAAGAAATTCTGCATTGAGAACAAAAGGGGCTTAGCCCAGTGATGGTGAACATTCGGCACTCCAGATGTTTTGGACCACAACTCCCACAGTCCTTTGTCATTGGCAATGCAGGCTTGGAATTCTGGGTGTTGTGGTCCAAAAACATCTGGAGTACCAAGTGTTTACTGCCATTGGGCTAGGGCAGGCTGATTTGACTTGGTCTTTGCATCATGCAATCATTAATTAATTGATTAATTAATCTGCTTTACCCCTGCAGCAAATCCTGCGGTGTTTGATCGCACTGTCTCAGCCATTGTTAGTTCAACTATACTGTAGAGTACTAATACCAGCACTGTGATTTTAGCCTGTACATATTACACAGGGTCTGATCTGCCAACGTGGAATCCTAAGTTTCTCCCCACCCAAACTCTCAACCATTTCAGAGGAAGAATCTTCTAACTGGAAATCGCTTGTTAATTTGTTTTTTGTTTCCCTGCATTTCTTCATGAAGAGTAAACTTTAAATGTCCCGTTAGCGATGCTGATGCTGTGCCCCTTCTCTTCCCTTTCATCTGACAGATGTGATCAAAGATTTTGTGTCAGCCAGAGATTTCGGCTCTTTTACTCACTTGGCCCTCGTCAATGCCATCTACTTTAAGGGGAATTGGAAATCTCAGTTCAGGCCAGAAAACACAAGAACGTTCTCCTTCACTAAGGATGATGAAACTGAAGTCCAAATCCCAATGATGTATCAGCAGGGAGAATTTTATTACGGTAAGCAACAGAGACCATGCTTCCTTTTCCCAGCGTTATTTGGGCGGGGGCATACACCCCATTCCTGTCCTCAGCCCTTAATACCAATTTATGCAATAATAATAGTAATCTTACAACGGCAGAGATGGAAGGGACTTATGTATCATCGAGTTCCATATGATAGCTTTAGTTTAGGGAATTTTATAGTTAAAGGTTAAGCACAGGTTTCCGTGTTATCTGTCTCATAGAAGTAAAGCGTAGATGGTCCTTCCTCTTCCTTCTTTGGTAATAATCTTTATAATATGGCTATTATTTTGTGATGCTGCCCTTCTACCTCTCAGTCCTGTCAACTTTAGAGAGCCTGGGCTGTATGTGCCTTTTATCCAACTGGACAATATTTAGTGGCAACTAGGCTGGAGTGTGTGCATACTGAGTATCTGTTTTCGATGGGGCACACCTGATCCTGGAAATTATTTCTCAAGAGAAAACTTGTCTTCTAGTTATGAAAGAACTGCAACACCCAACTCATTTGGAAAGTGTGTGTGGTCCACAATTAGATTCCAGTGTCTTAATATTAACCCACACCAAGAGAGACTTGGGTTGCACATATCAGTTCTTGTTGTGTGATAACGAAGTGAGAGAATGCCTCCAAAAATCCCTACTAAAGCCATGGAAAGAAGACGAAAACGTTTTTCTTTCTATGATGTATGATTGATTTTAAGTTAATGTTAACTTTATCTTTCAACATCATGAAAATAATTGATTCAAAAGAAGTAAAAGAAGAGACCTTTGGGTAGTGGGTGGCATATATGTTGCATAAATAAATAAATAAATAAATAAATAAATAAATAAATAAATAAATAAATAAAT
>JAHTLZ010000379.1:49523709-49565114 GCA_023846285.1 Phrynocephalus versicolor
AATAAATAAATAAATAAATAAATAAATAAATAAATAAATAAATAAATGTGTCCCAACTTTTGTTGTCATCATTTGTTTAAAGTCTGGTTCTCGGTGGGTTAGCAGGGTCTTGTGAATTCCGATACCAATAAGTAAAATGAAATGGTTTTCTTTTAGGGGAATTCAGTGATGGCTCCAATGAAGCTGGAGGCATCTATCAAGTTCTGGAAATACCCTACGAAGGTGACGAGATCAGTATGATGATTGTTCTTTCCAGGCAGGAAGTTCCTCTCGCCACCCTGGAGCCTTTGGTCAAAGCTCAGTTGATCGAGGAATGGGCCAACTCTGTCAAGAAGCAGAAGGTGGAGGTTTATCTACCAAGGTAGGAATGATTCTGGCTGTTGGGAGATTCTTCTAGAAACATTACTTTCTTGCATTTGTCACAAATGTCCACTAGGACCATTTAGGAATAGAGCAGCTTGTGTGTGTCTTTTTCATTGGCTGTTTCTCCACCTTCCTATTGTCCCCCAAAAAAGGAAGAAGATACTTCTACTCTCTGTCTCTCTCATTTAGTCTTTTCGATCTGTTAACCTCTCTCTCTCTCTCAATGTCTTGGGAATGGGCTATGTCCCTGACTTTGGACGTGTGGTCCAGTCTACCATGTGGTCCACTGTCTAGAATAGAAATTGGGCATTTCTATCAATATAGTTTCTAAGTACAGTAAATCTTGGTATCTGTTTATTACTTCATGCCCTACCTCTGCCAGGTCTATTGCTTCAGAAAATAGAGAAATAAAGTGGTTCAATAGCCACTTACAAGAAATGACTGCTAAAACTACAATGCTAAAACAAGGGAACCTCTAATAGACCTCTCCACGTTGTAATGGGGAGCACGGTGATGGGTGGAAGATCCAAATCCCTGTTCAGGCTTTGATCAGTTGCAGGACTGAATTCAAATTCAGAGACATTTTCAAGTGGGACACATTACAGTTTTAGGCAGAGCTAAGGTAAAAAAAAAAACACGTGCCACTGATAAAAGCACCATCGTTTGGCTTAAAACATTTTATTGCTGGCAACTAAGCTGTAGCAGAGGTTCATTTTGGAAAGGATGGGGGCAGGAATGCAAGAGCTGGATAACAATAGCAATGTTGAGAAGGGGGTGTGCTTGCCTTGGAACATCAGAGGTCCGATAGAGACTCCAGGAAGATCAAACAAGGTCTTATTGCCTGAGGTTCCCCACCTCTGCTTTAAGTGACATTAGGAAAGCTGCAGCCTTAGTCTGCCCTTATGTAAGGTGGAAACATCAGGGTTCTGCTTTAGGTCACACTGATAAGGACCTGCCCGTGCCTTGTAAAAACCATTTTCCCTTAAGGCTACCATAGAGTCATAGAATTTGGAAGGGGTCTACCTAGGCCAGTGTTTTTCAACCACTGTTCCGTGGCACAGTAGTGTGCCGCGAGATGTTGCCTGGTGTGCCGTGGGAAAAATTCTCCCTACACCAGCAATGCCCCCCCACCGCATCCCGCTCGCGACCAAGGCAGCAGTGCGGCACCGGCAAGCCGGAGGAAGGCGGGGCATTTAGAAAGAAGCCGGCTGCCGCAAGGCTTCCTTGGGAGATGTAGTTCCTCCCGCAGGTCTGAGACGCGGTCCTGGGGAGGAGAGCAGACTACCTTTCCCGGCGTGCTTTGCGCGCCGGCGAGGAAAGGCTGGCCGTGGGCGGGGAAGGAGAAGAAATAAGGGGGGGGTGAGAAGTGTGTTTGTGTGTGTCTGATAGGCACAGAGTTAAATTTTTTAACATTTTCTAATGGTGGTGTGCCTCGTGATTTTTTTCATGAAACAAGTGTGCCTTTGCCCAAAAAAGGTTGAAAAACACTGACCTAGGCCATCAACTCCTCTAGAAGAAATGTCTTATAAGGAGCGGCTTAGGGAGCTGTGAATGTTTAGCCTTTCAAAAAGAAGGCTGAGGGGGGATATGATAGCTATGTTTAAATATTTGAAAGGATGTCACATTGAAGAAGGGATTGGTTTGTTTTCCATGGCTTCAGAGACTAGGACGCAGGGCAATGGTCTCAAACTACAGGAAAAGAGATTTCATTTGAACATTAGGAAGAATTTCATGACAGCTGTTCGGCAGTGGAATATGCTGCTACAATGGGTGGTGGAGTCTCCTTCTTTGGAGGTTTTTAAGCAGAATCTGGATGGCCATCTGTCGGGCATCCTCAGATAGGGGTTCCTGCATGGCAGGGGTTTGGACTAGATGGCCCTTGAGGTCTCTTCCAACTCTATGATTCTATGATTCTCTGCTCCATGCAGGAATACAAATCAAAGGATATCTGCCAGGTGGTTGTCCAAATTCCTCTTGAATGCCTTCCGTGCTGAAGCGCTCAACACCCCTGCTTGAGGTAATTGGTTCCACTGCCATACTGCTCTAACAGTTAGGAAGTTTTCTTCATGATATTCAGCCAAAACTGGGTTTTCTTAACTTGAACCCATTGTTGCGCTTCCTGCACTCTGGGATGATTGAGAACAGATCCTTCCACTTCTCTGTATGACAGCCCTTCGACTATCTGAAAAGTGTTATCATATCACCCCTCAGTCTTCTTTACTCCAGGCTCAACATGCCTAATTCTTTCAGTTTGGTGCGGATACCTCGTTTTGTTGTAAGCTGCCACAATCTGTCTTCAGAGTGAAGCTTTGGGGAGTTCTTCCATGCCAAGCTGTTGAAAACTCTAGGACAGAGAATCGCTTTTCCTCAAACAGCCCTTACTGCAAACATAAGGCTCCTAGGTTTGTGTAACTGGCCCACTGGATTTCTAAGAGACATTTGCCTTTTGGAAGGGAGTTCCAGAAAGCAGCAAAGCAGCATGGGTTCCTTATACTGAACATTATATTTTAAGAGAGCATAGAAAGGAGACTTGCCTGTATTTTTCACCAAGTGTTATCTGAAATGTTGTTTGGCAGGGATTTGGGGGCGGGGTTGTTCCTTTAGAGTAGTGGTTCTCAACCTTCCTAATGCTGCAACCCCTTAATACAATTCCTCATGTTGTGGTAACCCCTTGCCCTGCTTGGAAGAGGCCACAAGCCCCCTTTGGCAGGCCACTGTTGCAGGTACCATAGAGAACTTCCCTCTACAGGCACCCTCAGCCAATCGCAGCCTCCGGTGCCATTGACTGATATCCCCTCCAACCTATCAAGCTGTAACTCAACCTTTCCCCACTTCCTCCTCCTTCTCCTCCTCCTCCTCCTCCTCCAGACCCAACCCATTTGTGCCTTTTTCTTCACTGGCTCATGGCAACCCTTTGAAATGGTCATTTGACCCCGCAAAGGGGTCCTGCCCCCCTGGTTGGGACCAACTGCTTTAGTGTTTCTATTTCCCTTAACATACTTTTATCAACTTTTGCAAACCTTGAGGTTTCCCTGGTCCTCTTGATAATTATATACATTGACAGTAGCTGGCTAACTAGCTTAGCGAACTGGAGCACCTGATTAGAGTTTGATTCCCAATTCGGCCTTGATGAACAGCTGGCTTGAGATTTCTTTGAGAAACAACCTGTTCCCAGCACACTCCCCAGAACAACAAAGGAAATTATTTTTTAGTCCCCTGCTCTTAAATCACCTTAGAAATTAGTGATGATGTTGGTGATTCTGTACTTGAACAAAGTTTGCTGTTGCTGTATAGGATCAGAGAAAATGAGCCAATGAAAAGATTTAAAGGCTGGTATTTTTAGCTGCATCCTGTCTCCTTCCTTAGAGTTTTTTTAAGCAGAGGCTGGATGGCCATCTGTTGGAAATATTGTGAGGGGGTTCCTGCATGGCAGGGGGTTGGACTGGATGGCCCTTGAGGTCTCTTCCAACTCTATGATTCTATGATTCTATGATCCCATCTGTTAAAATGTAAGATATGTGTTGTCATTCTAACCTACAGTATCCTGCTATTCCAACCAGACCTCTTCTTTGAGTGTGATGTAAAGAACAGATAGATCTTATGTATACCGGCTAAATTAATCTTCAGACATTTTAGAGACAAGCAGCTATGATCTGCCTCTCCCGGTTGAAATGCAACTTCCTGTCTTGAGCTGTCCACTTCCTTTGTTAGGTTGTCTTTGAACCTCATGCAGGCCTTTGTTATGAGCTATGCTGTTAAAAGCTTGTTATGTAATTGTAGATGCTAATAGTACATGAAGGCTAGAGATACAGCATGTTTCTTTCAGCTGACAAGGATAATCAGCACCAACCAGTCACATGGTGCATAATGTGATACATTGGAAATGCAGCCATGAATGCATTAAAAATGTTTCAGCTGTGCTCTGTCCCACTGAAGCAGAAACCTTCCATGGGACAGTGTTTGTGACATGCGGGTGAAAGGTGACCTTTGCCATCAAGAGCCAAGATCCCCAGTCTCTTGGATTCTGCATCATCCACAAGGCGAAAGTAAAATAAGGACATCAGTTGTAGCAATGGCAATAAAAACATATACGGACACCCACACTTTGGCCAGAGGTCAGGGAGGAATTCCCACTGCCTAGAAGGAGTGGGTAGCACAGGCAGTTTTCATTGGAAGCAGGCATTTTTTTTCATTGGTAGCCACATCTCGAACCATTCAGGGTTTAGTATGTTAGCATCATTACCATGAACATCATGAGGAACCGGACAGATAACTAGTGTAGGGAGGCCAAGGTGAGGAGGATGTATGTTGACATCTGTCCATCTGGCCATCTAGATGTCCTTTTTGTCTACACTGTCATTTCCTACAGAAAATTGCAATAGTAATGAATGATTAATCAGGAGAAGGGAAGTGTCTCATTTTGCAGGAACAATTGTGAGCGCAGAGGAAATATACTTACCTCAGATTGCTTCCACGAGGAAAAGATGTGAAATCTGTATGCCATTAATGAAGAAGCCAGTAAACATTTATTGTGCGCCATTCCAGTGGAGGATGAAGTGACTCATAAATAGAATATCTCCGACTTGGTTACTTCTATTAGCCCGTACATCCCCCTTTCCGTGTTCTAAACTGTTTGGAAGGCATTTTTACAAATTAGTTTCATGGTCCATTTGCTGGCTGCACAAAAGCAGATTAAAAATGTTGATCACTTTAGCCCAGAAACTGTGGTTTTAAGAATGAAGTAAAATATAATTTAACAATCCTGCACTGCTTTTCTTTCTCGCTGTTAAGTCAAACCAAACAGCAGTTTTGGTCTAAGGTGGATAGTGTGGACAGAAGATTAGGAACAGTGTGATTAATCCAACTTTCCTTAGCTACTCAGGCTGTATTACAAATACAGATTTTTTAAAAGTATCTTCACTTTATAATTGGATGGAGTCTTTCTGCACGTTGAACATTTGATTTTATTCAACTTCATGTTTCCCAAGCTACACATACCCTTCCGCTTCTTTTTTCCTTTTCCTGATTTTTTTGTTTTGCTTTGCTTTTTAACTGGAGGATAGCATAAAGTATGGATAAAGTGTTTATTTAGTGCACTGATAACATCCAGTAGATTTGCTTGCATTCCTCTGAGAGAGTCAAGCTTGAAATCTGTAATTAATCTCTGGAATGTAATAAGGGAATTACACGATTGGAGTAATGCACATTGGACTTATACAAGCTCCTTTTCAGGTTCCTTTTAGGGGAACATGCAGGAGAGAGAACGCATCCATTTTATCTATTCTCAGCCCGCTGCTACACTCATTAATATTCGCAAAAGAGCCTTAGGAATATTTGTGGAGAGTCTGAAATCATTATTTCTTATTATAAAAGTAGGTTCCCAATCACATTTTACCAGCACTCTACTGTGACGGTAAGACAGTGTTTGCCACAGTGTGTGCTATAGCTCCATGGGCCCCTCCAGGGATGCCACAGAACCCTCTCATCCTCCCCCACTCCCTTCTTTCGGGGGGGGGGCGTCCTACAGTACAGGTACTTATTTGTGGTTTCTCTGGTGTCCAAGCATGGAGCAGTCTTGCTAGATAACTGAGTTTCCTGCCCTCCTGTTCCCTTGGCAAAAAATAGAGCTTCTCCATGTTTTCCAGAAAACTGCTTCCTTCAGAGAAGTGAGGCCACCAGTACTTTTCCATTAAGCCATTGGGCACTTCTGGTTCCATCTGGTGGACAGCCCTAGTGCTAGAAGTTGGGAAGGGGGATTTATGTTTGTCCGTTTTTTTATTTTATTATTTTCAAGCCAGGAATAAGTGAAACTGTGAAAATGGCAGTCCAGTGGTCTGTATGCCATAAGACACAAGCAGATATGAATTGTCATGGCAATCCATAGGAAAGAGAGGTAGATTTTATTTATCTCCTCCTTCTCCCAGTTCAAAGGGTGCCTAAATGGATCATTTTAGTAAACAAAGTACTAATATTAAGAATTTTACTGTAGAAAATTCTTAAAAACAACAACAACAAGCTCTGAAATGAAGAGCAGTGTATATATCAGTGTGTGCACTGTCCTATATTAGGTAGATGTGGACTCTAATAAGATCTACAGTGGAAAAGCTCATAGAAACTTTTTAAAAGAATGGAAAGAGATGCTGAATGTTAAAATGTTAGAATAATAGATAAGTAGGAAATTGGTTTATTTGACAAAAGAAAAAATGTGGAAGAACAAATAGAACTGTTAAAATGGAAGTAGGGAGACTAATAGATAGAATAAAGAAATACATAAACTTTGACCTGGTATCAGAAGAAATAGAGGATCACTGCAGACTAGAATCATAGAGTTGGAAGACACTTCAAGGGCCATCCCGTCCAACCCCCTGCCATGCAGGAACCCCATCACAATATTTCCGACAGATGGCCATCCAGCCTCTGCTTAAAAACCTCCAAAGAAGGAGAGTCCACCACCCTTTGTGGCAGCATATTCCACTGCCAAAGAGCTCGAACTGTCATGAAGTTCTTCCTAATGTTCAAATACTATCCATAAAATTGGCATGGATTAGAGCAGAGCAAAGTGGCAATCCAGATGTTTTGGACTACAACTTCAAGAATCCCCAGCCTCTATCATCAGTGGTAAAGGACTATAGGAATTGTAGTCCAAAAATCTGGTGTGCCAAAGGCCTGTCACCCCTGGAATAAGACACAGAACAGAATTTGTAAGAGTGGAAAGGGGATGCCTGTATCCAACACTGGGATGGCATTGGGCTACTATAGAAAATGAAGAGGAGGAAGAGAATTATTTTTGAAAAGGTATGTTCCACATCTTCCAGAAAGGAAGCCTGCAGTCAATGCTATGACCCTGCTCTCAACTCTTTGTAACATACAGGCTCTCCTTCAGCAAACACTTTGCCCCTCACAGTGATGGTTCCCATATCCCAATTTCAACTGGAGTTCCATATTTATGGTTTATCCCTTGTTATTTAGATAAGGAGTCAAAGTGAATCAAAATTAAGAAAGCATGGATTACTTCTTTTTAAAAGAAATGTGATTATGTCCTGGACTACCAGAAGCTTTCCTTTCTATCCTTATGTCAATAACGATTCTTTAAAAAAAAAAAAGCAACCTTATTTTCCCCCAAACTAAAACAAGTAAAATAACTTTCCAACAAGTCACCTTTATTGCAATTTGCATTAAAAAGTAGAAGTATCAGAGACTTGAAGGCAATAGCCTTGTGGAGCAGAATCGGCAGGAGACTCCCTCAGGACTTAATTTAAACCTTTGATGCAAAGGCAGGGCGGGGAAAATGTATGTCTTGTTTAAACATTGTTTCCGAGAGAACCACAATATCCCTCACAGAGTAAAGGATTTGCCCAAAGCTAAGATTATGTAACAGTAAATATTTATTGAAGGCAGCTCACAAGTTTGTACAATCACCTCCATGTTTCTATCAGTGCTTCAAGTAACTAGCATAGGTTACCTTTGAAACTTGGAAAGTGGAGGTGACAGTAAAAAGGATTTTGCTTTGTATCAAGTTAATTTGGATCTTCTCTTGTGCAGCCGTGACTGGAAGCCTCCAAAGACTTCCTCACCAGTGCCAGAAATTATTATCTTTCTGTTGAGCACACAGCAGAGAATCTCAAAACTGTCAGAGAAATATATATATATAAAGTAGTTCTTCAGTCACAGTAATTTAGTATGGTCCAGCATTTCTCAGCTTCACTTGGACAAAGCAATGAATCAGATCAGTTTAAAAAAAAACGGATTATTTTCATCCTGCCATTTCTGCAGGAAACTTTGGGCAACGTGTGTGGTCCTTCCTCATTTATCATTGCAATAAAATAAAAATCACTGCTGAAGGAACATGTTTGTTCTCAAGTCATCCTATGGATATTTATTTTGAACCCAGTTCCACCACCACTACCACCACCACCATACCAGCTCTGTCATGAATGCTGACTCTAAGAGCACCGATTGTGATGGCAAAGGATAGTTTTGTCCAATTTTTCGGAATTTGGTACATCTACATGTCTAGCATTATATATTTCCCTTTTCAGAGATTCTGCACTTGATAGTTGAAAATACAGTTGATTAGGCACACAAAAGTCTTGGTAATCCAAGTCAGAGTGTTACTGAATCCAGTTTTCTGCAGGAGCCAAAAGGATAGTTAAAAGATGTACACAAAACCAGAATGAAGTCAGGGTGTTGGCCGTTCAAAATGTGTGTGCATGCAGTCCAGAGCCAACTACATCCTCACTGCACCCTTCGGTAGAAGGCCTATGCACAGGATGCCTTTTCCTCCAACAGGTGGGTTATCACATGGTTCAACACAATGACAAAATAGAATTCCATTCCGTTCCTGGAGTCAGCATCCTTCCCTGCTGGTCTCCAGATCGCATCTCAAACAAAGGCTGGTAGCTCAGGCCATTCAGCATCTAAACATTGTGGCCATAGAAAAGGCCAACTCCTCAGAAACCTTCTACAGGCTCCCCTTCATATTATTTCTTGTCCCCAAAAAGGGGAACAACTGTTTTGCCCATTCTGGACCCAAAATTTTGCAAAATAAATTGTTAGGTAGAGGAAGAACAGTGTTCACCCTTCAAACGATCTAAAAGGCCTTTCATCAGGAGGAACAGGCAACCTTGGGCAATGCTACAGAGGCCTGATTCCACATCAATATAGATCCCTCTCTCCAAATTTATCAAGTTCTGTTACAACCACCGGCACTTACGATTTATGCATTCTTTGGGTTCGCTCCATCCCCTACTTTCTCCAAATTCATGATCCCCCCTCATTTCACATTTGTGCCACCAGGGCATCTATCTTTATCTTTACATCATGGCTCTTCTTTTACATACCTCAACTTCTTTACCAGTGTGTCCTTGAGACCTCAGGACTAACTTGTCTGTCCAGACCAACAACAGTTTTCTCCAGATAAGAAAGAACTCTCTCCGCCCATCACATCATATCCTGCCACTCAGACTCTCATATGTAGTACAGTGGTACCTTGTATAAAGGAATAAATTCGTTCCAAATGAAATTATGTAAAGCAAATTTTCCTTTATACAAATTCCCATAGGAATGCATTGAAAACGGAGTGATCCCATTTTTATGTTGTACGGATTTTCCCCATAGGTGATTATGTTAAGCAAATTTCCCCTATCTCCAAAAAAAGTTATGTTGTACAAATTTTATGTTATACAAGATGTCTGTTATACAAGGGCCCACTGTATATTACATACAGACAATTGTGCTTGCCTGGCCATTATCTAGCTTCTGTTTCATCGATGCTATATTGTCCTTCACCTTGCTCATGGTCCCTCAGTGCCCCTTGCACTCTGCTTATCTTACTTTACTTTCCCATGCATATAATATTATCTTTCCTTTGAACTTGAATGTAATTAATAAGATTACATATTATACTGAAATTAACTCTTTCTGGGATAAATGTCAGCTGTAGTGGATCCCAGGCCAAACAGTGTTGTAAAGTTTTATAGTGCTCTGAGGTCAGCGTTTGAATTTATTTATTTATGTTATACATTGAACCTTGACACATAAAGGGGCAGGTCTCCCTCCTTTCAGAGACAATTAAGACACTCAGAAGTTGAGTACATGAACTCTGAAAACAAACCACTGTAGATCTCATCCTTCCTGCCTATTTTGTAGGTCTGGTGATTTGAAGCTGCCTACAGATAGTGTTTTGGGCCCTCTTCAGTGGATTATTTTCCTGTTTTAGGCACACATTGCTTGAAATATGCAATAAGCTAAACCCAGGCTGGCCCCACTTTGTCACATGTTAGGGCAGAATGCAGAGATACACTGCTTTCATGTGTCCAAAGGTATCAAACATGGGTGTATTTTGGTCTGTGTTCAGTCTGTATACTCAACATATCATACAAAAAACTAGACTAGATTCAAATGAAGAAGTGCAATATTGGTAGAAGAGATGCCAGTGATACAAAATACGCACAATAGAGACAGCAGCTAGGAAATTAAAATAAGGCTAAGATTTGGAATAGCAGTTATAAAATAACAAGAAAAGTTCATCAAGAGTAAAGATGTGTCACTGGAGATTAAACACAAGATAATCTATACAGTGGACCCTTGTATAACATACAGCTTGTATAACATAAAATTTGTACAACATAAAAAATTCCGGAGATAGGGAAAATGTGCTTAACATAATTGTCTATGGGGCAAATCTGTACAACATAAAAATGGGATCACTCTGTTTTAATGCATTCCTATGGGAATTTGTATAAAGGAAAATTTGCTTAACATAATTTCATTTGGAACGAATTAATTCCTTTATACAAGGTACCACTGTGTTTTGTTATTACCAATTACTATGTATAGTTGTGAAACATGGACAATGGAGGAAACTGAAAAGGAAAAGAAATGATTCATTTGAAATATAGTTTTGAAGGACAGCTTGATGGAGGACATGAATTGTCAGAAAGAGAAAATAAGTGGGCGCTAGATCAAACCAAGCCTGAACCTTCCCTTACTAAACCTGTCACCTTCTCAGTGAACTCAGACACATAAAAGCACATACCATTAGAGATGGCTCCACATTTGTCGGCTTCTCCGCTAGCCTCCGTACTATGAAAATCTACAAGCCGTTGCCTGGGCTGCCCTAGTCACATACATGTATTGAATGTTACAAAATGGGCATTTGCCTCATCTCAGGTGTGCTTTGGGCACAGAATTCTTCAACAGCATCTCTGCCCTTCACCAACCCATCTGTCACACTAGCCTACTTTGGTATATCCCAAGCAAGGCTGTCATTTTCACTAAAGGAAGACAAATGGATTGGGGAAACGTACGGCAAAGGTCCATTCTTGTCGGTGAGGAATGAGAAACTCCAGCCCTCTAAGTCAGTGGCGCTCTAGAAATACCTTTTCTTACTCTGTGCTTGCTTCTGTACTTAATGTTCATTCTGTACAGTCACAGAGCTTTTTATCTGCTTCATCTTTTCTCCGTGTGGCTGTGTCAGAGTTGAGGGCAAAGCAGAAGAGTCTGCTGCCACTGCCTTCACAGGCAGCCGTCAGCATCAATGGTAAATTTTCCTAACATCCCATTTTATGCCACTGACCTGCCATAGACCCCACTCTCTAAAGGGGCCTCGAAGACCAAGAGGGTTGGAGAAGGTGAATTTAATGTAATGATCCAAATTGTCTGTTCAGTTGTTTAGCTGCAGGCAGCTGTGATTTAATATTGCAGAAGCCACTGCTAGGACCAACCTTCCTTAAATTGGTTTCCTTGCAAACACGAGCTTTTAGTTTAACACTTGAACTGTCCTGGAAATGATGGAGAAGTGCCAAGACTTCTCATGAACTAAATGACGTGGTTTACAAGATGCAGGGCATTTAAGGCTGGGGAAGAGGCTTGGGGAAAATGGGTTGACACCATCCTTTCCTAGCACTATGTATTACAGATTAAATCCTCCTGGTATTTACATGCTAAACAAACGCTGGATATCCCATCACAGATGTCATTTTGACTATTTGTATTTGTGCTTATTAGTTTATTTGTTCTTCTTATTATTATGATTTGATTATTTGGTCTGATTGATTAGTTTTTATTTACTATTTTAAGTTGTTTAATCTGTTTTTGTATTTTGTATATGTTTCTAAATCACCCAGAGTAGCTTTTCTGCTAGATGGTTGCAGTATATAAACCAAATAAATAAATAAATAAATAAATAAATAAATAAATAAAAGTTCAGCGGTTACTTCACGTCCTTATTTGTTCCACGATTAGTTTTGTACCTTGACAGCGTTGGTCGCAATCACGTGGTTTTGTCCCTGTTTCAGTGTTCCCATGGTCGTGATTACTTGTCTCGTGACAAGTGTTACCTCACGGTCTTGTACCATGACAAACACTGAATTTGTCTAGCTTCCTTTTTCTTTTTCTTTTTAATATTTTGCTTCTGAAAAGTCAAAATTAAAAGAAAAACCCGGACAGTTTTCTGAGAGAAACAAATGTTTTGTTGTGTGACAGTCGTCACTACACGGTGTCTTGTCTCAGAACCAAAAGCAGGAACAAAGAGTGACAAGGGAAAACCCTACCCCAGCACCAGATACAGTATTGTTGTGCTTAGCACCCATTCCGGAGGCGTGGTTGAGACAAATTTCATTAGTTGCACGACATATGTGAAGTAACTTTTTTTTTGTACCGCTCCTAAGTGCAGCACTAACAGAGACAAAATGGAGGTGAAGTAACCGCCTTAGTCTTTCCCTGAGAAAAACAACCTACCACAGGATTATACAGTTACCCTGGTTGATGTGGTCAGCCAGTTCTGCTGGGTGAAGGTCTGTGGCCTAGATCTAATAGGTTGTCTCAGAAAATCCATTGAGTCAAAACAGAATGGCAAAACGCTTAGATGAAGCCCACTGATTCCATCTCCAAAATTCTCTTGTGCATTTACACAGATGGCATAACCTTTGGAGATGAATTACCTCGAGTTAAGAAATCACTGTTAAGCATTATAGGTTTGTGTGCTGAGTCGTACAACTCAGTATGTGAAAAAGCATGGTGTTTAGACTAGATCCGGATTTAGATTTTTGCTCAGCCATGAAATTCGCTGGGTTACCTTGAGTCAAATGTATTCGATTCTGCTTAACTTATCTCATAGTGTTGTTAACAGGATTACGAGGAGAGGAGGAAAGCTGTATATACTGCCTTGAACCTGTTGGATGAAAGGCAAGTTTTAAATGCATCAAACAAATAAGATTAGGAAAAGTATTGCTCTACCTGAAGTACTAGCCTCCATTATGGTTTTGGAGTTGTAGAGGAAATTTAGCTATGTACATAATTAGCAGAGCACTTGGATTATTTAAAGGTTCATAAGGAGCCTTTCTGGATCATCTCCGCCCAAGTCAGGGAAGAGAATACAAGCGTGAGCATGCAAGATAGCATTATAATAAAATCCAAATGATAATAATAATAAATTCAACCCCCTAGTAATTAAGCTATAATTCAGCTAATATAAAAGCTATTTCCAGAGGCAGAGCAATAAAACATGAATAAAACAGCAGCATGGGCCCATAAAATGCACCAGCAATTCAAAACAGGTGGGTTTGCAAAGCCATTTAAAATATTGCAGCTAAGGGGACAAATCTGCATCTCTTGGGGAGGCAGCTCCATATGGTAGTATAACATATCCCAGTAGGCAGCACGTTGAATGTCACTGAACATCTCGTTCTGAACTGTAAATATGTCATGTTTGGCTTGATTGACAGGCTTAAAGCCCAGATTCACTTTCCTGTCAACGTAGGGACAGGGATGAGTTCCTTTTTTAAAAAAAAAATAACACCAGTTATGTTTTATAGAGATGGGCACGAAACGAACAATTTTTCGTTTCCGTTTTCATTTTTTCATTTCGTTACATAAAACAACAAATGAATTTTGTCTCTAAAATGAAACGAAACGAACAGAAACACCGGAAATTTTGTCGTGCGTTTCGTTTCCGTTACTCCAATATGAGTGAATTGCTTAAAATCCTAAAAAAATCACAAAAAAAGAAATAAATGGTAACGAAACGAATGAAAACGAAAGCAAATTTTTTGCAAAAATTCACGAAAACGGAAACAAACCAAAATGGACCCTCCAAACGACAAACGAAATGCCATTTTTTGATTTGTGCCCATCTCTAATGTTTTACATCTGGATTGGTTTGATGTGGTTCTAGAAGCCCACAGTCAGCAGTACCTAACTGATATAAGGTGGGCTGGACATGTTAAATCAGTGGTTCTCAACCTGTGGGTTCCCAGAAGATGTTCCTGGACTACAACTCCCAGAAATCTTGGCCAGCTCAGCTAGTGATGAAGACTTCTGGCAGTTGCAGTCCAGGAACATCTGGGGACCCACAAGTTGAGAACCACTGTGTTAAATAAACAAATACATCAATAAAACCGCTGCGCTCTAGGCATAATGTCTGAATGTCTGGTACTTTCCCATGTTCGGGAAGTCTGTTGACAGAAAAGCACTGCAAGCCTGACCATTTGGATTCCTCAAGATCTCTAAGTTGTCCCGTTCGTGTGCGACGTGTTCTTCCCGTGTGTTCCCTAATGGTGTTCAGAAGGACTAAAATCCTTCATAATTAATGCTCCTGTCACATCAGTGCAAGCCTTTGCATTCCTTCGGTGTTTTCAGCAATGCCACTTTGTCTGGCGATATATATCCCTGGGACATTTCTAGTCTGGCTCCTGTTACCTCGTCTCAACGGTTGCCTTTTATGCTGCATTGTTCACCTGAGGAGTCCAGATGGTCTGGAATGTTTTCTCTTGTGTTTTATAGTTTTTAATATAACAAATCTGTTTCTGGTGACAATTTCCCCCTGGCTACAGGCTCTGTGTCTCACATGGAGTGCATGGTTTGTGAGGTGAAGAGGACTCTTGATTTTCAAAGATACAATTTTTATTTTTATTAATTTATTTATTTTATTATGCTTGAGTTTGCCTTTACGCAATAGGAGCTTAAAAGTGCAGCTACCCCACCCCTGGATCAATTGCATCCTTGTAACAATCCTAGTGATGGATGGATGGATTGATGGATTAGCATTAGTGCAATGTATTACTCTGACTGGGTTACAGCAAGATAAAACAAGTGAATATCACTCAAAGGGAAAACTCCAAGAGGCGTAAAATATGGGATAAAATGTGGCATGTGAGGCATTTAACAAACAATGCAGAAAAAGAAACCTGCATCAGGGTTTTACTAAGAGAGGCCTCTCTTTAAAGCAGGATACAGCCAGCTGTAGCTCCATCGGTAGCTGGTCCCAGAGTGCTGGTGCCACAGCCAATAAATAAATAAATAAATAAAGCCCTCTTTCTGGTGGATTATTTTCTAGATTTTCTTGGAGTGTCCCTCTGGAAGATCTCGTGTAGCAGGTATATGACCTTGGGGAAACACTTTGTAGTGGGTCCACTTGAGCAGTATTGAGGTGCCCAGTGTCCCCTCTTGAGTTTCATTGGTGAAAGGTCAATGTTAACCGCCCAAACTAATTCAAGATGCTGTCAAATATATGCCCCCTGCTAAGATGTGCGAGTATCAGTTGATCACCAGAGAGAACTAAGTGTCTTCTTTATGGATCATCAGTACATTATAGACAGCATGTCCCAGTGGGACATGGTTGTTACCTCCTCAGTTCTGAAGCAGACTGAAACTCCACAAGCATGGTGCAAGCAAGTGGTGTTCGGATGGAGATGGACTGAATCCAGACCTTACAAACTTATACAGGGATGGGAGGTCATCCTCTCTTTTTGCAGTGCTGTCGAAAGAGCCATCCTGGACCTGAGCCTTGGGGGCATGCAGTCCCTCTGATTAGCACAATATCCAAACAGATGCTTCCACAACATTCAGGAGCAAGATGTGCAAGTAACAGTTGACCTCCACCAGTGAGAGAGTTTTTGGGCCATGTGATGAATAGGATGTTATGTATGAATATTTATTGTTGCTTATGAATATGTATCATGCTTCAGTCTAGAATATCTTATAAATGGGGCACATTTTCTACTTTTGTGTCCCAGTTGATCAGTGAGACTACAAAATAAAACAGGCCGAACTGTGCTTTCATCATTGTAAGGCTAATTACACTGATGACAATGAGGCCTGTAATAAGCTTTCCTGGGGTAGGAACTGGCAAGCCACCCCAGTATCCCTGCCAAGAACATTCCATGGACAGAAAACAAAAGGCTAAAAGATATGACGCTGGAAGATGAGCCCCTCAGGTCGGAAGGTGTCCAACATGCTACTGAGGAAGATTGGAGGACAAGTAAAAGTGGCTGGGCCAAAGCCGAAAGGACGCTCAGCTGCAGACGTGCCTGGAAGAGAAAGGAAAGTCCAATGCTGCAAAGAAATATACTGCATAGGAACCTGGAATGTGAGATCTATGAACCAGGGTAAGCTGGATGTGGTCAAACATGAGATGGAAAGAATAAACATTGACCTCTTGGGCATCAGCAAACATAAATGGACAGGAATGGGTGAATTCAGTTCAGATGACTATCACATATACTACTGTGAGCAAGAATCCCATAGAAGAAATGGAGTAGCCCTAATAGTCAACAATAGAGTGAGAAAAGCAGTGCTGGGATACAACCTAAAAAATGATAGAATGATTTCGGTACGATTCCAAGGCAGTCCTTTCAACATCACAATAATCCAAGTTTATGCACCAACTACTGGTGCTGAAGAGTCTGAGACTGACCAGTTTTATGACGACTTACAACAACTTCTAGAACTGACACCAAAGAAAGATGTTCTTCTCATCATAGGGGATTGGAATGCTAAAGTAGGGAGTCAAATGATAAATGGAATAACTGGCAAGTTTGGCCATGGGGTTCCAAATGAAGCAGGGCAAAGGCTTATCGGGTTTTGCCAAGATAACAAGCTCGTCATTGCAAACATTCTTTTCCAACAACACAAAAGGCGACTCTACACATGGACATCACCAGATGGACAATACCGGAATCAGTTTGATTATGTTCTCTGCAGCCAAAGATGGAGGAGTTCTATACAGTCAGCAAAAACAAGACCTGGTGCTGACTGTGGCTCAGATCATCAGCTTCTTATTTCAAAATTCAAACTTAAACTGAAAAAGTAGGAAAGACCACTAGGCCAGTCAGGTATAATCTAAGTCAAATCCCTTATGAATACACAGTGGAAGTGAAGAACAGATTTAAGGAACTAGATTTGGTGGACAGAACACCTGAAGAACTATGGATGGAGGCTTGTAACATTGTACAGGAGGCTGCAATGAAAACTATTCCAAAGAAAAGAAAATGCAATAAAAAGCAAAGTGGTTGTCCAACAAGGCCCTACAAATAGCGGAGGAGAGAAGGGACGCAAAATGCAAGGGAGAAAGGGAAAGATACAGAAAATTGAATGCAGACTTCCAAAGAATAGCAAGGAGAGACAGGGCGGCCTTCTTGAATGAACAGTGCAAAGAAATAGAGGAAAACAACAGAAAAGGAAAACCAGCGATCTAGTCAAGAAAATTGGAGATATTAAAGGGGCATTTCATGCAAAGATGAATATGATAAAGGACAAAAATGGTAGGGACCTAACTGAAGCAGAACAGATCAAGAAGAAATGGCAAGAATATACCAAAGAATGCTCCAACTATCGCACAATTGCACTGATTTCACACACTAGCAACGTTATGCTCAAAATTCTACAAGGCAGGCTTCAGCAGTATGTGGAAAGCGAGCTTCCAGAAGTGCAAACTGGATTTCGAAGGGGCAGAGGAACTAGAGATCAAATTGCCAACATGCGCTGGATTATGGAGAAAGCCAGAGAGTTCCAGAAAAACATCTACTTCTGCTTCATTGACTATGCCAAAGCCTTTGACTGTGTAGACCACAACAAACTATGGCAAGTTCTTAAAGGAATGGGAGTGCCTGACCACCTTATCTGTCTCCTAAGAAATCTATATGTGGGACAAGCAGCAACCGTCAGAACTGGATATGGAACAACTGACTGGTTTAAAATTGGGAAAGGAGTACGACAAGGCTGTATACTGTCACCTTGCCTATTTAACTTATATGCAGAGTACATCATGCGAAAGGCAGGTCTGGATGAGTCACAAGCCGGAATTAAGATTGCTGGAAGAAATATCAACAACCTCAGATACGCAGATGATACTACTCTGATAGCAGAAAGTGAGAAAGAATTAAAGAACCTCTTAATGAGGGTGAAAGGGGAGAGTGAAAAAAATGGGCTGAAGCTCAACATCAAAAAAACTAATATCATGGCCACCGGTCCCATCACCTCCTGGCAAATAGAAGGGGAAGAAATGGAGGCAATGACAGAGTTTATTTTCTTGGGCTCCTTGATCACTGCAGATGGCGACTGCAGCAACGAAATGAAAAGACGCCTGCTTCTTGGGAGAAAAGGAATGGCAAACCTAGATAGCATCCTAAAGAGCAGAGACATCACTTTGCCAACTAAGGTCAGGATAGTCAAAGCTATGGTTTTTCCAATAGTGATGTACAGAAGTGAAAGCTGGACTATAAAGAAGGCTGATTGCCGCAAAATTGATGCTTTTTTTGAGCTGTGGTGCTGGAGGAGAGTCTTGAGAGTCCCCTGGACTGGAAGGAGATCAAACCTATCCATCCTGAAAGAAATCAACCCCGAATGTTCACTGGAAGGACAGATTTTGAAGCTGAGGCTCCAGTACTTTGGCCACCTCATGAGAAGAGAGGATTCTTTGGAAAAGTCCCTGACGTTGGGAAAGATTGAAGGCAAAAGGAAAAGAGGACGGCAGAGAATGAGATGGTTGGACGGTGTCATCGATGCAATCAATATGGATTTGACCAAACTCCGGGAGGCAGTGGAAGACAGGAAGACCTGGCGAGCTCTGGTCCATGGGATCACAGAGTCGGACACGACTGAACGACTGAACAACAACAACAACAATGAATATGTATTAATATATGTTGCCTAGCCTATCAGTAAGCTGGTAAAGATGCTCTCTGAGAAGAGAAGGGGTTCTCTCTTGTGTGATCTAAGGATGGTCTAAGCACTGTCAAGCAGTCTGGTCTAATTGATGATAAGAACTGTTATAGTAATAAGTTATTAAAGTAACATCTAAGAACATCCGCTAAGCTATCACACCAGTAACACTGAACATCTGTTTGTACATCAATAAACGTTACATGTGTTATTTTTAAATCATAAACATCGGTGTCAGAATCCATTCTTCATAATAAAAGTCCCTGGGATCTTGCTGGTATTTTTGTGGGGATATCTAGACTGGGGAACATTATTAATTAATATTAAAGCTGGCAGCATAATAGATCCATGTTCGTTACAGGCCATGCCTTCAAAATCCCCTAGTCAGGTTGGTCACTGGCCATGCTGACTCGGAGTTTAGGGAGTTATAGTTTAATACGGCAATTTATCTAGCATTTTGGTATTTAGATGTGTGTAGCAGCTGTGTTTCACTTTCAAGATTAATACTGACTTAGAGATGGGCACGAAATGAATTTTTTTTGTTTAGTTTTTCATTTTGTTCCCTAACAAAATGAAAACAAAAAGACCCATCAAAGAAAAATGAAATGAAATGGAAATTCGTTTTGTTCCATTTCGTTTTTCGTTTTCCCATAGGAGTGCATTGAAGCAATGCATTCCTATGGGGAAAAGCCCGTGGTTTCCCCACCCCCAATGCATCTGATAGGAGTGGGGAAAACTATGGGCTTTTATAACTTGGTTTTTTTGTTTGTTTGTGTTTTTTTGTTTGTTTGTTTGTTTTGCCTCCCCAAGCACTGATCAGCTGGTGCACAGGGCTTCCCCCAATGTTCCTGATTTGGGGGTGGGGACAAGCGCCAGGTTTTTTTAAAAAAGTCTTCACTACAAGCAGCGGTCTCGCCACTGAACATGGTTGGGATGCCAGCTCAGGGCTCTCGCACTGGCGTCCCGACCATGTTCAGAGGGATGCAGCTGAACTGTCATCGGCTGGACCCCTTTAAAAAATGGCCGAGTCAGCACCAGGGTATCTCCCCGGTGCCAACTGGGCCATTTTTAAAGGCACCCAGCTGATGATAACTCAGCAGGAGCTGTCGGCAGGCATGCGAGATTTTTAAACTTTTTTTGCTGCCTGAAGCTCCATGCGCCATCTGATTGGTGCTTGCAGCAGCAAAAAAAATAAAATAAAAATAACAAGTTTTAAAAGCTTGTGGTTTCCCTTTGCCCAATTTACCCCCCACTCCAAGTGCCAATCAGATGGCATGCAACACTTTGGGCAGCAAAAAAGAAAAGTTTTAAAATCCAGTCGGTGGGGGGAAGCACAGAATTTTTAAACTTTTTTTGTCGCCTGAAGCCCTGTGTGACAGCTGATCGGGCATTAAAAAAAAGTTGCACAAGCACCACACACTACACACTGCACTAAACAAAAAATGAGAAATGAAATGAGTTTTGTTTTAAAAAAATCATTTCGTACGAAACTAACAACCCTCCCCCTTTCCCCAAACGAAAAACAAAACGAAATTGAATTTTCCCATTCCGTGCCCATCTCTAATACTGACTGACCAATTTGCCTTCAGTGAACTGATCTTATTCCTTGTTATATCTGTAATTGGGTCACGAGTGACTTATTTTAATGTTTTAATATTTTAATTTCGAATGGCTGAATTTGCCTTTATACACCAATGTGATTTTTGTTGCCTGGACAATGACTGCTGTAAATACTGTGATCAAAACGCAGCTGCCGAAAAACAGTGTGCACAAAGACAATCATGGTGTACTTTCATCGCCTCCTGCGGGCTCCGCTTTGTGCATGCCCAATTGCACGACCAGTGTGAGACTGGGCACACAAACATGAATCTGACAGTGGGGGTGGGGGATGAACATGTTCACATTGGCCCTGAACCAATCTTGTTTGCACTTCACTGCATTTTCTGGTGATGAATTCCATAAAGAACTGTGGGATAGCTCAGCAGTTTAATCTTCTGGCTACTGAACCAGAGGCTGGGAGTTCACTGCCACCACTGTGCCTCCCTGACAGGAGATGGACTTGATGTTCCTTCCAATTCTGCAGTCCTAAGGTGACAGTGGTGGTGATTACTACTGCTGCTGTCCTGGGCTTTCTGAAAAGGAGACCCTCTTTCTTCTGTCCTTGAATCTGCTGCCAGTTACTTTCATTTAGCAAGTCCACATTAGGGTCCTGTGAGGCAGGAATAAAATCTTTCTACCCACATTCTATCCAAACACCATCAATAAGCCTCTTTTCCTACCCATTACCTGTAGAGCATTTGCATACATCAGTGGTGTCCAAACTTCAGCCCTCCAGATGTTTTGGACCACAACTCCCACAGTCCTTTGTCATTGGCAGTACAGGCTTGGAATTCTGGGAGTTGTGGCACATTTTTACCCCTCCTTTCTCCTTGGAAAAGGACCCAAGGCGGCTTACAGTAAAGAGGGATAATATATAGTCCAGTACAATTAAGACATGTTCAAGTATTTGAGAACAAGGAATTGTGGGACATCTTACAGCATTAATAGACAACATTACATTAAAGCAACATGGTTATAAGTAGTCATAAGCACAAAGTCTATGAACCCATAGATTCCTATAAAATACACATGGTAGTCCACCATTCAGGGAAAGCTTGCCTGAAGAGAAAGGTCTTTGCCTGTTTCCGGAAGGACAACAGAGATGCCGCAGTCCTGTCCTCTAGTGGGAGGGAGTTCCAGAGTCTGGGCGCAACAGTCGAGAAGGCCCTTTCATGGGTTCCCATGTGATGTACCTGTGTTGCACTAACAGCTCCCCCACCCCCCTTAGCAGAGTACTCACTGCACCGCCAGTTGCATGAAGGACAGGCCACCAGTTGGAGGAAACAATTTGAACATTGTTGTTACAGTGAGATCTTTTTCCCAGCAGGCTTCTGGCCCCTGAATTTGATGGAAATTCCTAGGAATTGGGTGCAGATTTACAGCTTAATTACCCCTTTCCTCCGAAGAGAAACTGGTGGTTAGACTTTCTCATCGGCAGAAGTAAAGGCCCTCTGGTTATGCCTAAATTAGCTGGACTTCATGTTAATGGGTGTCAAAGCATGTATCCTGCTTGGTCCAGTGCAGGCAACCACATCTGAAGGATGCACTTTGCGTACTCATGTTGTGGAACATATCCAATTATAACTGTACCTTAAGGCAAACAACAGTTCCTTTCTGTCTACCATGCGGTCATTTCACTACATTTAGTTCAAGACAGAAGAAAAAGTGGTCCTTAAAGTGCTTGTATAGTGGATCATTAATTCAGTTTTGATGTTATACAGCTTCCTTAAAGGGGACTGATTTGCTCTTCGAAACTTTTTTTTTTTTTTTTTTGGTTGTGCATCTGATTTTCCTACTTTTGGCCATTCCTACATTGGAGCAGAAGACTAGAGCAGGTGAACTTCTAGCCCCTTCTGGCTCAGGCTGCCAGGTTTCTCTTGAGATGCCAGTATTTAAGGTTTCACATTTCTTGATCCTGCAAAAACAGTTAACAAGAACCCTTGCTAGTTGTTGTGACCTTTTGGGGCTGTTTGGCCGTGTTCTGGAAGTTTTTCTTCCTGAAGTATCACCAGACTCTGTGGCTGGCATCTTCAGAGGCCAAGGAGCTCAGGGAACTAGGGGTTTCTCTCTGTGCTCTGGGGTATAGAGTGAGTGAGACTGGGGTTTTTAAAGTTGGGGAAAAGAGGAATCTTTTCCTATGCAGGACAATAATGTAGCCATTGGATTGTGATGAAGGGATTAAGAAGTTTCAATGCAATCAGGGGTAGCAACGATCTTCTGTGTAGTTGGTGGGTGTCATTAGCTGTTCTGTTGTGTGAACTGATCACTGTTGCTTGTGGCTGGGTGGGAATCACTGAGCTTTGACCTTTTTGCACTCTGCAGTGTTTAGTACTGGAAGCCAGGCTTGGTAGGTTTTTAGACTGTCTTCTTTTTTTGTTGAAACTGCTTGTGTTTGTGGATTTCAATTGCTTCCCTGTGTAGTCTAACATGGTGATTAGTGTTGTCCAGTATCTATGTGTCCTGGAAGAAGATTTCATGTCCAGTTTGTTTCAGGGTGTGTTCAGCTACTGCTAATTTTTCTGGTTGTTTTAGCCTGCAGTGTTTTTCACGTTCTTTGATTCTGGTCTGGATGCTTTGCTTTGTGGTCCCAATATATACCTGGCCCCAGTTGCAAGGTATCTGTTGTATTCCTGCAGTGGTGAGTGGGTTCCTTTTGTCCTTCACTGACTGTAGCATCTGTTGCATATTTGTTTTGGGTCTAATTACTGTTTGTAGGTTGTGTTTTTTCAACACTTTGTCCATGCGGTCTGTAACTCCTTTTGTGTATGGCAGAAATACCTTGTTTGTTGGAGGCTGTTTGTTCCTAAGCATAGTGTTTACAAGTTCAGAGATAAGATTTATTTTTCAGCAAAAGGATGGATGGATGGATTGATCGATCGATTGATGGATTGATGGATGGCTTATGAAATTTATTTCCTTTTTTGCTGAGAAATAGTCTCAAGTACATGCCTGCATTGTTTCTAAATAATTGTTTAATGACTTCTTATTTTCTGCATGGGTAGAGGGCATTCAGAGGGCATAGACAGAAAAAGGTGAAAGTTATATACATTTTAGCAACCCTAACAAAGCTGTTGTTACACACTGTCAAGTTGCATCTGACTTAACAAATTAATGACCTCCCAACGTTCCTGTCTTTAGCATTCCTGCTCAGATCTTGCAAGCTCAAGGCTGGGACTTTGGTTACTGAACCAACCTATCCCACCTTTGGTCTCCCTCTTTTCCTGCTGTTGTCAGCTTTCCATCACTATGGTTTGTTCCAATGAACGTACAAAGTATCTTTATCACCACCACCACATTTTTTAAAAAAATATTTTTAAATATGTTTTTAAAAATATATATATATTTAAATAATATATTTTAAAATATATTATATTTGACTAGCTCTTTGAAAACTGTACTGTTGCATGGCTGCAAACCAACTGGCTTCAGAATATTATATCATTTCAAAACAAAACAATGTCCAGTAATAAGTCAGTGATGAACATCAGCACAATAAACACAATATATTTTGTCTTCTCTTCTTCTTTTCTTTTCAGTGCATTCCCCATGCTGAGATAGCGGAATGCCCTTGGGGCTACTTCTGTATTAATTCAATTTCTTTCCCCTGTTTCACTAGTGACAACTCATTTCCTTTTGTGGAGGGAAAAACAGTAGGGAGTTTCATCCTTCTTTTTCATGTATTGTCCCTAGGTTCACAATTGAACAGGAAATTGATTTGAAGGATGTTTTGAAAGGCCTTGGAATTACTGAAGTATTCAGCCAAACAGCTGATCTCACTGCAATGTCTGGTAAGAAGATCTTTGTTGTATTTATGTATGTTGGCTGTGTATCTGATAGTTACGAACCAGAAATGTGGAAAAACACATCTTCCTTTTCATCAGGATTTTAAGCAAGACAACCCTGTCTCAGCATTTCAAAACAGCCTGTTCAGGATTGTCCAACTCTAAGGAGATAATCTCATTTCCAGAGTAAGGCTTAGACACCAGGCATGGTTTGGGGTTTTCTTGGGCCAATTACCTTTTCTATATTTTGCAGAGGAGGTCTCAAAGGAACATGCGCTTTTGTGTGTGTGTGCATGTGGGGCTGTTGCCTTTTCTTTTTTGTGAAGTTGTTCACCTGCTTGCATCAAGCTCAATGGAGCAAGCGGATTGCCTGCAAGGATATCAACATCCCATCCAGTGCTCTTAGTTTTCCTAGTTCATTCAACAAGGCAACCAATATCACAGTTTCAGTTCAGAACATTTTACTTGAAGGTGCAGAAACCAAGTGTGGGGAATCTGCAAAACTAGTATTTTTAAATCCCTCTGCTCTAGGGCAAGGAGAAATGTTTTTGCATCAGACTTAGACTGAGAAAGTGGAATCCATTCTTTGGTGGTCATTATCTGATCATCTCACATCAAAGAGAAATATGTAAAATTTCCCAAAGGCTGTGGAAATAAAAGGGGGAAAACTCTTGGGGGGGGGGTTCCCCAAAAAAAGTTTTGGTTTTTTTGTGTGGGTTCAAAAGTTCTGGAAATGTTACATCTCTAGGCACAGATCCAGTGATAATGGTGAAGTGACACATCACCATCTCCTTTGGTATGCTGAATCTTTTTTCTTCTATGGATGACAAGTGGGTAAAATGCAATCTGGGAGGTGCCTACAGTCCCCAAGGAGCCCTTGTGAGACCCAAGCCCTCCAACGTCCAGCTCTCCAATGCATCTATCATTTTTTAAAAATTGCCCTTAAAAGCTCCCTTTTGGCTCCTAAGATGGTTACTTCACGTCCCTGTCATCACGGTTCGCTGTCCCGCTTGGGACTGGCATGAAAAAAGGTTACTCCACGTCCATTGCGTGATGACGGGAGTTTGTCCCAACCATGCCCCCTGAACCGGGAACGGAGTGTGATGAGACATACCTCTTCCTGACCTCGGGAATTGTCTTGTCTCAGTTCTTGTTTCAAGACAAGTGCCTGTGAAGTAACGCTTGTCACGCAACGCACACATTCTCCATCTAGTGGCAGAAGTGTAAAGTTGCATTCTCCAGTACAATCCCAATGGCATAAACAATGCATTGCAGAGAGGGAAGAAGGCATGAAACCGGGAGTTTTGGTGCTTAACGCATGAAAGGCAAAGTTGTGGAGATTCGAAATATCGAAAAACGGAAGCCCAGGCCAAAAAAAAAGGGTAAACGAGACCAGGAAAATTCAGTAATTGTCATGAAACAAGGACACGAAGTAACAGTCGTCATGATACCATCAATCACGCCTGTGGGTAAACGGAAACAGGGACAGAACCGAGACAAGACCACATGACCACGAACAACGTTATCACGAAACGAACATAATCTCGGAACGAGGAAGGACATGAAGTAACCGTTTAAGAGATGTAGTCAAGATCATTCTGCTATGTTTTAATAGCCCTCAGAACCTATGAAACACTACATATGTCACCTTTTTTAAAAAAAAATAATCTACTTGTTTTGTGCTGACTAGTCAAAACTGACATATAGAGACCCTAATAAGGCTTTGAAGGTAAGGGAGATTTTTAAGGAATGATTTTACCAGTTTCATCTAAGCTGGAGAAGACTGAAGTATTTTTCCTAACACTCACATGTAGATTTGCTTCTTGGTTTTGTGTTCCCTCTTAAGTTTTGGTGGTGGTGGTGGTGGTGGTGGTGGTGGTGGTGGTGGTGGTGGTGGTTGTCGTCGTCGTGTCATTACAGTTGTGACCGACTCTTTATGATGCCATGTCCATGAATCTCCTAGGGCAAATCCCCAATTATTCAATCCTGCTTACAACCCTGCTTGGCAAGGCCACAAGCTTTGGTGAAGACCAATTACTTTGGCGGGTTTGTTTATATATCTCTGGTACTCTTGTATGAGAAGGAAATTAAGCCCGACAGTGCATCTTTGATAACTGCTAGTTGAAGGTTGTTGTTTTTAAAGCCTCGGAAGTTGGTTGGTTGTTAAGAAGAGCACAGTATCAGTCTTGTCTCCACTTCCAAATTCGAGAACTCTAGCATGTCCTTGATTTCCAGAAGACTCTTTTCAGTCCAAGTGACATTTTCAAGTCTCTGATCTTCGGGTGCAGCAATGAGAAGATAGGTGGGTTATCCCTCCAACAAGAGCAGTGGCTCAAACTGAACAATACAGTAGGACCCGGTATCTGCTTGGGATTGGTTTCAGACTGTCCTGTGGATAATGAAAACCAATGATAAGAGAGAACTCAAAAAACCCAAAACTGCTGTTTTGTGACAATAGCTTGCTTTACGGCTGCTGTTTATGACAGTAGCTTGCTTTACAGCTGCTGTTTTATAACAGTAGCTTGCTTTGAGGCTGCTGAATTATTTATTTAATTTTTTCCTCTGCCAACTGTAAATGAATCAGTGGTTAGTGAATCACTGGATATGGGGGTCCTAGTGTACAGGTAGCACATCATTACAAGTGGGAATCCCTTAGGTGCTAAACATTCTTTGTACGCTTTCTCACCTGCTTGTCTTGCAGATTAACTTGTCTTGTTTCCTGATTGGTCATTGGAAAGTAAACAGGAGCTTCATTTACAAATCTGATGTTGGAAAGTAAGCCCAGGGGATGCGTGTTGCCTTCATAGGTTCCTAGTGAATTTTTCACAGGTGTTTTGCTGCCTGAGTCTTACCATTGTCAGCTAGGCTCAATTGACTATTGCCTTGAACCAGCAGTTGAGTTCTTATACTTTCACTTCTTACTTAACTTCTTTTAAGTGCTGATGTAGCAAGTCATAGGCTTGGGCCACGAAGCACAGAAAATAGTTGTATGCCTTGGATTAAATATACCTTTCATCTACGAGATGAATGCTTTGCTAGAGACTTACATGGCGTTCCCTTCCCGAAACTAAGAAAGAGAACTTTCAACCTGCACACCTGTTTTTCTTGAGAATTAACGCTTCTCCCATTTGAAGATTGAGTTGTTTATAAAGCAATGCTCAGCATTAAGCTCTCAAAAGATAAATGGGGTCCCTGGAAGCACTCTTTAATTTTTCCCAATGAATAAAAAGACATTGCAGGTGGTGCCGCAAAGATTGTTCACAGTTTTGCTTTATTAACTTATGTGCGACACTACCATTTTGAAGCATTGTTTTCTACAGGCAATTCTTTAAATTACTTGATACTCTGTGGCATTTTTCACAAAAGCTTATTTCTCTTTTAAAAAAGAAATAAAGGAATGCAAGTTCTTCTCTCTCCTCCTATCCTTCTCCCTTTTAGTGTTTTGTCTCAGCTACATGAGTGTAAATTAGTATTTTGGGGTGTTTTTTTAAAAAAGCATCTGTTTTCTTGTTTTCTTATCTCTTGTAGCTTTAATGTAATTTTGCCTTTTAATGCTGTAAGATGTTCCTCAATTCCCTATTCTCAATACTTGAATATGTCTTAATTATACTGAACTGTATATGATCCCTCCTTACTGTGAGCCGCCTTGGGTCCTTTTCCAAGGAGAAAGGCGGGGTAAAAATACTCTAAAATAAATAAATAAATAAATGTAGGAGAAAACAAGCAAACACACGTACAGGTTTTCTGAGTGGAGTTCCCTGCCCTCACAGGGTAGCAAGCCTTTTTATTGATCATCCATTCAGTGGGCAACATGAGAAGGGGGGGTGGATAATTATTGACAGAGAGAGACTTCCTGGAGACCCTCACATAGGCTCCTGAGTCTGTTGGTACCAGTGAGCTTATCAAAGAGTGCCAGGCGATGTGTGACCAAGGGCTTCGTTCCTGTTGATCAATTTTGGAGATAGGATGCCTGAGAAATATCCTGTTTACAGGCTAAGCAAATAATTCTCCTCTATCCCCTTGGGGCCTTCCCGCACAAGTGGGAATGAGGAACTTCGATGCTGCTTGCTCAGGCCTCTCGGATCATGTCCTTTTCCCAAAGGGAGTTATTCCTTCAAATAAATAAATAAATAAATAGTTTTAGCCTCTGATGGTCAAATGATTTAGGCAAAATAACCTGAACCGGGTTGAGAGTTTTTGTTTTGATTTGTTTTGTGTACTCGTGTGTTTGGATCTAGAATTATATTAAGCATGTGCCGTCAAACCATTTCTGACTTACGGACACCGTTTCCAATGTTTTCAAGGTAGAGAATCCTCAGAAGTGGTTTACCATTCCCTTCTGGGGGGCACCCTGGGACTGTATAGCATGTCCAAGGCCACACAGTCTGTCTGTATTATTCCATGGCTTCAGAGACTAGGACTCAGGGCAATGGTTTCAAACTATAGGAAAAGAGATTCCATTTGAACATTCAGAAGAACTTCATGACAGTTAGAGCAGTTTGGCAGTGGAATCTGCTGCCACGGAGGGTGGTGGAGTCTCCTTCTGTGGAGGTTTTTAAGTAGAGGCTGGATGGCCACCTGTCGGGAGTCCTGTGATGAGGGTTCCTGCATGGCAGGGGGTTGGACTGGATGGCCCTTGAGGTCTCTTCCAACTCTATGATTTCTATTGAGGTGCAACCTCTACCACTGAGCTGTCCAAGGAGTGTATATTTTACTGCTCTGAACACATGCTTCTGCAGGAATTGAAAGGATCAGGCAGCAGGTCTTGGGTGGTAGGAAGCTCCTCTTTCCTGAGACCCTGGAAAGCCACAGTGCTGGGCAACATGGATCGTAGATCTGATACACTGATTTCTAAACTTGAGCATCCTGGTGTTGTTAGACTCAACCAGCACGGACTGATGTCATGGATTTTGGGAGCTACTGCCTAGCAGTGTCAGCAGCCTAGGTATGCTTTGATTTGAATCAGCACAAAAGTAGCCACATGGTCTGAGAATAGCTTATTATAATATCTTACAGAGGTAGGGTCCTCTTTGCAGAGGCTCCGTTTTTGTGGAACCAAGTTCCTGGAAGAGCTTTGCCTGGCCCTCTCCCACTCTAACATTCAAGAGATGGCTGTTCAGGGAGGCTTCCCACTCCGACACTGGTTGAATGGAGGGGATCCGTCCAGTTACAGTTATTTTCATGAATTACCTTTTGCTTAGTTTCTTCATTGCTCTGACACCTTTTGTCCTCATGTGGTTAGGTTGCCATATGGTTTTTATCGTATTATTTTATTAAGGCTGCGTATTTTATGTGAACTGCCCAAAGTAGTGCTGTGGCAGTAATGGGAGTGGTATAGAAAATAAAGTAATGGCTAATTATAATAAACTTGAAAGGAGCTCATTGAAATTTCCAGGGTGCACATTTTTGTTTTAATTTCTTATTTATTTAGCATCATTTAGACCGCTTGCTGTAAAACAATGTCCAACCAATACAGAGTAATAAAATAGCTCTTGTGTTGGATGTGGGGTGTCATTGTGGCCACTCCGACTTGAGATGCAGCAACTCAGAACTCTGCAGATTGGAGTTGCACCAGGTCAGTCTCCCAGGTTTATGAACCAGTAAATTCTTCTTGGCTTTCTTTCACCTTTTATTATACCCAGAATGATCAGTTACAGCTACAGGTACCTGTCCTTTTCACTGCTCCTTCCTTTACCAAAGCCTGGCATAGGGGAACACAAGAACACAAGGGTGACATCTGGAAGTGAGAAAGAGTAGTTTGTGCGATTGCTTGGAAGTGCATTGTTTGGTGTTCAGAGGAGCTTCCTCGCCAATAATGGTGTTTTAAAAACTGAAAGGAAATAACCTTATCTTCACTGTTGTGTACAAAGGGCATAATCCATTTGCCATTGTAATAAATTACAGATGCTTCATTGGCTTCCATTTGTTGTGGATTTCTGGCCAAATCTCCTGTTTGTCTCTTTTTCCAGACAACAAAGATCTTTATCTTTCAAAAGCAATTCACAAGTCGATCTTTGAAGTTAATGAAGAAGGCTCCGAAGCTGCTGCTGCGTCAGGTAGATGCTTTTGCAAACTATGGACTTCACTGCATGCACTGACTATGTATAGGAACCTGGCCAACATGTTTCCTTCTCAGATCTGATATCATAAAATATCTGATGTTCATACCAGCCAAGTCTAGCGCCCAAGTGCTGAGCTTGCAGCAAATGCATTGAATTACTCCAAAATGTATAACAGAGTGAAGAAGGAGAGAAAAATGCTTAATTCAGGCCTGCCCAAAGTCCGGCCCGGGGGGCCAAATCCAGCCCGTCAGGCCATTCTGAGTGGCCCGCTGCTGGCTGGCCCGCCCGTCCCTTCCCCTCCTTTGCCCCATGTTTTTTTTTAAAAAATCTTCCGCCAACATTGACACCACCAGGAATCTTGTGAAGCTCAGCGAGCACACGCAGGTGGTGCGCAGGCGGGCCACTGCCACCGGCATAGCTGGGAAGCTTGGGCAGATGGGCGGTCTGCCGCCACCAGCACCGCAGGGGAATGTGTGGGGGTGGGCAGGCCAGCGGGCCTCTTCCACCGCCAAGAAGCTTTGGGGTGGGCTGGCGGGCGAGCCGTTGTCACCGCTGGGGAGCTTGGGGGGTGCAAGGTCGCACAGGTCACCTCTTCCAAGGGGTGACCTGTGGCCACGGCTCCCTGTGCTTCCTTTGGTCCCCACCTCCCTCCCTCCCTCCCTCCCTCCCTTGGTCCCCGCCTTCCTTCCTGTAGGTGGGGTTGCAAGGGGTCAGTGGGTGGGGCTTATGGGTCAGTGTGTGGGGCTTGCAGTGGGGTGGCACGGTCGGGGCGCAACCGGCCCTGGCACATTCTCAGCCACCAAATCTGGCCCTCCTTTCAAAAAGTTTGGGCACCCCTGGCTTAATTGCTTCACGAAATCCTTTCAGGAGTAGCATAGGAAAAAGAGCCCTCAACTGGCTGGCAAACACTCTTGACTTTGGCAGATATGCTTAACTGCAGAAAGGCCATGCATGGCAGGAGGTTGAACTGGATGTCCTTTGAGGTCTCTTCCACCTCTATGATTCTGTGATCTGACTCCTTTTGGCTAGGAAAATAAAGAAGTGGGGCGACCTTAGGGAGAGAAGTGGGAAGGAAAACTACCAATCTATATGTAGATCTAGAGAATATATGAGAAAAAAACACCAAAGGGTTGCTAATTGCCTTCTTGTATCAAGCACAGGTTCAGATCACTTGCTATATTTGTTGGTGACTTATCGAAACAAGATTCTCTTCTTCTGGAATAACTAATGGCTTACCTCTGATGATTGGCTTATGACCGATTTTTGTTTCTTTTATAACTTATGTCATAAATTGATCTGGTCACATGTGTGTGTGCATGAATGTGTTGTAAGGAGAAAGACTGTTCTCTCTAAGACCCCTTTCCTTCAAAGCACTAAATCCTGACCAGATAATCACAATCCCCAGGTTATGCAAACAGCAGTTTACTATCACGCCTGGGCTGGTAGACTTTTTATTCTTTCCACCAACATGTCAATTCAATTTAAAAAATTTAAAAGTCTCTAAACTGCTTGGAAAGCACAACGTTTTCTAGAGGGCAGTTATTAAAATTTCCAAATTTAATTAAAAACCGAACCCTGCCTGGCTGCTAATATGTTTGGCCTGGAGTATTCCCATTGTGTGCCAAGATATGGAAAATTAAATCTCCTCACTGTAAGGCCTCTTTGTAACAGTCGTATGAGCTTGTCAGGATTCTGAACTATTTTTAGCTAATTTATCCAGTTATCCTGCGGACATCAGAAGTGTACCAATAGATACCGGCCCTACCCCTGCTTGAAAATGATGCTGTCAAAGTAAAGGCTGCTGCCAGAACAGTTGGACCACAGGGCAAATGAAGTGAATCTCATAGTATGTCTTGCTCAGTAGGTACCAATGCATGGACATCTTTGAGGTCTTCTGGGTTAGGCACCAGCTTAGGACTAGATGCATTCAAGAAGAATAAGCAAATGGATACCTTATTCCAGGCATCTCCAAACTTCAGCCCTCCAGATGCTTTGGGCCACAACTCCCACAGTCCTTTGCCATTGGAAATACAGGCTTGGGATTCTGGGAGTTGTGGTCCAAAACATGAGGAGGGCCGAAGTTTGGTCATGCCTGCCTTATTATCTCCTGTCACCTCTCTGTTCTGTAGCATCAAGACACTTGAGTACTAGCTACGTGGAGGCAACAGCGGGAGAGGACCACTCGCTTCAGGCTTCTGGTTCCCTGCTGTAGAAAACATAAACTAGATGGGATGAGCAACTGCTGTGTCTCTGATCAAAGGAAACTAGCCATTCTGAAACACCAGGGGATCCTTCGTCTAGTATCAGAGCAGAAAGCCATCGCTGTTAGATCAGGACCCAAGGAGAGAAGCGGGCTGGGCAGCTGTGCCCTTTTAAGGGTCAAGGCTACAGGTGTGGCCAAGAGGGAGCCAAAACCATGGCTGCTGCCTGTGTTTAAGGAATGTAATTAGTACATAGAAGACTTCATTGTTTTCCTTTTTTCTCTCCAAGTAACTAACTGGCGACCTACTGGCAGATACTCTTCTAGCTACGAAAGAGGAACTGGAGAGAACCAATAGATACCGGGCCCTACCAAGCATATAATTTGTCTTTATATGTTTCATTAATCCAGTTTAAATTCCCTTAAACTTCAGACGTGGTCCAGAGCTTCAGGGACTCTGGCATGTATCTCATCCCGTCTCAGATAAGAGAAGAGAGAAAAGTTGTTTTGGGATCTTGGAAGCTGATTCTGTAGGGGAAGGAACCGCCAGTGGAATAGACACCTGGGGGGGGGTGTCTGGTGAGTGAGATGGGGGGGGGATGATGGCAACAATGAGTCAGGCAGGTTTTTTTCAAGAGTTTAGAAGAAGAACTGAGGGGAGCGATCTGCCATCCCTGCTTCATTGCCACTCATGGGTCAAGCTGAGGAAGACAAAAATCCACTTGGTTGGAGCTGATAGAGTAGCTTTTCAAGTTTTAACTGAAAGACTTCAGCTGAGGATAGAGAATACAGCTTCTTAAGAGTGGTCCCCAATGCCTGAATGCCGATTAACAGGGAGCTAACATATGAACCACTCAAGACGAGTCTTGTTTTTGTGAACAGCTGAAAGATTTTTATTCATGCAGAAGGTAAAAAGTGTAACAGCGAGTTGCTTCTAGCCAGCAATTAACAAGTTGCTGCTGGGCTTGACACAGGCTCAAGGATCTCAGCAGGGAACTCTTTAATTGCCCTCCATTTGCCTTCCATATGGGTAACAAAGCTATAGGTTTTCACCCCTTGAATATAAGGCCCCCAGCACCAATAGTATGCAATTTTAGACACAGGCCCACAAATGTAATTTCACCTGTTGGTGGTCACCAGAATAAGTCAGAAACATTTTACCATAATGGAATCTATATTCTTTTGTAACTGAAATCGGCAGCTATTTCCTTTGGTTCAGAAATAAGATAACAAAGGGATGAAGGAAACAACCATGGATCAGCAGTTGGAACAAACAGAAATTATATTTCACCGCATGCATTCAGCTTCCATGGGTGGTGGGACCGTCAAGCATAATACATTTCCTGTAAAAGGGAATCGGCGCCACAACTCTTTCTCAAAGCCCTGCCTCTCTGTGTAAGTTATAAACCTTTTCCTAAGCATCAGATATAAATTGCACATTCTCAGACGCATCCATTTCTTTCTGAGTCTCCTTTTGTTGTCGATTGGGTTGCTGGTTGCGTGTCGTGTGGAAGATCAGTGTTGGAAAGTGCAAGTTATTGAATTTCTATTTAAGCACGTCCTGTATGTCATGAGTGCTGTGATGCAAGAAGGGAGGTTGTGTGGGATGAATATTGTTTGAATCCTGAAGATCTCACCTCTTGGCTTTCATTTCCTCCCTCCAGGAATGATTGCCATTAGTAGAATGGCAGTGTTGTATCCCCAGGTCATTGTGGATCACCCCTTTTTCTTTGTGGTTAGAAACAGAAGAACAGGTGAGTGTATCTTTCTCTTGTGCTTTTCTTCCTCGCCCTATTGAGAATCCGCTCTAGTTAGCTAGGAAGGGGACAGTTACCTTGGGCCAGCCCTATCTTTAGACAGAGGGTAATTACAGAAGGATGAACCATGGCCAAGTGTTGGAAGACAAACGGCATTCAGCCACCAAACTATCCCATTCACAACCACAGTACAGTCACACATGGAAGCCCTGTTTCATCTCCAGCACTGGAGTAAGATCCAAATGCTAATCCGGTTGCCCTCTGTACATGAACTGGAGAAAGTCACCATCCATCTCTACCCATTTACTTTTTCATCTCTATACGCTCATCCACAGATAATAACTATGCATACTTTTCCCAGCCCATGCCTTTGGAGAAGGAATATGTGAAATAACTGTGGAGCAATTTGAACTTTTGAATGCTCCTTTTAATGTTTCTGTCCAGATTTGGGGTGCAGGGAGGGACCACTCAAAACCTGACACTGTATCTTTCCATCTACTAGCTTACTTTAAAAGTTACTTTTCAGAGGGCCAAAGCACAAAGAAGGGCAACTTTGCCGTTAGGAGGTGATAAAACATTTTTCGTGCCAGCTTGGGAGAAGGACACATTCTCCCAAGCTGGCATGTCTGCTCAATCATTATGCAAACATATTGATTCTTCCTGGTGACTAATTACCAAGTGGAAACAAGCTAATTTGGATGCTGAATGAATGAATGAATGAATGAATGAATGAATGAATGAATGAATGAATGAAAAGACAGGAGATAACCGTAGATTCTTTACTACTTAAGTCAACTCTGCTTCTAATTGCAAACCTGTCCCCACTTCTTGCGTTTTAGCCTCGAAAAAAACAGCCTAATTGCAATGTAATGAAAATGGCTGCACGCTGCAAGACGGAGCACCTGCAGTATCAAAAAATAGCTTGACAGAAGGAGGTCAGCAGGGTCTGTCTCAAATCTGTGATTCCTTCCTTAAAGAAATTGCCTTGCTGTCCTCCTTATATCAAGCTAACTTTGATGCTGCAGGTGCATTGCCTTAGCCAGACACAGAGCAGTCTCTCGCATTACCTGGTGGGCACTGCAGTAGAATTCTAAAAGCACTGAGATCCAAGAGCATCCAGAAGAAGGGGTATGGTCTGTTATTTATGTGCTAGATGGGGATTGGGGTTGGGATGAGAATTACCTGCTCCACAACAGAACAGATTGATTTAAAAGTATATTGAGTAAACTACCTGCCTTCACGGGGAGAGGTGGTAGCTCAGAGGTAGAGCACGTGCTTTGCATGCAGAAGGCTGCAAGTTCAATTCTCACCCTCATCAATTTAAAACAAGGTCTTGAGTTGCTGAGCTGGGAAAGAACTGCTCCATCTGAGATTTGGTAGAACAGCTTTCCTGTTGGAATAGACGGTATTGAGTAAGAGACGCTGGACAGCACAGCACTGGAGACAAACGGTGCAATCCGGTGCTTTACTATTCAGAGTTTTTACTGAGTTCAGTGGGGTTTTACATCTAGGTAGGGATGGGTACAGGGCACTTTTGTAAGCTATTCTAGCAGATGAATTTTGTGGGCTATACCAAGGCTGGGAAAGCCCTGGGATCCAGGAACCAGATTTGCCCAGCTTCGCTTGCTGTGGGTCACCGTCAGAACACGATGGGAATAACCAGAAGTCTCTTTCCATTCTCTAAAAAAGCCTTGTCTCTTGAAGTGACAAGATGCACGTCACAGAGGATGTGTCCGGTCTTAAAGGAAAACAACTGCTCTTAGATTCCGCCTCTTTTTGTGTGTGAGAGCACATGGTTCTGGAGTGGAGTAGGTTCTGCATGTGAAGCAGTGGTGGATTATGTCCTATGTAATCCCCTTCTACTTGATGAACAAATACTCTTTTAAATATCATTGTGATGATCACCTGTTGGTGTCCTCATTGACTGGAAGAGCTGTTATTTCCCTACAGAAAATCCAAGGAACAAACTCTGTGTAGAAGACCTATGTTGGCCATACTTCATCCATTGCAGTGCTTTGCAAACATTTGTGACTGCTTTGTGGCCATCTAGGGGCCCTGGAAGCAGGCTGCTGAGATAGATGCTCAATGAGATAGAGATATCTCGGTCTTTCCACTACAAAAAACTTTATCTCAGTGACTCTCAACCTGTGGGTCCCCAGATGTTCCTGAACTGCAACTCCCAGAAATCCTGGCCAGCTCAGCTAGCGATGAAGACTTCTGGGAGTTGAAGTCCAGGAACATCTGGGGACCCACAGGTTGAGAACCACTTATCTAGTGGATTCAAATTACAGTACATGACAAGATATTCCCACTAAATCTGTTCTTCCTATCGCACAACACTAGAACTAGGGGGAACTCCATGAACTCCAACTCCCAGAAGCCTCTACCACTAGCTGTGCTGGAAGGGGTTTTTGGGAGTTGCAGTCCAGGAACATCTGGGGACCCACAGGTTGAGAACCACTGCTTTATTTGAACCATCCATCCCTGAATGACTCTGGACCCCTGTGGGATAAAAACATTTTTTGAGATTTTTTCCTGTATGAAACATTTGTTATAATTTGCATTTGCATTATGATAAAAAGATGTGATGGGCAGCTGAGAAGAAATGTACTGTATATGTAATTTGCAATCTACACATATATCAGCCCCGTTTTGCCAGTTGCAACAGTAACAGGAGAAAATTGAGTAAAAATCAGTAAAATACAACATAGCATAGCAATTATTTCACTTAAACATAGCTATTTCCGTGCGAATAAATATAATAGTTTCCTCAGTTACGTCAGGCTGAGGTGTTTTACAGCTCAGTTCAGTAAACTCTATAGTGTCACCAACTTATCTCGCTAATGATAACATGTGAAACGTAAGGTGGCTAGCACACCCTGCTAAACAGCTGTAAAAACAGAAATCAACCAGCCAGTCAGTCAATCAGTCATCAGAAATCAACCAGCCAGTCAGTCAGTCAGTCAGTCAGTCAATCAATCAATCAATCAATCTCTTTCTCATATATTCCCTGTGTCAGTTAGGGAAGCCTTGAAGGCCAATTACTCCAAACATTTCTTTTCCTTTTCCCCATCAGTTACTGACTGATGAATGCACTGCTCTTCCTTCATGCCAGTGATCCATAATGCAGGAGATCTGAGATTTCATGTTCTGTTATTTCATTAAAACATCTCAGATGGCAACTTAGATTGTGCTGATGGAAGAGAGGTGGCCTTTTCCCTGACACATTTCTTCAGCTTATCTCATATATCCAAAGAGCTGTTATTTGCTGGTATAAAGGGAGATATACTAGCCTATTTTTTGTGTGTTTTCGGCCATAAAATATGCCTCCTTTGGACTTTCTCACATCCTTTATATTTCTTTCTCTTTGACTCTCTTCCTTTCCTTTAGGTACCATCATTTTCCTGGGGAGAGTTATGCACCCAGAAGCAATGAATACCAGCGCTCATGATTTTGAAGAACTTTAATACCCCCATGGGCTCACAGTGTACATGCGTGTATGCACACACACACACACACACACACACACACAGAAAATAAGCACACTGAGTTGCAATTGATGTATTTAAGGTTTGCTGTGTGGTTTTCTTTCTCTTTTTGCAATGCTACCTTTGAGACACAGTTGGAAAAGGAAAAAAAAGCAAACAACTTCTAGAAACTGCAGGCCACAGGCGTGGAAGAAAAGCTTTCAGTATTAAAGTAAATGTTATTGTCCTTGTGATTTCTTGTGGTGGTCCTTTAAAATAAAGACCCTATCTGTGTCAGTGGCTGCGTGTCATGTCTCAGTGAGCTCAGCCCTGCTGAATTCATTCTGTCATTTCTTATGCGGATGTTCTCAAATGTTGTAACCAGAACACATTTGTGTGCCATGAATAATGCTTCAAGCAAGAATTTGACATAAGCTGAAGCTATCCGTTTCCATGGGCAGATAAACCTGTTGGATCTCATTGAACTCATTAAAGTTTTCTGCGCATCTTAATTTATTTTCGGGTGGTCATGTGGTGTTTGATGCGCAGTTAGTGTCCTGTCGACAGGGTAGTATTTTACTGCTCTGTCCATCTCTGCTTGCTTACTGTGCATCTTTTCCCCTTTTCCTGGGTCAATTTTCTAAGCCAGACCCAAAGGAAGTGGCAGGAAAAGGGGTACAGAGCTGATTACTGTGTATTTTCTGGGGTCGCACATCGCTAGAGTAGCAAAGAACGGCACATCTTTAAGGGGAGTTTTTAAAACCAACCCCTAGCAGTGGTTTAAAAATCCTTGCTGAAAGTGCGCTTCCGGGGGCATGTTTGGTTGGGGCACCAAATTACTTCCCTTCGCGGTTTGGACGTGATCTTTTACTGCACAGTTCGCCGCAGCAAAAATGCACAGAAAACGCTGGTGAGACCGCGGCCATTGTGAGTCACTGCTCTGTCATGACGACTCCATTCTGAAAATGAACGTTGATGGTTGTTCTGTGGTGAGGAAAATAGTTTGGTGGCCTGCCCCCTTCAGTGAGCATGCAGCCAACAGCAGCATCTTTGAGTGAGTGCTTACTGGAAGGGACAGGGCATTGAACAGGGCATGGATCAGCTGTTCAGCCAGGAAATAAACTGTGCCGAACCAGTTAACCAGCAGTTAATGCCCACATCTATCCAGAACCATTGCCCTCTTCTTTCTCATGATATTCCAAAAAGTGTGGGAAACCTATGTGTGTAGACTTCTAATGGACACTGTTGCCAAATACTTCTATGCGAGGGCATGGAAAACTCAGAGATCTCAATGTCCTAATGGTGGCATGGCTCCAAAACTATTCTGTACATGAAGGAACACAATACTGTAACATGATATGCATTCCAAGAGAATCTGGAGTATTGTCTTTTAAAAGTATTACTGTATACTAATGATGGGAGCATCATATTAAAAGGCCTTTTTTTCTTTCTCATTTTGTGAGTGCCAGAAAACAATGAAAAATAGCTAAAGCAAATGTTTAAAGCAAGCAGTTGTGGAAATATCTGGAACACACGCTTCCACTGTTTTCAGACCACATGACACCACACCATAGTTTGGATATCAGGACTTGAATTTTTTTAAAAAACTGTCCCCAGTCAGATCAATTGAGGTCAAACCTACAGCACTGTAGAAATAATTAATAGACATAATTAGTTGCACTAAAATATGGGTGACCACCAGGGAATACCAGGTGCTGTAGGTGCCTGGAGTAGGAACTGGCAAGCCACTCCAGTATTCCTGCCAAGGAAACTCCATGGACATGGGGTCACAAAGAGTCGGTCATGACTGTAATGACACAACACACAAAATATTTTAGAAGCCAACTACATCACTACATAAAAATAACATTTGAATGCTCTCTTGACCCTAGATAGCATATTACCAAAACTGTTGCTATTTGTAAGCACAGCATCTTTGATAAACAGATGTGCATGGTTGAAATGCATTCATCAGTGAGGGGAGACCTCCCTATCATGAAGAATGCATAGGGGTGCATTATTGGAGATTCAATAAGATGACTAGTAGCAATGAGGAGCAACATGAGCTAATGTGGTTTTACCCTTCGCCTTAGAACTACTCCTGGAAACACAAAAAGGAAGTTGGTTTTCACTCCTCCTTCCACTGAGGGACTCCATTCTAAACCCAAGCTTTGCCTACCAATCATAATTCAGATATTTACAACACCATATCAAAGTCATTTTCCCCATGCCTGCAGTTTTAATTCAGGTTAAAATGCAGGGTTCAGCTTGGAGAAGATTTGAAGTCATGGCAGTTGCATTAGAAAAGATTGAGTAGCTGCCATTCTAAATTGCAAAGCCTCATAATCGATGTGAGGAAAGTTAATAATTCATCAGATTATAATGTGGTTCCTGCAAGCAAATTCCAGGAATTCATGTGATTCCCTCTGCAGCGGTGCAGATTAATAATGAAAAGTGGTGAATGGTTATTGCAATGGCGTTTGACTTCGCTTGCATAGATAAAAGCTCCAGGAGCACAAGCCAGCCAAAGAGCATTTAGAAGGGAAAGCACAAACGGAGGTAAAAGGACAGATTATGAAAACTAATCGGAGCCATTTTGACAGCAAAATAACAGTAGACAAGATGGTTCCTCTGTGACAGAAGGACTTAAAGACCTTGGGGGACAGGAGCTCTTTAGGGAATGAGCAAATATGAGCTACCGGTGATATCTGGCACACCTTGAAATTGAGGTAGTTCTGTAATGATGGAACCACAAGTAAGATCATCCTTGTCCAGATCACTGCTCTCCTAGTCCTGATATTACCCGCAGGAAGCCCATGAGCATGGCTTCATGCTCGTGCCACAGTGGTTAAATGTCTGTACTGTAGGTTAAACTGGGCTCACGACCTGGGGTTCAGTCCCCGGTAGCCCCGGTTGATTCAGCCTTCCATCCTTCCAAGGTTGGTAAACTGAGTACCCAGCTTGCTGGGGGTGCAGTTTGTGGCCTACATAATTAAACGGTAAACTGCCCAGAGAATACTTGAAGCGGTATGGGGTGGTATATAAGCAGAACACTTTGCTTTGCTTCCAGCAAATCTCAAAGAGCAGGTTGATACATACATGGAGCCGTTTAAGGAAGGGGTCTGAATCCTATTCAGCTTTTTTTAATACCACAAAGTCTAAATGGGTTATGAAGAATCTGTTGGGATGTTGTTCCACCCAGGGTGAACATCTCCTTAATCTTCCCAGTAGTTCCTCTGGAATCGCTCAAATACCTGTTTCTCTCAGATTTTGCCCAGTTGTTTGAAGACAGTGCATCTACTTAGTCTGTGAAGATTCTCAGTCATCCAGATGAGTTTATTTGGAAGTTGAGTCATGGCTACTGGACTTCTTTTTTGAGAGATAGAAACGTTTTGCTGTTCATCCAAACAGCTTCATCGGTGAAGCTGTTTGGATGAACAGCGAAACGTTTCTATCTCTCAAAAAAGAAGTCCAGTAGCCATGACTCAACTTCCAGATGCATCTACTTAGATCTTTCCCATGACATTAGAGAATTATTCCCTGGAGTTTCTCAGCCAAACCATTCTGGGTAGCCTTAAGCGACCACACACGTCAGCCGTGCAGAAGCCCACGAGGTAGGGGAAATGCTGAGCCATGTGCTCACAGTACCCCAACCCTGACACCTACTCTGTCCAGCTGGTCCAACATCAAGTGAAGGCAGAGATCCTTCTGATCTTCCATGGAATAAACTGGGG
>JAHTLZ010000379.1:49584682-49617532 GCA_023846285.1 Phrynocephalus versicolor
ATAGATAGATAGATAGATAGATAGATAGATAGATAGATAGATAGATATTTCTGCGAGGTTGAGAAGTTGAGAACATGATTCCATCCATATACTGTATATCCTCCCTCCAAAGTGGTCTACAAGACTCTCCAAGACATCCTACACCCCACTGCCCATCAAACCCAAGTCACTAATCATACCTGTTATATATTGACTGGGTAAATAGAAACTAACCTGTCCGATCGCTTTTCAAAGAATACAGTGTAACAGACCTTCTCTCTGGCTCCTATCTCTAGTATTTCCAATAGAGTGTCATTTTATCCAGTCAGTGACTTGAAACATCCAGAATTAGGCTCATTCTTGTAATTTCAGCTCCCCGTTGTATGGTGGCATTCTTGGTGATACATGATTAGCATTTCTTATAGAATCATAGACTGAGAAGGGGGCCTCTGTGCTCAGTGCAGGAATCCAAATCAAAGTGTATCTGATAGATGGTTGGCTATTTTCCTCTTGAATGCCTCTAGCACTGGTGTGCTCATCACCTCTCACGATTATTGCTTCTCTATGACTTTTGTTGTCCAGTTTCTCCAGAGTACCTTGATTTCCTTACAGGGCACAGAAAACTGCTTATCAGTCAGAGGCAGCCAAACAAGCATGGTCCAAAAACACTGGACTACTGCTCACACCACCACCCTTGGCTACTGGCAGTGCTGGCTGTGGCTAATGGGTTTGGGAGTCCATCATCGCCTCCATGGAGCAATGTTGCTTACTAATTAATGCTCCAAATCAACCACCCTGTTCAATGGTTCTTTGATGATGAAGTGCAGGCTTAAATGGTGCAGGCTCAGCACCGTTTGCCTCAATATAAAAACAAAACATGTGTTTGGGAGACTTGACCTTAACGAGCTCTCATCTAGGTTGTGCCCCGAGCCCTAATTTTAGGGCCCTCAAAACATTGGCAAATACATGGGGAAAGAGACTTTTCCCTTTAGAAATTGTCCGAGGTGAGTGGGTGGGTGGAGGAAAAGAAAAGCTCTAGAAAAGCTATAGGAATGCAGCAGATTCGTGTTAGAGCGTTAGTGAAATGAATTCCCCTCTAGATGTGATGTGTGGTAACAACCTCTTTCTCCCTGCAGGCAAAAGGAGGTAAATAACTCTGCCAAGATGCACAGCACCAGACTTGTTCCTTATCCATCCTGAATGGATGATATAATCTCCACCATGCCTCCCAGAGCAGCCATTTGCTGAGTCAAACCAAATCAAAGGGCTCTCCAATCTAAGCAGAAAGTTGGGGGGGTTTAAAATATGGCCAGTGGTGATTGTTTTAAATGGCATCTTGCCTCTACCACTGCAGTTACTTTTAGCATCCCCTTAGACGTAACTGGAAAGAGGGGGGTAATATACCATACTGCAAAGCCAATGACTATACCTATATTGAGTTATAAAATATTATGAAGTGCTCCGTTACAACCATCTAGAGCTCAGCATCATGGCAGCTGAAATATGGTTCACCTTGAATATAGCTTTTGCAGCTGCCTTGTAGCAAGTCTGACCAACAGCCAGAACTTGGAAAAACGACTTTGGGGACAGACTACATCTACGCTGGCTGAGGGACTATGGGAATTATAGTCCAAAAATCATAAGAAGTTTTTTTTTAAGAATCTGTTTTAACTAAAAACCGTTTTAGCTCAGTGTTGTCTGGATAATTAGGAGCTAAGATCCAGATGCCACCCAGAGCTCCTTCCATGCTCCCTCCTTGAGAAATAAACAAAGTTAAAACCTTAACTGGGATAGAAGCCAGGACGTCCTAGTTATACCCTCTTGGTGCTTTTCAACATAGAATGAGTGGCCCTTATCCAGAATATTTTGCAACCAGTGCCCATGCATGAAGTCTTACTCTGGTAGAAAGACTGATCTCTATTCCCTCTGATGAGCAAGAGGCAGCTTACATGGTTTTCATCCTTTCCTTGTCATCCTCACAATAACCTTATAAGGTAAACCAGGCTCAGAGAAACTTACTTTCAGGCCATCCAGTGAGTTTTTGACTGGGTATAGAAACTACATCTCCAAAGTCCCAATCCATTAATCTAACCATTACACCACACTGCCTTTCTACAGGATATCAGATGTGAAAAAAGCAGGTACAGCAGCAGATGTTCCTTTCTACAAGTCAGCTTAGGGGCCCTTTAGTCTATATGTGAGTCCATGGTTGACTTTTTTTTTAACTTTCCAGTGGAGTAATCTGCTTGAGACCACATGCCATCAGTGGGAATGGCTGAATATATTATGTTTTGCAGAAATGTGCAGTTCGGACAATCTCCAATTAATGATTAGATATAGATATAGATATAGATGATATAGATATATAGATATAGATATATAGACACACTGTTCAAACAATGTCTAATTAAAATAGATACAGTAAGCATTGTTAAAACTAATGTTAGTCAAAGAAGTCTGTCTATCTGTCCCTTTATCGGGCAGTTCCAGAAACTTAAACTGCTACAATTTTCCCTTTACCTAACCTTCCTTCCTTCCTTCCTTCCTTCCTTCCTTCCTTCCTTTTGTCAGTTCCTTATCCCAAATGGCCTTTATTCAGCCTGAGGGAATTTTCTAGCCTAGCTTCTAAAATAAAAGGCAACTTTACAACCTATGACTTGTTATTAAGACATCATGGTTTCAGAGAGGAACTGTCCCACAGAACAGAAGAACTGGCCTGCAATAAATAGTCTGTTTCAAGGTATTTGATATTACTCATGCAATATGCCAAGGAGACCTGTTACATATCCCAATGTTCTGTAGACCCTAGAGCATGGTCTGAAGTCCATGATGTAGCATCATATCTGAAGGAAACAATGCCTAGGTTTATCTTTGGTTGGTTTAAAACTGGCCAAAGCCAGTCACAGTTTTTCATTTGAAGTAACATTCCAGCATTGTTGAGAGGAAAGGATATCAAACCAGTGTAGCAGATAATAAGATATGCTGCTCTTGGTTTTTTAACTGCCCCATATGTTCATTGGCCTCTGCCCTCTTTTAATTATGTGTGTATGCTGGCATTGTATACCGTGATATTAAATGGCATTGATGAGTCATAAAAATATTGCATTGAGTACTAGCAGTAAAAGTCATCCCCTCTCAGGTCAGTTTACTCAAAGCATTTTCAAAACCTTGTGCGCAAGAGTGATCTAATGTAGCTATGGGGAGAAAGGGAATAAAGCAGTAAATTACTGTTTTTATCTGCTTGGTAATGGGAGCATAGAAAAAATCATTTTGAAATCCAGTATCATAAATCAACCTGCTAGGACAAAAATGCATTGCCAAGAGCCTCTACATTTAGTGCCAATGTGATAAAATCCTCGTACATAAAGCTATGTGTCAATTTAGAATGCTCTGGGCCCCTCAGTATTTTAGGTATCTGGCTGCAGAGCCAGAGAGGTTGGGAGTCAAAATTGACTTGACAGCACAATATAAACCAGGCTTGTCCAAAATTCAGCCCTCCAGATGTTTTGGACCACAACTCCCACAGTCCTTTGCCATTGGAAATACAGGCTTAGAATTTTGGGAGTTGTGGTCTAAAACATCTGGAGGGCCAAAGTTTGGACATGCCTGATATAAACCAAAGGTTTCCTGTTCAAGGTGGCAGCCTTTGGAGCTACCTCTGCTGAGTAGGGGGAAAACCCAGCATAAACCCTAGTCCATCAGCACCTTGGACAGCTCACTGCAGCCACTGCTTTAAAAATAGCCCCCTGTCCCGAAACTGTCCTGAATGAACTTGAATATTCTTGTTCAATTTGAAAGAAAAAAGCATATCATCTGAGACACTGATGGCAGACCTTTTAGAGACCAAGTGCCCAAACGGTGATACAAAACTCACTAATTTTTCGCAAAGTGCCAATACAGCCATTTAACCTGAATAGCTGTAGCTGTGAAGGGGTGATGTTGGGTGCCCACAGAAAGGGCTCCGAGTGGCAGCATTAGCACCCGTGCCATAGGTTCGCCAACACTGATCTAGGAAAATTTCAGAGGAGGTGAAGTCTCATTGGCAGAATCTTTGTCCTTACCTGTGAGGTGGTTGAGGAGTGCTTTGGTCATGTCTTGTTTTTCACTCTCCATTTGTCTCTGTGACAGTCAACAGCCCCTTCAGTTTCCCACACTTTGATTCAAATATGGGGAAGGTGTCATGAGGTAACTCTTTTCACAGGGGTGAGGGTTTTTTTAAATATAGAGGAAGAAGTGTTCATAGACAGAGTGATAGTGATCAATAAATATTCCATTTTAAAAAAACCTCTCCCACACACACGTACAAAAGCAGCTTCCAATGTTATAGTAAGCTCAGGCACCCAAGAATATGTGAAGAGCCTTCATAACACAGCAGAAGAATGGAGCCATTTTCCACAGAATAACAATCATATGGGAGTGTAACGGAAAAACAGCCAGAGAGGGAGGGTCATCTCTACCCAGTTAATTTAGCAAACCTATGACACTCAGCTGTGAATTAATACTGTCAGCTGGAGACTTTAAATCCATTCTCTGAAATCAGAGCATACAGGTCCCTTTCATGACTCCCAGCCTTGCTTGTGAGGTATAAACATTCATACCTTAAAGGAACAGGTAATCAGGCAAATTCGTAGCTTTTAAAAAGCTTTATTGTGTTACAGAGATTTATGCAGTAATATATCTACCTAGAAAATAAAGAAAATGAAACCCTATTCTTTTTACATATTGCTATTCCAAAACGTAAGAGGCAAAAGCCTCTTCCTATTTATAATATCACATCTTGAAAAGTCCAAGCAAAGAACTTAACTAGCCATGAAAAACAAAGCTCTCTCTTCCTTCTCTCCTCAGCATAACTCAGACAGTCCATGGTCTGGGGAAAACGATCACATGGTATTCCAAAGCCAATCAGAGTCCACATACTGGTTTCCACACAATTTGCTTACATTCCTTTAAGATAAAAAAATCTACAATGGAAGTCAAGAGAGTGTTCAGAAAAAAACTTTCCCTTGAATACGTTACAGGGAGAATTGGAGTTACAAATTGGAACCCAGCACCCATGTCACCTTTCTTTCTGAAGCAGGATGGAAAACTGACCTCCTTCGTACCTGCTACAGAGCTTAGATGGAGGAAGATAGGCTGCATATTACAGTAGTGACAGGAGGTATCTTTAATAACACCTCACAAATGTAGCCATTGAGAGGTCCTGGGAAAGCTGTCCTGAAATATGGCAGGCACTAAGCCACTATTTTTCAGTAGACATGTTCCTTACTTCTCTAGAAACTGAAGCCGACATGGTAAATGTATAGAGTTCCCTGTATTGAAGCAGACTGTGTACAGACTGTATTGGAAGCAGTGGCAGGACCAGGAGGTGTATTTGTACACAAGCACATTTGTGAGAGAGGCTTATGGGTCTTGAAACAAAGACTGACATAAGTAGCTGAGCATCCCTCACACACAGCTTCACCATCACTGCAGGCTGGCCACACCAGTACACATCCCATCAATGACTGGCCAAAGGGCTGCCATGCATCAGAAGGGGGAAGCAATTCCTTTGGGGAGTGTAGGGCAATGAGACCCCCCAACAACCTGCTGAAGCATGTAGTCTTCTGTGGTGGTGGTGCCACTGTGACAGCATCAAAAGACCTGGAAATTCTTTTGAAAACAAGGTTACACTATGCCTTCAGTGAAGGATTTGTGAGCTGTTTTGGGGCAGGCGAGAGCATTCTGGATGCTTCCAAGCAGTGTGCTTAACCAAAATAACATACGATTCTGTCCTGTGTTTTCCTATAAAGTAACACTCCTCAGGTCTGAAGCCATTTGCTGCTTCATATTGGCCTTGCACACTTGCTAAGAAGAGGTGCTCTTACTGGAGCATTTTATAGCTGCATGTCTTTCTCTGCTCCCCTGTGCAGCTGTTATAATCATGTTTTGTGACAGATCCCCGGGCCTGTAGAATAAAAGGAATGTGGCAATGCAGAACTGGCACCGCCACTAAAGCTCAACATGAATATCGATCAAGGTATGCCGCCCTTGACTGCTGCCTGCCTTTGGAGATATTCATTTGCTCGAAACCACCACCTCGAAAATTGCACCGTTTATATGATAAAAGATAAACCAATTTCAGTTCTCTTACCCAATAAAATAATAAATAGCAGAAGCTTTTGTGGCATATGAAAATGCTCAGTGTTAGATTCAGTTCCATCAAGTTACAGGCAAGGAAGAGTCAAGGGGTCCTTAGAAAGCAACAAGGTATATACTAGAGTTAGTACAGCAAGGTGTGCCATTTGGAATGCTCCAGGTGTTGTACAGCTGCAAGACCAATAATCTCTCCCCATTGTCTGAATCGCCACCTGCAATGGAATTTGCAACATCTGGCAAACCACATGTTCCCCACCCCTGACGTACAGCTTACAAGTTGCTCTGGACAGGAAGGATCCTGCCTCAAAAGCAAAGCAAAGCGTTCTGCTTATATACTGCCCCATATCACTTCTAGCATTCTTTGGGAGGTTTACAATTTAATTATAAAGGCTACACATTGGCCATGCACCCCAGTAAGCTGGGTACTCATTTTACCAACCTTGGAAGGATAGAAGGTTGAGTCATGAGCCAGCTACCTCGGACTGAACCCCAGGCCACGAGCACAGTTTTAGCTGCAGTACGAGCATTTAACCACTGCACCACGAGGCTCCTGATGAGTGACTGAATGACTGATTGATTTGATTTGTTTTGATTTGTAAAATGCCCATCTAACCAATGGTCACTGTGGGCTGTTTGAAAACAAAATAATAAGAAAAAAAAGCATCATGTAATCAAATGAGTGTATCTCCTGATCTGCTTTGGCCTATTGATTTCCTTGTCAATCTCACTGATTCCTCTTAACTGCTCCCTTCATTCCTGATGTGACACTGCTATGTTGCCTATTGTGTGGCACAGTGCTATCGCACATTACGTACAGGTCCCTCCTAACATTCTCAGGCCCTAGGTTTTAAATCCTTGTAACAGTACATGCCAGGGAAAGAACCCAGGGGACAATCAAATTTAAATTTAATCAAAAATGAAATTAAGCTTTTCTGCTAGCATATGGACTGCAGAGCCAGAAGGTACATACCTATATTCTAACTGGTGGAAATCTTCACCACTGAGGTCAGATGCACTGCAATTCCATTTAGATTCTGAAAATAACTTCTGAATCAGCTTCTGCATAATAATCCTTTGTTTGTTTCTTTATTGAGGAAGCCATGTTTTCTTTTGTCCCCTTTGTGAACGATGTGTACGGCTACTCTACTGTCAAAATCAAATGGAAGGAAGCTCCTCCTTTGCTTGTGTGGCTTCCCACAAAGGTTCTAGATGGCCACTGTAGCCACAGAATGCTGGATCATGCAGACCTTTGTCGCACACAGTTCTTATGATTTTAAGGTTGCTGATGAATTGGTTGAACAGCAAAGCTCTCAGCTGCTTTAACATGTGATCTCCTTAGCTCCTCAGGCCTGAATACAAGCTGCCTCAAATTCTGCACCTCCCATTCGTCTCCTTGCTCGGATCTAAGTGATATAGACAACCCTTTGCCTGTATTATCATCAAGGAACAAAGGACGACAGCAGCCCAGCTGTGATTCTGGCATTGCCTCTCCAGTAAGCATTCTGGTTCTGGTTTCTCTGGAAGAAAGCAGAAATTGATGGTAACCTCATTACTAGCACCTCGCTATTAGCATGTCCCCTCCCCTCCTGGCCATCATCACGTTAATACATTCTCCCTTCCAGCCTTCAGATATAGGGGATTGACTGGCTACTATGATAGAAGAAAGGTTAACCCCACGGGTCACAGTGGCATTTCCGTCCATTCACCCCAACACAGGCCAGTAACAAAAGAGAGCAACCCTTCACTTCATTGGTTTCCCCAGCTTGCCTAAGTACTGTCACTATGTAAAGTTTGTAAAGAGGTTTGCAGCAAGCAACTCCAGGACAAAGCAAAAGGAAAGCTTAGCTGTCTTGATTTCCCCAAGTATTCTTTGTACAAAACTGTTCGTATCCAGGGGTCAACTTCAGTTGGGTAACGTACAAAACCACTCCTGGATCAAACCATTGTGTTATGTCCATTTTTCACTGCTTGCACAAGGAGGTGTCTATAACTTTCTTCTGCAAGCCCCAGGTTTATTTATTTATTTATTTATTTATTTATTTTTACAACTTATATGCCGCCTACTACCCAAAGGTCTCTGGGCGGCTTCCAATCAAAGAATTAAAACAGTTAAAAACATCAAACCACAATAAATAATTAAAACAATAATAAAAACCTTATACTAAAATCATTACACTAAAGGTTCACTAGTGACAGCAGAGATCTCGGCTTGCATTCTGGCAGTGCTTGCCTAATAAATGAATTTATTTTCCCCCATTCATTTTACACACATTAGCTGGTCATCTTGCTTGTCTGGTTCAGTCTACATCCCCTTCCCCCTTCCTCTGCTTTCACACAGCCAAGGCAACTGACAGCTTGTAAGCAAATAAAGCAAGAGAAAGCCACACAGTAACGAAGGATGGTGATGGCGGTCATGCCAGTAGTAGCAAAAACAAACAAACCAACAACAACAACAGTGCAATGGAATGGCAGTCAATCATGCATGGTCCACAAGTGTATTCCATGCAGTCAATCTCCACAGAGCTTTTAACTAGCCCCTCATGAGTTGTTTTGATCTCACAGGAATATGCAATAGCAGTTATTCTCTGCTAGGCTTTATACTGCCTTTTCTTTATTGGTAGCTCTTTTTCAAAGCCCTTCACATCTGTGTAATAGGTAGACATGCAACAAAGCATGGAGTAGAATGTTTAAAAAATAGCAGGATACTTCCTTCCTTTTCTTTCTTTCTAGCTTTTTGATTTTTAAAAGAATCTCTATTTAACTACTTGTGAGTTTTTAAAAACCACATGCTATGTATGGGTTTTTAATTTTTTTTTTGGGGGGGGAGTTACACTTTTAATACCCTTATACACTGGTCAAAATCCTGCTGCACAGTTTTACACTCATGGAGGTAGGTTGTGGGCGATGATGTCACCAAAGGGAGATTTGGGATAATTAAAGATTTCTCCTTCTATCCTGCAATTCCCATGATTTCAACTCAATGTAATGGAGTACTCTTGCAACAGACAAGCCCTAGGCAAATGGAGGAAGTTTTTTTATTGCTCAAACTCTCCCTTTACTTGGGAAATCATTACTCTTCCGCAAGCACTAGCCTGTGCAACGGGATGCAGTTTGCACTAAGGGGGCGGTATAGAAATATAAATAAATAAATAAATAAATAATGGCCATTCTCTTGTTTGTAAAACTGTAGCAAGAAGAAGGTTTGTAGACTTGTGGGTGATCACAACAGCTAGCGTATCAGCACTGCTCAACGGGGTGGTATATATAAGCTGAATACATACAGTAACCCTGTTCTGAAAAAGTCAGGATATAGCATTGGAAAGCATAGAAAAGCCAACTGATTGGAGGCTGAAAAATGGTGTTCCAAGAATAAGAAATGGCTAGACCATCATTACTGAATGAATCAATATTTGGCTGGAAAAACTAAAGGCTTTCTTTGAGCTCAGTCTGGGCGAGAAGATAGTGGGCGAGTCCCAAATGCTATGCTTCCATAATGGGCTCGCTACTGAAATTATGTACCTCTTTGTATATGTTTCCACCTAGTGAAATCAATAGTCTTATCTACACTTAATACTGCATTGGCCTGTGGCCCATCAGTCTAGCCTGCCTCACTTAGCATCTCCAGCTGAGACATCTCCTGCAAGGAGATCTTTAAAGGGACCTGAATGAATAACGGGAAATGTCTTGGCCCAGGTAGCAGCAAATGTAGCTGGAACATGTACTTCCTTCTGGATTGCATCCTTTTTTTAAAATGGAGTTTTGTTTCCATGACTGGGAAACCAAATGTCTTGTAAAACAGAAAGTGCTATTTGAGAGCAAGGTAAAACCACAATCAAGACAAGAGTGGTAAACACCAGCTGGCATGCTTCTGTTGATTGCAAAATATCAAGCAGAAGGGGAAATAGAACTTATTCTCCTCTTTTCTTTCAAGCTTCCATCAGATTCATTCAAGTATCTCACCTGGCTTGAATTAGAAGAGCATGATGTTCATGGGAGTCAAATCCGCTGCCCTCGAGTGAGAGAAGGTATTCCAAAGTATCTGTTTCGTTGATCCTTCCTGGCATGCAATGGCAACATTCTGGATTGTTGATTGCTCATCAAGTACTTCTGTTTTTTTGCTCTTGGACTACAACTCCCAGAAATCCTAACCCACACAGCTACTATTGAAGACTTCTGGGAATTTTAATCCAAGAATATCTGGGCACCTAAGGCTGGGGACCACTTTTCTAGAGTACAGGTAGGCATTGCAGTATGTGGCATTTCATGTGCTGTTGGACTAGAGCTCCCATCAGCCTGGACCTGTAGGCACGGCTAAAAGGAAGGCTGGGAGTTGCCACCCAACAACTGGAGGACCACATTTGACCACCCCCTGGGTGGATCTTTTCAAAAACCCTGCAAACCCCCATCAGACTCCTATTAGAATATACCACCTAGCGCAGTTGTGCTACAAAGATGTAGCATTATGCTTGGGAGCTGACGGGAATGAAAATAACACTGGGAAAATACCCATCTCACCAAAATAGTTTCCCTTTTGTGGCTTTATAACCTTACTTGACTGTGACTGTGCTAATCATCTCACTTTTATCCTTTAAAAATAATTGCCATAAGATTTCCTGCAGCATCCTTTAAAGAAACCTAAAACGTTTCTGGTAGTGTGAAATTTTATTTCCAGGTTAAGCAGTCCATCAATTGATTAGTTGATTAACTAGCAAATAAGAGAGAGAGAGAGAAATTATTTTCTTGTCCTTTGTAGCAGGAAAGCAGCTTAACTGAGATCAATTATCATCCCCCAAAAGCATGAAGTAGGAAGGACAGGACAGGACTAGAACAAGAACAACCAAACTTTGGCAAGAGAAGTAATTTGGAATGAAATCAGTTTAAAAATACCAATTTATTTTCTTGGCAACTGCCTCATCTTTTCCTCCCCAAAACAATATTGGAAGCTATCTAATAAGCCAATATTTCTTTGTAACATTGTAGAGGCTCGTAGTCTCCTTCACAACTAACATCTTCCAAATTCATCTCCCTGGAGATTTAATTTTCCATGGGCTCTGAGGTTTACTATTGCAGGCAAATAATAAATATGAAAACTATTGTGCCAGCAAATCCCACCAAATCCCCTAATCCTATAGAATTCAGAAAGACGCTGTTACAAAACTGTGAAGAGATGGAAAAGTTTTGCATCTTGTTTTGTTCTGTTTTATTTATTTATTTATTTATTGCAACAATGATGACGTGCTTACATGCCAGTAAGACCTACATGCTTCCTCAGAGCTTGCACCTAACTGCTCCTTCTTTAAAAAAGGAGGTTCTTGATAGGCTTGTGTGGTGTGTACTTAAGTCATTTTTGTACCTGGAAAAGAGGTTTTGTGAGTTTTTTTATTATCTCAAAGCAAAAAGAGAAATAAACTGTACAAAATATTTTTCTCCAAAGATGAGAATGAACGGGGAAAAAATTATTGTGTCTGCAATGAATAAGAAAGACCTTTTCAAAGCTGCTTGAACTCTTTTTAAAGCTATTATTCATTGAAGCTGTTGCAAGCAGTCCTCAACCATGAACACCTATTGAGTCTCTAAGTGCCAACACAGGGTGCAGCTAGAGAGTCAAATACCATGGGATCTGGTTAATTCAAAGTATGACTCCATAACACGAAAGCGGGTTTGAATTGCTCCACCATTTTTTGCTCCCAAGTGCCTCTGCCCACCCCCAATCTACCATTGGGGGCAATTATAACTGTTTCAAACCTGAATGATTCAAATGGGTTTCAGGCTTGTGGTACCTTCTTATAAAGACAGTGGGTTTGCCTAGAGGTGGTGTTTTGGTGATGTAGGCCGTTGGGGTGTGATGTTCAGGACCAAGGGAACACCTCCCTGCATTCTTTCCACTTTTCCTGATTGTCCTCTGACATATAAGAGATTCATGCTGGGTCACCTCATTACCTTCTCATTCAGCCCTCAATATTATTATTTTCTACATTTATGTGCCATAAAAATGTTAGCCGAGGTGGGACCGGAGGAAAGAAGGAAGGATCAGAAGATGAGGGAACAGAACAAAGAAGGAAAAAAGTAGGGCTGTGGCCTGGAATGTGAATCCCACCACATCCAGAATGAACAGTGGACTCCCAAATCGGGCTGCAGCCCCTTTGTGAGCACTAACGGCGATTTCAAATGTAACATAGACTGCATATAAAATGGCTGCAAAGCCAAATAACTCTAATTTGGCTTTCCAGTGTAGTTGCACCCACATTGGGACAAGATCCTGCCATAGTCCTAGACATCAACTATCTCCCACATCTCCTTTAGCAGTACTATTACAGTTCCCAACCATGCCCCATACACCATCAGGAAGAATGCCACACTCTGCCTCTCATTAATTGCTGCATTCTGTATAAAGCAGGCAGGACCAATGTCTCTGCAAGAGAATCTACAGACAAATGTGACACAAAAAATGGCAAGTTGCAGGAGACAGCATTTATTTATTTTATTTTATTTATTGTAATTATTGACCGCCCGATTTTCCTGTAGGGAACTCTGGGTGGCGTACAACATGTCACCAAACAGCAACTGCCCAACTACAACCCCAAAACATACCCAAACACAATATAATAATGACAAGGACATAATAAAATACAAATCAATATCAAAGTACAATATAAAAATACTAAAAAATAACAAAATAAAATAAAATAAACATAGCTCCACAAACAAAGACTTGGATTCATTGGAGGGGGGGGGAACTATCCATCCATATAAAGGACATTCACTTCTTTAAAGAGAGCTACTGGGCTTAACATGTCAGAACATTTCGATTTTCAGAGATAGCGTGCTGCTGATCTCAAAAGTGGTTGCTGTAGAAAGAAGGAACTACAAAAGGGAAATTTGAGAAGAAAACAAGTAAAGTGAGTTGCATTAGTAAATTTCACAGTGCATCTAGATCAGTGTTGGCGAACCTATGGCACAGGTGCCAAAGGTAGCACGCAGAGCCCTTTCTGTGGGCACCCGACATCACCCCCTTCACAGCCACCTGCATTCAGGTTTAATTGCTGTATTGGCACTTTGCGAAAAATTAGTGGGTTTTGAATCAGTTTGGGCACTCGGTCTCTAAAAGGTTCGCCACCACTTATCTAGATGATTAAATAGAAATTAGGGTATTTGTCACACTATGCTCATTGACTGCCTTTCTGTAATGTCTGCGGTTGCACCTGTTTTTAGAAATACCCTTTCACAATCGACCTTCCTTGAAAGGTGATGTCCTAATTCTTGAAAACTCATGTAATTTACCCCCTCCTATTGCTAGAATTGCCAGGATGCATGTAATCAACACACTGTCTGTGTTAATAAGCTATTGGCACCTCGGAACAATGTTTTTATACAATTTGGTTAGTCCCATTTTACACTATTCACCCACTATGTACATTGTACTTTGAACCTCTGCTCTGTATGTGAGGCAGTCGATTGTATTCATGAAAATTCATCAAGAAATAAAAGTGTTAGTCTGAAAGGCACCACTATATTTTTGTTTCTTTTTCTTGTTTATTTGTTGCTGTTGTTTTTGTTTAACCCCATTAAGTCTCTCCAGACTGAAAGCTTCTTGCAAATCTATGTATGGTCAATACTGTTTTGTCTTCCAAACTTCTAAACTTTTTAAAGTTCTAGACCTTGAGCTGATCTTAGAAGAAAGGCACCTCAGAAGAGAGATGTTAGGGCTTTAATAAATAATGCTCTGTGTGGAGATGTATGGATTAGAAACCATTCTTCCTCTCTCATGATAGAAGAACTACAGGGTCATCCACTAAAGCTGGATGATTAGAGACTTCAGAGCAGAGATTAAGAATCACTGTCTTTGCAAAGTGCATAGTTAGCCTATGTAGTTTGCTGCCACTGGGTGCAGTGGATGTCTTTAAAAGCACACCAGAACATGCCTATTTCCTGTTGTGTCATAAATATAATCCTTTCATTAACAGAGATGGTATGACTCTGTATATAAGCTATGTAAAAGGGTAAGTGCTCATCCTGCTTGTGGCAAATATTCTAATGCTGGAATGGCTCTGTCCAAACAGGACCTTCTGAAGAAGAATGTTTTTTGAGAGGAGAACATCACGCTCTGTATCCCAGAAAACAAGTGACTGAGAAAGAGAAATGGGAACAAAGACTGCAAGAAGACTGGGAAAACTGTGTGGTAAGAAGGTATTTTGTATTTGAGATTGTGAAGGAACATGGCTGCTCCACCATTTTGTGTGTCATCTTAGGTTGATGAGGGAAGAATACAGTACAGGCATAGTAGAGGTGCCTCTTGTTCCCCCATCAAGAAGCTTTAAAACGTTTCCAGAGAGGTGATTTGACCCAGAAAATGGTAGAGGAGAATGTTCCCTCAGCACCACTTTGTACATCAAATCTGGAGTTTCTTCACCCCAGCTCTCACTTGGGGAGAAGAGACTGTGGACCAGCTGGGATGGGCAGATTTTAAAGCTTTCCTTTGTAGGTTTTTGCCAATGAAAATCTGTCTTGCCCCTCTCCTGCCCCATGCAAAATCTGGCACTAGATGAATTAGTTTGGGTCCAAGTGCATGCTGGGAAATAGTTTCATTGAGCAACCTATCTCTGTTGGTGGTTCAAATCAATTAACTCAACAAGACCTATTTCTACATTTCTCATCTCTGTCAGGATTTAAATCTTTCTTATCAAGATTTGGGAGACCTTTACCAGATAGAAAACTGTACACGAATTCTGCGTCGATTAATTCGAGTGGAGAGACTTTGGTTGGTGGACAACTCCTTGTCAGATCTAAGTGCCATATGCTTGCCAAGGTAATTTTTCTTGTTTTAATTATCAAGGCTTTTCCAAGCACTAGCTGGGCCAATGCCAGTGCTAGGAACGCCAGTGCTATGAACATGCATTTGCAGTCACAGTTCTAAATGTTAATCAGGATGAATTTCCCATTTACCATAGCAGAATAATAATTTTTTGTGTTTTAGAGGTGTGTGTGTGTGTGTGTGTGTGTGTGTGTGTGTGTGTGTGAGAGAGAGAGAGAGAGAGAGAGAGAGAGAGAGAACATAATTGTTTTAAGTTGAACTTTCTCTTTTCCTTCAGTCCCTGATGTATGACAGGTGCTTATGCATTTTACAGATGCAAAGAACTGAAACTCAACAAAAATCATTTTACATCATTCAAGCAGCTGCCAAAAATACCCGCGATCCAACATTTGTCCCTAGAGGAGAACAATATTGAGACCCTAGATGGATTGTCAGCCTTTAGACGCACTCCACTACAATCTCTTGTACTCAGGAGGAACCCCTGTGAGTTTCATGAAAACTACAGGCAGCTGTAAGTTCTTGCCTACTGTTAAAGTGTGTTTAGTCAACAATTGTTCCCCTAGGAGCTGAAGGGATAATGCAAAGCACTTATGAGAGATGATTGGCGCCATTGTGTGGAAATCATTACATGGAGTAAGGATTTCCAAACTTTGTGCCAATCATGCATTTTGCCATTTGACTATTGGACCATTGGTTCTTGTGTCATCTGCACCAGGAATCTATGGATAATGTGCAGCTTCCTGGTTTATCAGCAGGAAGGTATGGCAGAGCTAAATCCTTCCAATTCTTTTGGCTTGACAAGCTAAGAAATATTTGAGATGTCACAGCTGAAGTGCTGAACCTAACATTAACCAAACTGAGGCAAGTGGCTCTGCTAGCAGAACACTAGAGGCAGCAAAAGTTTGGCTGTCCCAGATAGCTTGTACTCTGCTGTTTTGCACAGAATCAGCAGTAATGGCAAGTCCTATAAGCCATCAAAATAAAATATTATCTTGCTCCCGTATTCTGCACCCATATGTTCATCACCAGGGAGAGCAGGTAGTTTAATTGATAAAACCTGCCTTCAAGGGATCTGTCAGATAATAGTCTTGGCCCTTTGTCCAACAGCACTTTCTCTGTAAGACTCCCTCATAGTCAGGTCATACTTAAGAAACATCAAGCACAGTGGTGCCCAAACGTTGTCCCTCCCGATGTTTTGGGCCACAACTCCCAGAATTCCAAGCCTAGATTGCCAATGACGAAGCACTCTGGGAGCTGTGGTCCAACACATCTGGAGGGACAAAGTTTGGACACCCCTGATCTAGCATCACTGAAGGAGTCAGAGTGGGGCTGAACTGATTGATCCAGGGCCAGTATTTCTTTTGGTAGCACAAGAGAATGTTGCCACCACTGGTTCAATCACAGCTTGAAAAATGTCCCTTTAATGAACTACAACTCCCAGAATTATAGTCCAACAATTAATGCTTCCTAGGTCAGCCTCAGATATGTTACTGCTTGAAGTCACATCGCAAATGGATTTCCCCATCCCCAGGCCAAGATGCATGCTATCATAGAATCATAGTATCATGGAGTTGGAAGGGGCCTATCAGGCCATCATCTCCAAACAGCTGTTCAATGTGGGAATCCAAGTTAAAATCCAACTGAAAGATGGTTGTCTATGTGTCTGTTGAATGCCTCAAGTGCTGGAGTGTTCACCAACTCTCAAGGTTATTGTTTCCATTACTCTATCAGTTAGGAAGCTTTCTTGTAAAGGTGAAGGTAACGGTTCCCCCCTCACGTGAGTGCTAGTTGGTTCTGACTCTAGGGGCGGTGCTCATGTCTGTATTCAAGCCGAAGAGCCAGTGTTGTGCAAGACCATGGCCACGTGCCCATCATGGCTGCAAGGAAACACTGTTTTATCTTCCCAGTTTTTACCATGGTACCTATTTATCTACTTGCATTTTAAGTGCTTTTGAACTGCTAGGTTGGCAGGAGCTGGGGTTATCAGTGGGAGCTCACTCCACTGCGTGGCACCCGGGATTCGAACTGCTAAGCTGCCGACTTTGCAGCTGGCAGTTTTCAGAGCCTTTGTCTACTGAGCCACCATGCCCCATAAGCTTTCCTGATGTGTAGCCAAATTTGGCTTCCTGGAAGCTTCCTGCACTGTGGAATGACTGCAGACAGTTCCTACAGCATTTGTAGATGGCTATTGTATCTCCCTTTATTTCCCAGTTCCTTCAGTTTCTCCTGAAAGTCAACCAACTTATTTATCACCTGAGTCAGAACATGCTGCAAGCACTCTTTATGGGCACTAAAAATAGAATAATGGTAAATATACAAGAACTTACTGTCCATTCAATGCCAAACAAAATATTGTGGATTTGGCATCATTCTGCCAAATCTAAGGACAGGTATACTTTCTGTGGCCATCTTGCCACTCCCACTCCCAAAACCCTTGAGAGCACCACGACTGCAAAAGCATTATCCCCAAAACTTCTCAGAATGATTAAGTGTTCCATAGTGCCAGCTCTTCTTTTTGGAAAAGAAATTGTGCCCGTCAGAAACTCAGGTAAACAGTGGTGAGATTTTCTCTCCTGCCTGTAAGTCTTTTCATTCTCAGAAAAATCCCAGAAATGGGATTGCAAAATGTGGACCATTGTAGCTTAATACTGTACCCTTCAGTCAAACCATCTCCATTTGCAGATGAAAGAGGGAATCATAGAATCAGAGGCCAAAATCCTGTTGCTTAGCATGGTAAGTTGCACTAATGCAGACACATTGAACCCAGTTAGTTCTATCACATTGTAAATTGCTGTTCGGGTAAGCCCATTGACATCAACTGACCTTGTAAATGTTGACTCAACAAATGTCATTGTGTCAATGGCCCTACTTGAATGCATTTTACTATACAGTACTAAGCAACAGGTTTTTAGCTGTAGAATCACAACGCTGGAAGATATTAGCAAAGCAAAAGCAAAGTGTTCTGCTTATATACCGCCCCATACCACTTCAAGTAGTCTCTGGGCAGTTTACAGTTTTAATTACAGTAATGCATGCTACACATTCCCCCCACACAAGCTGGGTACTCATTTTACCAACTTCAGAAGGATGGAAGGCTGAGTCAACCATGAGCCTGCTACCTGGGATTGAACCCCAGGTCATGAGCACAGTTTTACCTGCAGCACAGGCATTTAACCACTGCGCCACAGGGGTCATTGCACCCAACCCCTTGTCAGTGCAAGAAATCTACAGCTAATGGACCCCGATAGATGGCTATCCAATCTCTTCTTATAAATCTGAAATGAAGTGAACACTGTAGGAACAATGGCTTGAACCCAACTACTGTAGAGTCAGTGGGAACAGATTTAAGAGGCACTGAATTAAATGGGTCTGCTCTAGCCGGGAGTAACAATTTGATTTAGACTAGTGAAGTAAAGGTCAATGGAATGGGATAATGGAAATTTTAATATGTTCTTAAATTTTGTTTCCTTATAGCGTGTTCTCTAGCTTGCCAAACTTGAAAGTGCTGGATGGAATTGTGAAACTGCCAGAGGACTCTCCCCAACCAGAAACAAGCTTTCTCTCTAAAATATGCACCATACTATAACATTATATTTTTGCGATGGGACTAAATGAACTGCCACAATTAAAGGAATAAAACCAATGAATACTCAAGTCTGTTTCTGGAGATACCGGTTGTGATCAACCTGGAGTTCTAGCCATGCCAAAGAAATGTCCAAAATATACATTGCAGAAAAGAAAGCACGAAGCAGCAGCAACTTCTGCTATCTCACCATGTTTATGTGCATGTGCATATCTTTGTTCAGAGTCCTTTCTCCCAGTCCTTATGTCCATGGAATTCTCCACCAAGAAATGCACAAGGGCCTGGCATTCCATCTGAACTTCAAAATACCTCCACAAGGTAGTAGGGACTGAGAGGTGATGTCTAACCCAGTTTTCCCAGGGAGTTTCATGGCTAAGTGAACAGCTGAAGCTGATTCTTTCTGGGTCTTCTGACAGTATCTGTGTGATTACACAGATAGCTTTCAGATCATTCAAAAATGGGACATTAAAGGCAGAAATTTCTTTCCTCATTCTCATGGACTTTGCAGGTCGATGTTCTTTCAAATGGGTAGGAGACCAGATGTGCCCCTTTTCTATTACACAGTGGAAAGGAAAAAATGTGAGATTGGCTCAATTACATTGGTAGGAACAAATTTTAATTCTAATTATTCATTCCACCAAAATTATTTTTGAGGGAGGCTAAGATGCAAATAGATGAACCTTCTGATTCTTCAAGATTCGACTAGATATTTCCCAAACCAAGAAAGCTTGGTTTGCCTTACTCTGTTTCATTAGTCACTGCCACTGCAGGGAAGGCTTCCCAGAGCATTCTTACCCCCTTGATGCCTTATACTAAGAAAGACATTGTGGGTTACATGGCCCCAAACAATGCCTATTTCACTCCCACTTCCCTGCAACTGATTCCATGTAATGTTTAAAAAATAACTTTAAACATGGTGCCCGTTTAGACAAAGTGCCTCTCGTAGATTGTGAACAACCTGAAAACAAAACAGTTCTTTAAACACATTATTTTAGCTTTATGGAAATGTGAAGATCTAAAGGACTAGAATGGATTTGTAATTGGTTAACTGATCGCATCCAATGGGTGATCATAAATGACTTCTCTTTAGCTTGGAGAGGCATGAACCAGGGTTCTGTTGTGGGCGAGGTGCTATTCAATATCTTTATTAATGACTTGGATGAAGGAATCAAGAGTTGGTTGGGGTGGCTCATTCCCTAGAGGACAGGATGAAAATCCAAGAGGACCTTGACAGAGGCCAATGTAGGGTGGCACATCTAGGTAAAAAGAATGCACAGATATAGGATGGGAGACACCTGGCTGGAAAATAGTACCTGTGAAAGGGGTCTGGGAGTCTTGGTGGCCCACAAATTGAACACGAGTCAGCAGTGTAACGCGGTGGCCAAGAAAGCCAATGTGATTCTTGGTTGCATCAACAGAAGCGTCTAATTCAAGGAAGTGGTAGTACCACTCTATTCTGCTCTGATCAGACCCCACCTGGAGTACTGTGTCCAGTTCTGTGCACCTCAATTTAAAAAGGATGTTGAACAGGTCCAGAAGAGGGCAACCAAGATGGTTGAAGGTCTGGAAGAAATGCCCTACAAGGAGAGGTTTAGGGAGCTGGGGATGTTTAGCCTTAGAATAAGAAGGCTGAGAGGGGATATGATAGCTAGCTACATTTAAATATTTGAAAGGATCTCATACAGAAGAGGGGACTGGTTTGTTTTCCATGACTTCAGAGACTAGGACGCAGGGCAATGGTTTCAAACTGCAGGAAAAGAGATTCAATTTAAACATTAGGAAGAACTTCATGATGGTTAGAGCTGTTCGGCAGCGGAATATGCTGCCATGGAGGGTGGTAGAGTCTCCTTCTTTGGAGTTTTTTAAGCAGAGGCTGGATGGCCACCTGTCAGAAATATTGTGATGGGGGGTTACTGCATGGCAGGGGGTTGGAGTAGATGACTCTTTGAGGTCTCTTCCAACTCTATGAGTCTATGATTCTATGATTCTATGACTATTAATCAATTAAAGTGCATGTGATTTATGTTCTTTAACTTCATGACAGCCTATTCTCATACTACTAGAAACAGCAGAATGAAATGGATAGGTGGCACATTCAGGAGAGACAACACATTATAAAAGTATGACATTTCTTCCTAACTATTCTTTAGAAAGGCATATTTTTAAAGAATGATGGCAATGCACAAGGAGTAGGTCTGTTGCATGACTATTACTCAGGGCACTTAAATGAAAGTTAAGAAGCAGCAAATGTCTGATTCTACATATTGGGAATAAAAGACCTAATAATTCATATGAATGTGGAATATGTTACTGCCAATAAGCAAGTCTACCAAGATTTGTAAGCCTGGCCCAAGATATTTGTTGCCTGTGGCAAAGAAGAAGATGACTCCTTACTATTCCACATACAAAAGTCCCCAAGACTTACAGTTAAACCTTTATTTCTTTCCCTGGTGCAAGGAAAGAAAGAAAGAAAGAAAGAAAGAAAGAAAGAAAGAAAGAAAGAAAGAAAGAAAGAAAGAAAGAAAGAAAGAAAGAAAGAAAGAAAGAAAGAAATTGCTTAGGGAGGAGCAGTTAGCAAATTGTGTTTCATAATTAATTTACAACATAACTCATTACAGTGGCAGGTAAGTAACTTGTTTCCATTAATAACTGAGTCGATGGCTTATTCTGTTATTTATTATTTGTCTACTTTTTAAAGTTCATTCCTTCTGATTGGGTGCTGGAGAAAAGCATATAAAAGTCAGAAAGTGGTCTAAAATATAGAAAACAAAATCTTCAAAATGTCCAATACATATACAGTGGTACCTTGTATAAAGGAATTAATTTGTTCCAAATGAAATTCTGTTAAGCAAATTTTCCTTTATGCAAATTTCCCATGAATGCATTGAAAATGCATTAATCCTTAATCTTGACCGTTTTTCTGTTGTACTGATTTGAAATGTTTTCCTTTAAGTGGATTTTCTGTTAAGCAAACTGCTTGTTATACGAGCATCCACTGTACTGTATTTAGCTTCTTTCCAATAATGAAGAAAAGGGATAAGTAACATTATGCATTGCATGGGAAGACAGAGCACTGATATGCTCTACTTACCCATCCAAATAAACCCTGTTTACAGGTAATGTTGTTACTTGATATATAATAATTATGTGCCATCAAGTCTAGAGTTTTCTAGGCAGAGCGTACTCTGGTTTGTTCTTTTCATCTTCTGGGGGCCTGCTGGAACTGTGCAGCTTGTCCAAGTACAGACAGGTTGGCTATTCTGGAATGTCTGTGAAGCTTCTCAGTTATCCAGATGAGTTTATCTGGAAGTTGAGTCATGGCTACTGGACTTCTTTTTCTTGAGAGACAGAAATGTTTCGCTGCTTATCCAAACAGCTTCATCAGTCTGAATACAGCTAATGTGGGTCCTCCATCTTATAGTCAGTGTTGACCTCTTATCACCCTGGTCTAAAATAGGCTCATAAGATGAACAACGGCCTGAATAGGCTTGTTAGGTAGACAATAGTATCCATAGCCTTAAGATGAACAATGGCCTAAGGTGCTGAAACCTATAAAGTATGGGTCATTAGCTATGGCCTTGGTGGTGAAGGTTTTCTGATTTGGCTGGATATTGTTGAAAGCACACCCTGATAATTAGCAGATAGACTATGCCTGAGGTCCCTATCTGTGTTGAGAGAGGAATGGCTTCACTGACTCCTCTCTCAAACCACCTATCTTCTCTGTTTTACATGTGTACATCCTCCTCTTTGAATGAGTGTCCTTTCTGGGATGAACAGAGAAGAAACAAATTCCCAACCTCTGGTTTCACAGCTAGGAACTTAACCCACTGGGCTGTCCAGCCTGGACCATCCTGCTTCCCATTCCTATTATGGAGCACCGGATGACAGGTACATGGAGATTTATTTGCTTCATCCACATGAGTTGCAGATTTATTATAAAAGGAAAGTAACAGGTCATGTGAAAATATCACTCTTTAAATTCTTTAGGATACCATTCAGAGAATCATAGAATCATAGAGTTGGAAGAGACCTCAAGGGGCATCTAGTCCACCCCCCTGCCATGAGGGAACCCCATCACAATATTTCCGACAGATGGACATCCAGCCTCTGCTTAAAAACCGTCAAAGAAGGAGACTCCACCACCCTCCGTGGCAGCATATTCCACTGCCGAACAGCTCTAACTGTCATGAAGTTCTTCCTAATGTTCAAATGGAATCTCTTTTCCTGTAGTTTGAAACCATTGCCCCGAGTCCTAGTCTCTGAAGCCATGGAAAACAAACCTGTTCCCTCTTCAATATGATGTCCTTTCAAATATTTAAACATACCTATCATATCCCCCCTCAACCTTCTTTTTGTAAGGCTAAACATTCCCAGTTCCCTAAGTCGTTCCTCATAAGACATTTCCTCCAGACCCTCAACCATCCTGGTCACCCTCCTCTGCATCCGCTCGAGGTTGTCAACATCCTTTTTAAATTGAAGTGCACAGAACTGGACACAGTACTCCATGTGGGGTCTGACCAAAGCAGAATAGAATGCTACTATCACTTCCCTTGATCTAGACACTATGCTTCTGTTGATGCAACCAAGAATCACATTGGCTTTCCTGTGTTGTTATGTGTAATAATAAAATCACATTCATTCCACCTTCCTCCTCCTCCTCCTCCTCCTCCTCCTCCTCCTCGGGTGGTTGAAAGCAAATCCTTCGTATTCATTGCAAAGCAGCTTTTACTTTGGCCACAGATGTGGCCATTCATAAATGTGATAGAATTTGTGGCTAGCATTCTTCAACTTTCACTACTTTAAAAAAAGAAAAATTGAATTTAATACTTACACTGATTGATGCCTTGATCTATTTAGGCACATGCATAAAACACACCGGGGCACAGTTATGGGGATTACAGTCAGAGGCAGGCTATTAAGCCATTCCAGAGCCATCATTTTTCAATTGTGATCTCCATTTCAGATACTTGAACATGAGTGCACGCTCGCACGCAAGCGCGTGCGCGCGCACACACACACACACACACACACACACAGAGAGAGATATATTCTGTGCACTTAATAACTGAAGATGCCAAGAATAAGGAATAGTGGGGTTCACAGCCAGTACACACGAGGCATCAAAACAGAGGGATAAATAAATGTAATTGATTTGGGAAGAATGTGGAAGGCACACATAGCAATCAATGAGCAACAAAACACAAAACTCATGAATAGTCAAAGCACTCAAGAAAACTCACAGTGTCCCTGAAACTGGCAGAAAGACATTTTTGAAAGAGAGGACAAAGCAATTGATAAAGAAGATTATGCCTATTTCCCGAACACAGGCATCCTCCACAGATGAGGTGGGCATTCCTTTAACAAACTGGCAGTGTGCAATCCTGCTACAGTGAGGAGTCAGAACAGCTAGTTTAGAAGTAATTAGTTATATTGAAAGTTTCAAAGTTTGTGCTTTCCATGGTGGCCCCCAAAGCAATGCATGGGGAAACTGCTCTATAAAAAGAGAACAGAACAGAATAGTTCTTCAAAATTAAACTCAAAATAATTTTTAACACAGCTACTCCAATCTTTTAAGAGGCACCTACAAGAGTTACTTGAAGGTATGTTTGGAAAAAAACAACAACTCCAAAGGTGACTTGCTCTTGTTCTGTGATACAAAACACACTTCCTTAGTCCACTTACTTTTCAACACAACATCAGAAGAGATTACACATGACAACACAAGGAGGCACTTACACAAGGAGTTATTCTTCCTTCACTTTCCGGTAAACCCACGCTCCCGAATGTGTGAGAAAGTACAATAGTTTTAAATGGTACTGCTACATGCTAAACAAGTCAAGGTACCACTTCTGAAGACAGATGTTATATTCTTCAAAACAAAACAAAACAAAACAAAACAAAACAACTCTACAGTTTATGAATGTGAGATATTGTAGTTTTTGATGCATAATTCAAAACACAACAAAGTGGCACGATGCCAGACCCACATTTCCAGGAGAGAAGAAAGGATGCCAAGCACTATATAGTAAAGGGCAGCCTGGACGCTGACAACACCAATGGCATCCATCAAGAGGGTCTGGATACCCTACCGTTCACACTTGTTAGAAAAACCCAGCCCTGATCATTGCCTTGTGTTTGAGGGAGAAGTCATCAACTGATAAAAAAGGAATCTGCGGCTGAGATTCTCCTTACTTGGAGTCACTGCACAACTTTCTGACTATAAATGCTGATCATGTCATTTGGTGCTAATATTATAACCTAGTACTGTAATAATGAACTTTGAACTGCACATCCGGAAGATACTCTATGGATCATCAAGTCCAGCCGGTCTTAAGGAGGCACAGTGGGGAGCTGAACTCCCGTCCTTGATGTTTAACATTTCAAATTCTGCCCTTCCATCAGCTTCTCGAGCTCCTTAGGGGTCCCTTTCAACTTGGGAGACCCTTTGGGAGCCTCAGAATGGGGGAGGGCAGAAAAAACTGTGGCAGAAGTCATGCTGGTGGGAAAGGGATCATCTATAGCAATATGAACTACACAACACATGGATTGGGGGCAAGTGTCTCTCTGAGTCGCAGGTGTGTTCTGTGTGTCTCGCTGGCGTGCACACTCGTGTGCTCTCCTGCGTGGCCCTCTCACCTGGGCTCAAGGCTTTTATTAGTTCCAGTAAACAAGCATCACACATACGTCACAAGAGAGGAGAGGGGATTAGGGTCCTGGACAGGCCTGTAGCTCCTCACATACAAAATGCCTTATCTGGGAGGAAATCCTTGCCAGTGGGGGAAGAGCGGGCTGTGGGCTGATCACGTAGACTTCCAGATATTCCTCCTAATCTCTTGGTGCCAGGCCCTGTTCCTTTGCCCTGCAGGTTCCTGAGTCACTGTTGTGTTCTTAGAGTAACATTTGAACTGCCTGAATTTTGGAGCAGATGAATAATAAAGAGGAAGGATCCAAACTTAGCTTAGCTCCAGCCAAGCTCCAGCCAAGCAGAAACTGATCAAGCTCCCAGGCATAGTAAATTAGAGACAGGTGTAGGATGTGGGAGCTTAAGGCTGGAGGGTAGGATTCTGGCCTATCCAATCAGAGCCCAGAAGGCTGTTTAAACCATCCAATGGCTGGCCGCGGGGAAATCCTGGGAGTGTATATAAACAGGCCTTTGGGTCGTTTTAGCAGTTGTTTTTATCCCTATGTAATCTCTCTCTCTCTGTGTGTGATGGAATAAAGAACTGAATTATCACTTTGGGTGTTGTCTGGTTCCGTCAGACCCACTACATGACAGTCAGACTGCTGGTCTTCGCTTGCTCATGGGGTCATCTGGGAGCCTGGCTTTCCACACTGTGGCCTGCCCTTCTTGGGAGTGACTGGGCTAATTGGCTTGCTCCAGTGTTTGCCAGGGCCTATTGGGGTTCAGAGCCTCCACCTGGGCTCCCCACAATCATCACCAGTGATGTTGAGAGATTAACCCATGTCTCTCTCCAACAATCCAAAAAGTCTTCCCATTTTGAAAGCCCCCCCCCCAAGGGAGTATCAGAATCAAGTGGAGACAGTGGATAGGATATTTATTTATTTATTTATTTATTTATTTATTTATTTATTTATTTATTTATATACCACCCAACTTTCCAAGGAACTCTGGGGGGGGGTTCACAACAAAAGAATCGATACGAATCATCATACAAACATGTATTAAAACCCAATCAATCAAAGCATTAAAATAAAAGAAACAGAGGATATAAGATGGCAGCAAAAGCACAAAACCCACCATTAGTCACCAAAAGCAGACTGGAAGAACCAAGTTTTTAATTGCTCCCTAAAGGCTGAGAGGGGCTCCAAGGTCCTAATATCGCCGGGAAGGTGATTCCACCAGATGGGACCTGCCACAGAAAAGGCACGATTCCAGGTGGAGGTCTTATGAGCTTCCTGTGGGGTATCGACTCTGAGCATTAGGACCTGCGATGATCTAGTGGGCCTGGCCAAAGATGATCTTGGGATGATAGGCTCCATCAGATAGGCTGGTTCCAAAAAGTGTTCTGCTTATACACCCATACCACTTCAAGTAGTCTCTGGGCAGTTTACAGTTTTTTTAATTACAGTATGGAGGCTACACATTGCCCCTCCCCCAGCAAGCTGGGTATTCATTTTACCGACCTTGGAAGGATGGAAGGCTGAGTGAACCTTGAGCCTGCTACCTGGGAGTGAACCCCAGGTTGCGAGCACAGTTGCAATACAGGCATTTAACCACTGTGCCATGGGGCTTGGCACCGTGGAGGGTTTTGTAAATAAAAACCAGTTATCTTAAATTAAAGAACAACATCAATGGCTGATGACACCATCACTGTTTATGACGGCAGAATTGCACAAGAGAATTTCAGTCTTTATATAGTGAAGTAATTGCTTTATTCTGTCTTCATCCAAGAAATATTATAAGCCATTGAGTTGATTCCAAGTTATGGAGACCCACTCAGTGGTTTTCTAAGTACAAAATACTCAGAAGTGATTTACTTGTCCCCCGCCTCTCGTATTGACCAACTATATTCAATCAGATTTACCAGATTACTCGCCAAATTCTGACATATTCAGAATGAAAAACATTTCATTTCTCCACATGTTCTTTTTAAAAATGGGAAATTATAATATCAAGACCTCTTATGGCACAACACTGGGGCATGCTTCCCTTGGCTTGTCTGGTTGTAAAGGTTCTATTTTGGAAGGGAAGTGTGAGTTTTAATATTCAAGATTCATATCTATTAGGGTACCTTTAAATGAAAAGAATCCTGTCCTGGGATCAGGAGGCCTCACTAACTGGTCTATTAAATGCTTCACAAGGCTTTAATTCCCTCTTTTGTTTTGTTCAATACATATCATCCATCATTACGATCAACATGCTCAACATTTGTAGGTCGGTAACTGCTATGTAGCCCACGTAGCAACTATAAATCATAGGTGGAGCAGGTGCATCTACAGAAGCAGGCAAAATCAATCATGGTTCTCATCAATTCCAGTATTGTACACGGCGTCCTTGGGCAGTCTTTAAAAGGCAAACACTTCTTCAAGAGCGGTGTCTGAATTGGGATATAAGAATGTTGGGGGAAAATGACTAATAAAAAAAAAATGCATGGAACAGTATTGCAAACTTTTGTAACATCAAGCGGTACGCAGGCCAAAGGAGTAAGGGTCCAACTTGACCTGGAATGCGCAAGAGAAAGTCTTTCAATGAGAAAGAAAGAAAATCAACATGGGCAAGAGGAAGTCTTTCAATGAGAAAGAAAGAAAATCAACTGAAATGATCTGACTGGGAGTTGAGTCATGGCTACTGGACTTCTTTTTTGAGAGATAGAAACGTTTCGCCATTCATCCAAACAGACCGATGAAGCTGTTTGGATGAACAGCGAAACGTTTCTATCTCTCAAAAAAGAAGTCCAGTAGCCATGACTGAACTCCCAGTTAAACACACCTGGATGACTGAGAATCTTCAGAGATGAGTGCGTGTCTGCTTAATCAACGCACGACAGTTGTATCTGGCAAAGAAAATCTCCAGTTGGTTTTCAAAAATGAGCAAGGGACATTAAAATGCTAAATGTCACCTTTCAAAAGGATGTTTTTATCATAATCATTTCAAGGAAAGCAAAATGAATATCATTAACAAACAAGGCCATGGTGGGGGGAAAAAACAGATTTGCCAGGGCTTGTAAAAAGTATAAAATATCTAACCAACCTAACTACCATATATTTTTAGTGTCTATAAGCCTTTTATCTGAATATACACTATTTTTTTATAACAACTGCTGTATAATATAATAGATATTCATTTGTTGTCCCTTTGTTGTAATGCAGTTTAACATAGCCCCTGAAGAAGGCTTCCCAAGCCGAAACGAGTTGGGCTTTTGTTTTAATAAAGCACGTTTTTGTTTAGCATCCAGAGACTCTGTCTCTTCTGACTTGTTGGTTCCTTTGGGTGCTCCAATTCTTTTGGCTTTTGGCTTTACCTCCCTACTGGCAAAATGTCCAGGTTACACTTCAAAGGCTTACCTCCAGTGATCTTCCCATGTCCACCTCTGTATAGCTTTGGATCAGTGCTACCAACACAGGCTCTAGGTTTTAGGAAACATGATATCCTTTGAAGAACCTACATCTCCTCACTGCTGATTTTTTTTAGCCTCTTCCTCTGGGCCCAATCCACACTATTGTATGTCCACCCCTCCCCCATCTGCCATCTTGCTTTAGTATTATTATTCTGAATCTTTTTTAAGATTTCTTTTTAAACCTTGGGTTCCGCTGTTTGCTGTTCATTCTTTTTATGTTTACTTTGTGGAACTGATTATTATTTCTGTTGAATTATGGTATATTACACCATTTGGGAAAATCTGGCAGTAAATAAATAAATAAATAAATAAATAAATAAATAAATACTATTGCTGAGAAGTAGTTTTCAGAACACAAAATAATGTAGAAAATAATATGAAGTAAGGAAGTGTAATCTCCAGGCTTAAAACCATGGTACTTCAAGGGCCAGATGCAGGGGAGTGGTATCAGGAGACAAATATATAGTCTTGTGCACTCCCAGATGCATCTGGTGGGGCCACTGTGAGATACAGGGAAGCTGGACTAGATGGGCCTTTGGCCTGATCCAGCACGGCTCTTCTTATGTTCTTATGTTCTTGTGAGAGATTAAAAGATGTGTTGGAGGTTGGTTTGGTTTGCTTGCTTGCTTTTCTAGAGCTACATCCAGGTTGGGACTCTTAAACGTCTTTCCTTTTTCTCTCCCCAAGGTCACTTTCTGCTTCTCCTGTTTCTCCCCCACCCTTTTCCTCAGTTATTACAGTGGATGCCAGCACAAACACAGAAACCAATGCAGTCTCCACCCAGCCTTCTGTAACAATGTTCAGCGACTGTTTTATCTCCCTGCATTAAAAGGATTTCTTAAATTATTAAACAGCTAATCTGAGAGAGCCTGAGTATGGATGCAACACAAGATTAGGATTGAGACTCATCCTGTCCAGAGTCAAATAAGTCAAAAAAAAATTACCTCTAGAAGAAAAACAACATCAAGGACACAATTAAATAAATGCAACCGGCACAGGAGTTATTATGCTTTTATTTAAAAATCTTTTATTTCCAATTATCTTTTTCTTTTCTTTTTATTAGGAAGCTTTTAAAAAAATGAGTTTGAATTCAACAGGAGCACAGCCCGAAGTGGACACTGCTGCATATTTAGAACAGGACCTGCCTAGGCGGTAGAAAAGGAGATTTCAGGGTTCCATTTTCTTCCAGAGATAACAAGCGACCGAGATGAAGTTAATAAAGCAAGATATTTTCTTGTGGACCAAATCCAACAACATTTAGTCTTTCCTTCTATAACTGCATAATTGGAAGCTGCCTCAGTATTTTACATTTTCTGGCAGTCAGGAACTGAATCACGCTCTCCAACAAACAGCAGCTGTACAGTCAGGGACAGCTCCCAAATCGTGATGGATGGCCAGTAGCATAACTATCTCAGAAATTAAAGAGAAGTAGATCATCCTCAGCAAAATAAATGCATTATTAAGAGGCTCTCCCAGAGGCACTTGACGATAAGCTTTTCAGAGAGGAGAAAAACTAAATTAACAGAATGCATTCGTACCAAATGCCAACTAAATGCCAAAGTCAAATCTCCATGTTCTTATTTACTGTTTCAGTCCCTTTCTTCTGGCAATTGTTCCCCTGCGGCATATTTTCAAATCTAGAAGGCATGTCACTGGTTATTCCTTAGAAGGGACTCTGTTTGAAATAAAGCTGTCATGGCTAATGACAATTTCAGATTACACACACACACACACACACACACACACACAGAGAGAGAGAGAGAGAGAGAAAGAGAGAGAGCTCTGAAAGCTGACCCAAATAATCCCTGTTTGAGGTTTGTTCGAATGAGCTTTCGTGCTGATTTATGGGTATGAAAGCCTCGTGGCAGCACAAACTGTCCCTCTGCATGCATTCAGTTCTCTTGCCATTCCTAAAAGCAAAAACCAAAGTGTTCTGCTTATATACCACCCGATAGCACTCAAAGCACTCTCTAGGCAGTTTACAATTTAATTATGCAAGCTACACGTTGCCCCTGCAGTAACTGGGTACTTACTTTACTAACCTCGGAAGGATGGAAGGCTGAGTCAATCATGAGCCGGCTACCTGGGATTGAACCCCAGGTCATGAGCACAGTGATAGCTGCATAGGCTATATGCAAAATATGCAAAACATTGCTAGGTGATTCCAGTTTTTGACTCTTTGCACGCTTTTGGTGATCATACCTATACAAATATAGCCCGCCGCCCCAACACCACCATAAATGCTTTTCCATCATGGGAAATCATGAAAGAGGACAGAAATAAAAGCCAGCTTTGGAATTAGGCATGAGATCTCACAAGATGCTTGCTTCTCTTACAGTGATTCAGGAACACCCTTTTGTATAATGGCTCACTTTTGTCCAGTGGCTGCCCCTTTGGGAGAGAAACATTAGATTAATTTGCAGATCAATTGTGCAAAAGAAGCCTGGCCGGTGGGGGGGGGAGGGGAGCCAGGGAAATGTCTCTTTGGAGGATGAAGGTTTTACAGCCATCTAATTGTATAGCTGGCATCTTGTCAGATATGAGACATCTCAATGATTTTGCCAAAACTGGGGAAGTAATTGAAGTTTTTGGAGGAGGTGGGGGAGAAGCAGCAAAGCCAAAGCCTGGAAAAACTCCTTTATGGAGTCGATCCGCCTCATAGTTTGTTGGCCTTGTTTAGTTTTCCTCGTCATCCATCTTTCTCTTTTAAACACCGAGATCTGGGAATGTAGAAACGTTCTCCCAGATCCTTCAGAAAGACTTCTAAACAACAGAGTGCAGGCCAGGGAGCTTTTGCGCTGCCCTTATATTCACACTGCTTTCAACCTTACCCTGATGTGTACTTGTTCTTGAGCAGCACACAAGGGCACTTTTTCACCCATATAGAAATCCTGCCCAACTGGGTCTTCCCACAGCCGGAAGAACCTGTATGCTTAAGGCTGCTGGGTGCTGAAACCAAAAAGCACCACCAAAGAGGCAGGCATTGCAGGTGGGAGTGTTGGGAGGGGCCAGTGTTTCTCTGCATCCTGCAGGGCAGCATTTAAACCCGCATTGGGAAAACAGTTTCCCTCTCAGCCATGTTACACATCTAGTCACCATGAGGTGATAAATTGGTGAGTACACTTCGGGACCACAAAAATAAAGAAGAGATTTAGCAGCTTGTATCAATTGTCCCTTGGATTCCCTTACATCCCTTGACATATTATCTCAAACAGTCGCTAGAACGGACTGGAAAGGCAATCCCCCAGTCCTAATACAATATTAAAATCCTTGTCATAGAAGCCCTTTCGTACTTACACCTGTTATTAAGTTTCAGGCTCTGCTTTTTAGATGGACTTGCCTGCTGGAACATTCCTGAGGGCGGCAAAAGATGAGCGAACCAAAATGCTACTTCTCATTGGCTGTGACAAGCAACATCATCCATCCAAGAAGCCTTGATTGAATGTTTTTTTTTTTAAAAAAACATGATTTGCTTACTTACTCAAGGTAAATAAAAATTATCTCTGCCTGAGCAGGCTGGGGATTTTCAAAAACTGTCAGAGAACCTGTCCTCCTCTACTCCATCCTGTTGATGTATCTATCAAAAAGGGCAGGCATTCTATTTTAAGTTAAATAGCTGGCACACCCCTTTGTCACCAAGAAGCCACCAAGGACTCAAATAATAGAGAACTACTGTATTCCCCCCTCTATAACTCTAAATTACAGTTTCACAACCACACAGTTCTCTCCTTGGCTTACTTCCGTGTATAAGATGACCCTCAATTTTTAGTTTAACAATTTTAGACAAAAATACTGTATAGTTTTATACACAGAAAAATACTGTACTTACTGCTAAATAAACGTGAAAACAGATAGGGTCAGATTTTGAATTTCCGGACTCATCTTAATGAACCCCTTAGCATGAGAGTCCCCAAGGTGAATCCAAAGTGCAGAAATCTATGTTGACCAATATTTATATCTTTCTTATATAGTATACGTGCATACAAGCAGTTTGTTTAACAGAAAAGCCGCTTAAAAGAAAAAAAAAATTCCAGAGATAAGTTAAAATTGCTTAACAGAATTGCCTATGAGGCAAATCTGTAAACTGAAAAACGGTCATGATTAGGGATTAATCCGTTTTCAATGCATTCCTATGGGAAATTTGTACAAAGGAAAATGTGCTTAACAGAATTTAATTTGGAACGTATTAATTCCTTTATACAAGGTACCACTGTTCATACATACATACATACATACATACATACATACATACATACATACAT
>JAHTLZ010000379.1:49618879-49633032 GCA_023846285.1 Phrynocephalus versicolor
TTCTTTCTTTCTTTCTTTCTTTCTTTCTTTCTTTCTTTCTTTCTTTCCAAAAGGAAATAGTTGTTCGCTCAGAAAAAAAGAGTAAATAAAGCCAGGAGGCATTGCTATTTATTTCACCAACATTCACTACCAGATTGTGGCACTCTGAGGACCAACCCCACTTGTCCCACCCAAGTCAAAACCTCTGGCATCTGCTCCAGGAGTTCTGGCTCCACAACAGCATAAGAGAAGCAAACCTTTTTAAAGCATTTGTGCCACTGTTCTGATTGCAGAAAGACTGCTTCCTTTAGCGATGCTTTCTGGGAACCAATGCCATGCAATTGCCTTGGTGGTGGAAATTGTTGGCAAACTGTCAACATTGCAGGCCCAAACGTCAGCGGGATGGGATACTGGTGTTTTACAACGGGAGATTTTACAGTCTGATTGTTCATTGCCACTATATTGGATGGTAATTCTTTATTGCCTGTGGCATTTGGGCCAACCCTCTTCCTGTTGTTTACCTGGAACATGATTGTTTTGCTAATGTCTCATTTCTTCTTATCAGCTCCCTAGAGAAGCAGCAACTGTGCAGAGGGTCCTACATGCTGAAAACTCCATGTCCACCCGTTGGCCTTTCTGACTCTAACTAGTGATAGTACTTGCAGATAAACACCTTTTTCCTATATAAAGGTGCTTCTAGAGTGTTTATTTACAACTGAGTTAGATTTTGCATGCTAAAGGGAGGAGGACTGAGATTGGAGTTACGCATTTCCCCCACATTGTACTCTGCTAGCCAAAGGAATATCTAAAATCCGGACATTCTTTTTACTAAAAATCCCCTACAGAAATAACTATCTAAGAACCACCAGTGATTCCTGATGGATACTTTTCCAGCAGTCTTTGTTGAAAGGTTGCTATTCTGTCTGCTTTTGTACTACATTTGTGGGGGGGGGGGAATCATGTGGAATGTGGATGAAACCATAGGAGAACATGAGTAAGAGGTGGAACAGTACATTATCTCTTGTAAATGTCTGTGCATTAACCACAGGGTTGTCCCTGTTCTTCATTTGTCTCATAGTGAACTAGACCCATGGTGCATCTGAATGAGCACTGCCAACTCTAACTGGCAGTAGCTTGCTAGGATTTCTCAAAGGAGTCTCATCGGCTCTACCAGGAAGGCCATGGATTGGATCCATAATCTCCAGCAGGCAAGACATTTGTTTTAGCAGTGAACCAAAGATAAAGCAATGGCATGGTGATAAAGCTACAGGAAAGACAATGGCAGGATGATAAAGCCACATCCATCATTCTAAGCATCTTCCTGGCATTCTTCCATGCCTAGTATATAAGGCTCCATATTTAAGAGACTGGCCAGAGAAACTCTACATCTTCCCAGTGGTAAGGGCGATTCATAAAAAGTCTGGATGTATACACTCATTTCCAATCCCTCCATGTAACTCATAATGGCCAAAATTCTGCTGCTTAGTGTAGAAATTTGCACTAGTTTTGGCCCATTTAGCCAGTGGGGATTTGGTGAGTCATCTGCTCTGGAAGTTCCATAGAATCCAAATGTCTATAGTGATGGCAAACCTTTTAGATACTGAGTGCCCCAACTGCCATTCAAAATCCACTAATTTTGCACAAAGTGCCAATACAGCAATTTAACCTGAATACAGGTGGCTGGGAAGGGGCAATATCGGGTGCCCACAGAAAGGTGCCACTTTTGGAACCTGCCAACACTGGTCTATATTAACTGTGACTTACCTTAGCAGAGTAAGTCAGAAGGAAAGTAGCCCCATTTGAATCAATAGAACTAATGGAGGCGCTGGCTCACTAAACCCCCTTTTGATTCAATGGGCCTACTCTAATGCACCTTACTATTGTAAGCAACAGGATTTTGGCCAGTTTGATAGCTGTTTGTCGTGAAATATGGAATTGTAGTCGCAGAGAAATCAGCCCTATCCATAGCACCATACTGCCCAGAATCTAGGGCCTGATGGCACCTTATGAGTTGTCCCCCACCCCACGTAGAGTTGGGTTTCTCCCTTTCTGTTGGCTGCTAAGTTCCCAATTTGTTACTGATGACTAAAAAAAATACTGGGGTAGATGATGCTGATGAAGACTTCAAGTGACATTTCTCCACAGCTGGCCTTTGCCTTTGTAAATTTGTAAATGCCTGGCTGAAATAAGATGCACATTATTTAGCTAAATAATGCAACCTTCGTTGTTCTTAAGAATATTGACTGATTTTTATAACCCACATTAACTCAAAAAGAACTGTTACCCAATTCTTTTTGTTTAAGATGAAACCTTCAGAGCAGAATATACTTGGCAGAGTGTTCCTAAAGAATACTCAAGTACTAAATCTATACAACGGGTGTGTGGCTCTTCTGATGTTGGACGACTCTAACCTTCAACATGCCAAGTTAAAACAGCCAATGGCCAAATGTGTTGGGTGTTCTAAAAGCAACAACTTCTGAGGGCCACGTGTTCCTCACCTACCACAAAAAATATAACATTATAAAAAATGGAACACAGCTACTGGCATTGACACAATGTCAAAACTTATATTGCAGCATGACTGATATTTCTCTGCACTGGTACTCACCTTTAATGCAGGTCCCCTTAACATTCACCTCAGGGATATGACTGAACAGTCTGTTCCCCGTTAAAAGTCTTAACCTCTGGAGATAAGGCTGTTCCAATGCCCACCTGCCCACCCTGCATCACTGCTGTTCTTCACGCTACCTGACCATTAAAGCATAAACCCACTCCTATTGTAAAGTCACCTGTGTAAGTTAGAATGCACAGTGGTATCAAATATCTGTGCAGATGGGTGTGTTAATTGGTGGTTGAGTGATCGGTAAACAGAGACGTGTGGAATCCTGTGGAAATTAGAATTGGCTTCTGTCCAGGACTAACTTATGTCACTCAAACAACTGCAAGAGCAAAGGAAGAACAGAACAGAACAAAAACTCCTCACAATGTAGACAATTACTATTCAAATATAGGGTAATGTTTCAAGTCTGAAGCCTGTATTCAAGGCCTATTTACAGTCTAGCAGTTGCAAGTTTTTCCAGAGCCACCTCAGTAAAGAGTTGTTTGTTTACTATCTGCTTCTGCGTTCATAATCAAGGAAACCCGTTCTTGCATATTCTGAAACAGAGGGAGTGCCTACACGATTGAAAGTTATGTATCCCCAACTTGTGAATGCCATTTGTTGTTCAGTCGTTCAGCCGTGTCCGACTCTTCGTCACCCCATGGAGCAGAACTCGCCAGGCCTTCCTGTCTTCCACTGCCTCCCGGAGTTTGGTCAAATCCATATTGGTTGCATCGATGACATCGTCCAACCATCTCATTCTCTGCCGTCCCCTTTTTCTTTTGCCTTCAATCTTGCCCAACATCAGGGACTTTTCCAAGGAGTCCTCTCATGAGGTGGCCATAAAATATGGTAAAACACAAAATGCCCTGGGGGATATTTTGTTCAGTCCAGCAGCAGATATTTCTTCACAGGTTCCTTCAGTACACACTCTTTATTCAAAAAATATAGGACAAGTAGCTTCTCTGGATCATAGGCCAAATGATGCAGCAGCCAGCATGGGGAGGTTTTGGGATTCATCTCCCAGAAAAGAGACCTTTTCCATCTCTGCTAGAATTATTTTCCACTTCCGCCCTTCCTCAAAAGAATCTGTAACTGACAAATTCATGGGTGTTTAATAGAGATGGGCATAAGCTGTGGTTCAGCATGACACCCAGTGTTCTATGGGTGTCATACACCTCCCTCCTCCATCTTTTCTGCATGATTGGCCATGGCCACTCACTGGTAGCAGCATACTTCTCTGGCTTCTTCACAAGATCATCCACTCACCAGCAGCACTGTGTGCTTCCCCGCTCCATCTCATCTGAATGGATGGATATTCATGCAGAAAAGAGAGCAGAGGGAAGCACACTGATGCCAGTGAGTGGGCAATTGTGCACAGGTGGGGGAGGGAAGCGCATGGTGCCCATGGAACAGTATGTGCATGTCATCCCGAATTGCAGTGTTAATTCTTCTTTAAAACATTTATAGCTTACCCTATATCACAGGAATCATCTGTGAATCAGTTAACGAAAGAAAAAGAGCTATCAATCAGCACATTTCAAGTGAATGACTGTTTTTCCTGTCAGCTTTCACATCCCTAGATGTTGATCACGAACACAAGTGTGAATGGTCCTTCCTTATACTTGATGAACTTTTCTAGTTTCTTCATAGATGCCCTTCCGAGTCTCAGTCTCCTGATTTATTGGCTGCTGTCTCCATTTGACAATACAATTGCTTTCTCGTGGAAATGATAGTAGTGTGCGAATGTCATTGGGGCCCGTGGTATACAGTCATCTTGGTTTATTGAATTCGGCTTTGTCTTCTGCTACAGAAACATGAACGATGAGCACCAACTGGTGCCACAAGTTTAAATGCATTTATAAAAATACATGATTATTTTTAGTCTATTGTTAAATGCATTTATATTTATTTATATGCACATTTAGCTAACATGTTGCTTCAGTTCCATATTAGCTGAAATCCTACTGCTTAATGTAATACGTCACTATGGAGGGGATTCCTCCATAAGTTCCACTGACTCATATGGGCCTACTCTAGCTGTGACTTGCTTAGTCAACTTAGGAGGCTAAGGCTGCTAACCCACAACCATTAAAAACTGCTTTAAACTGCCTGAAGATGCGGTTAATGCAATTGTGTCCCCACGACCAGGAGACTTCAAAGGAGGGAACATGCAGCCACGCCCACTTAAGCACGACCCAGCGAGTTTTGCAACTACCTGGTCTCAAGGTGGTACAAAGCTTATCTCAGTTCCGATGCGGATTTTTAACTGATACTTGAGTCCGTGGGGACTCAGAATATCAGCATCAAAACCTTTTTGTTCCGCTCTGTTGTGGTTCTTGCTCATGGGGACACAAAAGATGCAGTTCTTTAAACTGCACCCGTGGGAACACATGAACCATGTTTTCAACTACATGACTGTTGTGTGTGTGTGTGTGTGTGTGTGTGTGTGTGTGTGTGAATCCCCATTTTGCTTTGATCCAGATTTTCCGGCTGTGGAATAGCAGCTTAAGCAACAGGATTCTAGCCAGTGATGAAAAAGGTTCTGTAAACATCAAAGCCTGTTTGATTAGGAGAGTTAATAGTAGAATGTTATCAAGTACTCGTACCATGGGCGATGGAGGCATTTTATGGGTGCCTTCAATAATCTTAAAGTGTGTGCGTCTCCAGTCCAGTTCAAGCAGCCCATGGCTAGGTAGCACAGTGGTTGAGGTATCTGGCCATGGAGCCACAGGTTGGGAGTTTGACTCCCTTTTTGGCATCCTATGAGTAAAGCCAGCTGCAGGCATGTCCAAGTTTTGGCCCTCCAGATGTTTTGGACTGCAACTCCCACAGTCCTTTGTCATTGGCAATCTAAGCTTAGAATTCTGGGAGTTGTGGTCCAAAACATCAGGAGGGCTGAAGTTTGGACATGCCTGAGCTAAGGAAATGGTAAAACCATTTCTGAGTAGTATTCCCTGAAAAAAGCTGCCATAAGTCAGAATAGACTTGACAGCACATGAATATTATTAACAGCGGAGAGTGGAGGTTCTAAGATTTGTGTCCTTCTCCCACCTCCATTATTTATATCTGAACAGCTTTCTGTTCTCAGTGGCTAGAAATTTATTTAATATAGGGTCCACTAGCCCAGTGATGACAAAACTTTTAGAGAATGAGTGCCCAAATTGCAATTCAAAACCCACTAATACAGCAATTTAACCTGAATACAGGTGGCTGTGAAGGGATGATGCCAGGTGCCCACAAAAACGGCTCAGAGTGCAACCTTTGGCACCCTTGCCATAGGTTCGCCAACACTGCACTAGCCCCCTTTACAGATTCAGTTAAGACCTGTGATGGTGTCCAATAAATGTTTATCTTTGCATTTGGATTTGATATAGAAGGCACATTTATTTTTACTCTCCCTTTTTTTAAAAAAAATGAGCAATGGTGACTCAGAATATAATAATTCTAAAATGGAGCCAGCCCCCCTCAAAAAATATACTGAACTTATTCAATTGAAAGTTGTTTGAAGTCACATTGTATGTCGTGCAAACTGAGGAGAGCATTTGATCTTGTACAAACAGATGTTTAAAATGCACATTCAGAATTGGACCCATAATGCTGAAGGAATTCCTCAATTTCTGTTGACCCGCTGCAATAAATGAGAACTAAATAAACCACAGTACAACATCTCACAGACTATTTGATTGGATTAGGTATTCTGCGCTGGCATATGAAGTACAACAATCACCTTTAGTGGGGACTTTGTCAACTTTCAATTAGTCACGAAAACCTCGCCTCACACAGTATTGGACTGGATTAGTCATTCTGCACTAGCACACGGAGTACAACAATCACCTTTAGTGCGGTCTTTGTCAACTTTCCATTAGGATTCTTCTTGGACCTATATTGTATTTACCCTCCCTTTTCTCTCCAGACTTCATGAATCCATCCCTCAAATTCCTTACCTCTGCAGCATACAACTTGGACTATTTCCACACGACCCCTAAAATCCGCGGCAAATGGCTCTCAGATCCGGAGCTTAACATTGTTTCCCCACCAGCTCCGGAGTTTACAAAAAATTAAGTGCGACAACGCCCACCTAAGCGCGTCCCAGTGCACTTTTCAAGTACCTGCTCTCTCGGGGTGAAAAATTCCTGATGCAGATGTAACGTAGTGAGTGCCAGGCTCTCCTCCCTTCTGTTTTTTTTTGCCCCCTACCCCTTTAAGAGATCTGAATGCTGCCGGGATCAGAGCAAGACGGCAGAACGGAGGTGAGCGGCATTCTTTTCTTCCTTTTTTCCTCCCTCCCCTCACGCAGACAGCAGCCAGGAGTGCGGAGGGGGTGGGAACACAGGAACAGCAACAAACCCCCAAGATCTCTGGTCCGAATTTAAGTGGCCAGCGGATCTTAGGGGTCGTGTGAAAAGGCTCTTGCTCCTTCTAAGAAACCACCCAACTGTTCTTTATTTTCTCCCACATTCATGACTTCCTTTCCCTTTAGCTCCCATAGCTGGTCCCTCTTTGAGCTCATTTTTTTTCTTACTCTGGGCAACGTGTGGGATTCTCATCCCTTAGGTAATGTTTTCTAAGAGCCTTCATCCACTCTCCTTTTCTCAGCACCCTCATGGTCCTGTCTGTGAAGTGTAAATCCACTCAAACCCACTCATCTCTCACTGCCAGCTAGGCACAAACGGCTTCTCAAAATTCTCCAACTTAACAGACAGGCATTAACAGCTCCTTAGAATTTCTTAGAGGAGAGGCTGTGTATTTATTTGAAGTGTTCCTCAGCTATTATTTCTATCCATTCACTCTAATGGCACACAGATGAAAGCCGAGGCACCAGGTAAAAATAAATGCTGCAGACTCGAACAACTGTCACTTTAAATTTGACCTTTTATTCATAGCCCTCAAATATTTATTTATTTATTATTTATTTATTTGTTCAGCTTATATCCCGCCCATCTTCCCAAAGGGAACTCATATACCTCAAAATAATTAAATACTACCCCATGGCTTTAAAAATGCACACAAAAATGTATCAAAATATCTGTATTCCAAAGATTATGTACATATTATACACTTTACAGTATATATGTAAACAGGGATAGCTTATTCCCAACAAATAAGATAAAACTTTATGGCGGCAATTAGAAGACCCCCAAAATTTGCACACGCAGTCCAATGAAATGTCAAGAGGAGATTAATGCTTTTTTTAAAAAAATTATATGAAGAAGTAAAGAAAAAACATCAAAAGTTCTATGAAAGCAAATTATCATGCAAGTAATAAAAACAAATTATATTACACTCCTATTAAAATGCTTGAACCAAGAGAAAATTCCATCATGACTCTTACATGATTCCATAAGCTGAGAAAGATGTGTTTGGAGATTTTCCATCACTGAAAAGACTCTTACCTTGTTTCTTGTGTTGGAATACATTGGAAAGCAAGCCAGAGTGGTGCCTTGGTGAGTATGTTTGGCAAGACCCATACCTGCATCTTTGCTTGGCCATAAAAGCTCAACGAGTGACTTTGGGATACATTTCATAGCCCAACACGCTTCACATAGTTGTCGCACAAAGCAAGTGCATGGTGTTGAGTTCCGCAGAGGAAATGTAAGATATAAATATAAGAAACCAATTCTTCACATGATGGAAGAATGTTTTATGACCCTTAAAAAGTTCTGGAAGTTTTTGTGGCTTGCCTGCATATATAAAATGGAAGGCTTTCCTACAATAATCTGTCTGCAAACAGAAACCTTGTTCATCAACTGAAGGACCTCAGATCATTGCAGAAGCATCTGCAATGCATGTCTGTGAAGATTCTAAGTCATCCAGGTGAGCTTATCTGGAATAATAACAACTTTATTTCTATGCCACCTTTCTCCCCGAAGGGACTCAAGCTGGCTTACAACAATAATTCAATATGATACTATAAAAACAATACTATAAAATACAATATGATACCATACTTATACAATACAGTCATGACAACTGGACTTCTTTTCTTGAGAGATTGAAACATTTCACTCCTCATCCAAACAGCTTCATCAGTCTGAGGAAAGCTAGTTGCAAGTCCTCCACTTTATAGTTCACTTTGACCTCATGTCGCCCTGGTCTGAAATAGGCTCATAAGATGAACAATGGCCTGAATAGGCTCATTAGGTGGACAATAGCCTTAATAGGTGGACAATGGCCCACCTTTACACCCTTCCCAACATCTACAAAGTATGAATCATTTTAGTGATGGCATTGCTGGCAGAGGTGTGAAGTATTCTTGATTTGTCTGGGGACTGTTGAAATGGCCGCTTGCTAAGTAGCAGGTTGTGCCTGAGGCCCCCACCTCTGTTGAGGGGTTTTCAATACTCACACGAATGGCTTCCTTAACCCCTCTCTCAAACCACCTATCCTCTCTGTCTAATATGTGTACACCCTCATCATTGAATGAGTGCCCTTTGTCCTCTCAAGAAAAGAAGTCCAGTTGCCATGACTCAACTTCCAGATATCTGCAATGCACTTTCAACGTCAATGCTGACCTGGCTCATTTGTAGATGAACTCAAAATTGCCGTATCCAGATGCCTCTTTCAGCATCTTTAGCAGCAGAGAATCTCACTAAGGTTATCTAGAACCCATTTTTGGCCTTAAACCAAACTCCATGATTCAGCAGCAGGGCAGAATTCATCATGACCACACAAATTAAAACAGGTCCTCCGATACACTAACGGCATGACCCCCTGTGTCATCCACAAATACGGGTTTGGCTGATTATCAGTCCAAAGAACAGAGTGTGGGAATATTGTATTCCATAATGGAAACACACTAGCTCTCCATATTCTGTGCAGGCCACCAGAACATCATTCAGGGCTATATACGGTATATATATATTTGTCTCATGCACCTGACACTCTAGGTGAAACCTTATGGTACAATGAATGAGCACTTATGGCACATTTCCTAAGAAAACAGATCAGCCATTGCCTTGGGCCGTGAGGTCACTATATACAGTCTGTGAGGTAAATTATTCTGTCACAGGGAGCACAAAAGGCACCAGACATGTGGGTGTTCAGGGATCCACTAGCGGTGACAAGTACATATAGGCCAGACCTCCGATGCCACAGAGTAGGAAGCACAACACTCCCCACTTCAAGTCACAAGGGAGGATCGTATTTTGTCGCACTCTTGACAAAGGAAGAGAACAGCAATACAAAGACATGCTTGCACAAATTAAGCAGAACTGCACAAACGGGCCTTCAATTCAAACAACACCGGTTGTCCAAAATGAGAACGCCTGCATAGATTTTTTACAGGAAAAAAAAACACCACAGAAAAGCCTCTTCTTTTTAAAGCCATCAACCCATCATTCTGTTGCTTCTCAGAGAAACGGCAATGGTTTTTGCACTGAGAACAGCTGTGCAAAGTTCTTATGAAAAGACAACATAACCCACTTCTTGTCTTGTTCTCACCTATATGCAGGGAATGCTGGCGTGCTTTAAAATTCCTTGTCAAATAAGCTCGGCGGGCAAAGGGAGTTGCAAGTGAATGACAAAAGGGGAATTAAGGGAACATTCTTTACCTCAGCCAGGACAAACAGTGTACAATTTAGGGTTCAGCTTTTAGTTTATTCATGAGAGCCTTTCCATTTGTTTAAAAACCATCCCATGGTTAGGACGAAGAGAGTCCTATCGGGTAGGGCCAACTGATGGCTACCTTTCTATTTGCAAATCTTACAGTGTCAGATTATTTTTCTCTGTATGTTCTCTGTGTTCTGCTGCTGAATTTACTACTAAATTTTATCTGAGAGAACCATCATCCATAATCTTCTACCATTATCGCCTGCAAAAGCACCAGAGGTTACATTTATAAAGCAGCATCCAACTCCCCATTTTCTCTGCATTAAATCGAGCATATAGTGCTGCCAAGAAGTAAGTTTTCTGACAGACAACCTGCCAAATCAAGATTTGAAATTGTGGCCCGGATCCAATTAGATCAACTGGAACAGACCCGTTAAGTCAATGAAATTTCCACAAGGGTTGACTCAACCTTCAATAACTGATAATACGGGACTACAGGGCACCGATATCTAGTCTCGTGCGCTCCCAGATGCATTTGGCGGGGCCACTGTGAGATACAGGAAGCTGGACTAAATGGGCCTTTGGCCTGATCCAGTATGGCTCTTCTTATGTTCTTACTATAGGCTTAGGTTTTGATGTTGATTTTAAATCCTAGTCTGAACTAAACGAAAGTTAACATCAGATCAGACACAATAACTATGACACAGGCCACACTGGAAGGAAGAAGGCAAGAATTTATACAACGGGCCTCAGGCTGTAATGATTCTCTGGGTAGTCTCCAAGGTTTAAACTTCCTCCATTCGAAATACTGTTTGTCCACGTGACAAGGTTGGTGCGACAATAATCATAGAGATAAGGTCATGTTATTTATATGTCATCCTCGGACCCTTTAGGAAAACACTATATAAAACAGCAGACAGAGCAATAACAAAAACAAACAAACCCAAAACCTAATTTCATGCAACTCTTCATGGGAGTCGGCAATGCTCAAGGGGGGGAAAAGACATCGTTCTGACTTCCAGTACTGCTTGTGGCCTACGGCAAGGAAATCAGAAAGAAAGCAGCTCATCTGTTTACTATAGGACTTCCTTACCCATGGGAACAGTATCTGTAGTTTCACTTATCCACACTCTGAAAATATTAAAAATATTAAAAGGAAATAAAATCCAGAAAAACAAATTTTCACATGCATTACCAGAAGTGGTCATTAGCGGCAGCTAGAGACCATGCTATGAATTTTTGTTGGGGAAGAATACATAGCACGTCTCTGGTGCCCTCTGGTAGCCAATATAAGTAATATTTTACCATGCTATATAGAACATTTGCCAATATCCACGGATTTCAGTATCCACGGGGTGTGTGTATCTCTACTTTATTCCTTTTGACTTAAGAAGACTTACGAAAGAATGGGGAGTCACATGGCCTGTCAAGTTTTTAAAAACTGGTTCCTATATTTGAAGTGGTATAAAGTAATTTTTGCATTTGGAACTCTTCATATACCTGCCACAAATTAATGCACAACAAATAACTCATCGTGTGTCCAATATTATAACTGCACAGATGGGGCAAATCATTTGGATCAACCTAAACCAAAAGACACCTTCCCAACAGGATGGGAAACAACTAGCAATGGATGACGGAAACAACCAAATCAGGATACCAGTAGTGTTGCTTTGCTTGCAGAATGTCCAAGATTCAATTCCAGCCACCTCCAGGAAGGTCTTGGGAAAGATTTCTGCCTGGAACTCTGGAAGGCTGCTGCCAACCAGATCTGACACTACTGAATGAGATGAGCCATGGACCTGACTCCATATAAGATAGCAATCCTTTGTTCTTGTGGATATGCCAGATAGATCTTGAAACACTGCCATTTGGGTCATGGTAGCTCAGAGGTAACATTAGCTGGCAGGTGTTATTTGTGCGGACAAGATGCAGGCTATATTCATTCCAGTCAAAACTAACACTTGATAAGGCACCCAAATGAACAAATCCATAGACTCATATTCATAATGCATAGATGCAGTTCCGTTATGCATATCAAATTTTCCAGACTGAGACACAAGTGCAAGTTTTAATCCATCCTTTCCCTAAACACCAAAGCTTAGGCACTAGTTTTATTGCTTTTTTTCTTTCTTTCTCTCTCCGAACAATGCACCTGAAACTGAAGGCAGATCACAACTTGACAATGACAAACCAAGGGTGTGATCACGCCAGGGAAACAGATCACATTTTGGACCACTCATGGAGCTCTCTGGTGCAATTTATTGGCAATTGTACTCCAGCCTGCCTTCGAGCTCTACTCGAGCTAGATCGTTTTGGTCCAGCTGCAGCATTGCTGCTTTTTAAGACTGGGCCAGAGCAGTTCCCCAACAGATAAAAGGGTCACTTTGAGGAACATTCTTCCCTCCAAACCAACTCTTTCTGGTACAGACACACACATTTCCTGCCATCTGATTACACACTGACTTGGCTTGAACCAATCAAACTTTTTTTTTTTAAAAAAAGGAATATTATAAAAATTAATTGGGTGTTTTTTTTTTTTTTACAAAAAACACCCTCCAGTATTCTATTTCTCACATAAAATCTCCTATAAAATGAACACTAGAGTAAAATATATTCGTATAAATGCAGAATACCCAATAGAAAAGTTTTAAAAATATATAAATTCATTTTTAAAGATTCCTTGTGCCCTTCTACAGCATCTACACAATTACAGGTAACAAGTAGCCCAAGAATTACATTTCCCCACGTCTATGGGCTTTTGCTGCTCCAGCACCACCTTCCTCCTCCTCCTCTTCCTCCTCTTCATAATTTTCATTGTGACCTCCTTTCCGATGGTTTCCTTCTTGAATTTCTTGGTCATGATCAACACCTTCACTGATTTTCTCTTCAGCCTGGAAAGCGTTGGGGGAGAGGTTGAGAGAGAGAAAGAGAAAATATATATATATATTCTGCCTTTATCGACAGCAAACGACAATGCACGGGCAAAATTCTACTGTGGATTTTTGAAGCATCTGTTACCAACAAAACAGATCAACACTACGGGGTCAGAAGTGTTAGCGGAGAATGGGGGAAAATATGTTATGCTGCTTCAGGCTGTTGAAATTCGATGATTAGTAAAGCCTTGAACTCAAGTAGCAGCCTGGCTGTGTCCTCTGGGTATTACTTGCTGGCAAAGTGCAAGCGCCGAAGCATGAGGAAACAGCTGGAGTGACAGACTGTGCTAAGTACAGAAGGACCCTAAAGCTTCTTCAATCCTTTTGCTGGTCATTAAAAAACAAACCAAAACAGAATTAGGCTTAAGGTGTTCCTGGGCAGTTATCCTATTGAGTCTACCCAACTGATCACATATTGTTTGACCAGGGTTGAGGATAAGTACAAGATCTCTAAGTGGCAGTTCAAGGTCTCCATTGTGCCGCATGGTCACCTGGGGGTAATGAGAAGAATGCCACTGCTTGCTTCTTAGTCCTGGACCAGGCAAGGTCACCATTTCAGTCACACTCAGAGAAACAGGGCTCACTCATTCTTCCTGGCTCACTAACGCCATTCACACATGGCCTACCTCAGGCATGTCCAAACTTTGGCCCTCCAGATGTTTTGGACTGCAACTCCCACAGTCCTTTGAAACAGGCAATCTAAACTTAGAATTCTGGGAGTTGTGGTCCAAAACATCAGGAGGGTTGAAGTTTGGACATGCCTGGCCTACCTATTCTGACCCTACATGTGGAGAACTTGTGGATCTCCAGGACTACTGGGTTACAATTTCCATCAGCCCCAGCCAGCGTGACCAATGGACAGCGATTATGGCAAGTGGACTTCACAAACCTCTTGAGCCATGTTTTACTGTGTAGAGAGCCTGCATGTTACTGCGTGATTACAAGCTGTCAGAATCGCTCAGAATGTATGGCCCACCAGTGAGGTTCATCTAGAGGGGCACAGTCCCAAATATTATTTTTTTCCAATGTACAGTCCAGGAAACACACACACACACACACACACACACACACACACACACACACACACA
>JAHTLZ010000379.1:49637487-49672163 GCA_023846285.1 Phrynocephalus versicolor
ACACACACACACACACACACACACACACACACACACACACACACACAAAAGACAAAAAAAGCATTACGCCACTAACCAAGGCAGATTCAAAGCCAAGGTTGAATCTGGCAAGAAAACTAATGTGCACAGGAGGACCAAAAACAAACAAACAAACAAACACCCCCCCCAAAAAAACACAAACCATTACAGTGTGCTCAGAGGGCCCCGAAGCATTGCCTGAAGAGCCAGGTCTTTAAGGCCCTTCTGAAGGCTGGCAGCATCTCCACCTGCCTGATCTCAACTGGTAGCTTGTTCCAAGAGGCTGGGCCGACCACCGAAAAGGCCCGATTCCTGGTGGAAGTCCTATGGGCCTTTCTCGGTATCAGCACTCTAAGAGAGAGGGAAGACGAAGCTCTGGTTGGCCAGGACGAGATTGATCTCTGGGAGATCTAAACAGCTTTGATGAGTAGTGAAACGTTTTGATCTCACAAGAAAAGAAGTCCAGTGGCCATGACTCAACTTCCAAGATAACCTAACCTGGATGACTGAGAATCTTCACAGACTTCTGGATGCTAGGAATCTTTGGTGGGTAACACCAGAATTAGTGTCTGATCCATATATTCTGATGCTAGATCAACTTAACGGGAATCACCCAGAATTGAATATTATGAAGAAGCCTTTCCTGTGAACTGATCAAGGAATTTTGGTTTTGGACCCACTCATTAGTCAGAATGATTTGTCTTTTCCATTTTCTACGTGAAGGGCTACATATGATTTGCCGGTTCCTGCTGAAAGGCAATACAGTGGTACCTCAGGTAACAAATTTAATTCGTTCTCTGAGGCAATTTGTTATCCAAAAAAATTCGTTATCCGAAAAGCAGTTTCCCATAGGAATGAATGGGAAACCAATTACTCCATTCCCGAGCCTAGGAAAATGACACTGACACCTGGTTCTTTGCTCAAAACTCTTTATAAAGTGCACTTTAAAGGTACAGATGTGATGCCGCCCGGGATAACTCTTTTTAACCTATGCATGCTGGAAAACTGTTATCTGAGGCAGCCCATAGGGAAAATTCGTTATCTGAGGCAGCCCATAGGGAAATTCGTTGTCTGAGCCAGCCCATAGAGAAAATTTGTTATCCGAGGCAGAAATTGCGATTTGTTATCCGAGGCAGCCCGTAGGGAAAATTCGTTATCCGAGGTAGCCCTATACCTGGAAATTGTGTTTCGTTATCCAAAAAAATCGTTATTAGGGGCATTTGTTATCCGAGTCATTAGTGTATTTATTTATTTATTCAATGAATTTATATGCCGCTCCATCAAGCTTATAGGCTATTTACAGTTAAAGCACTTATTGGCATTTAACTATTGCCATGCAGATTTTAGTGTCTTCTGCACTGAATAAATTTTGGGAATAAATGTTATTTATAAATGTCTAATGTAGGTCAATATGTATGATATGTAAGCTTGGGGGCATATATGGAATGAAGAATCAGACCACCTCATTTTGTCTAGTAAAAAGGACAATGGCTCCAGCTTCTATACCAATTTTATCTACAGATATGAAGTTGTAACTTTTTCATTAGAAAATAATGCTTCATAGCACACTGAGCATCACCGCAGCTTTTCACTAAACGCTTGAGTAAATCTGCTCACTGTTGTCAATGTAATATACATCCAAAGCTTTTCTTAAATATCTGCCTGGTTATGTCCAGCTATAGCTTCTTTCTGGTATAAACATTATTACTCTCTGGCTGAAATCCAGGAGTAAATTGCAGCCAGAACAGGCCCAATGAATCAGTTCCATTGGTTCTTTGGACCTATTCTGGCTGCAACTTACTGTCAGACTTCAGCCTTATTAATTTTGAACGGAACCATCTCTGATCCTTGTGGCTGTGCCTATTTCGCAAAGCTATCTCTGTGTTTCAGGGAAATTAGCCAATGGTTAATGGAAACAGATTCTTCGTGTCTTTATGGTGGCTCAACTATGGACATTTCAGCAGTGGAAGGATAAAGGCAGGCCCTCTCTTCATTAACAGATTGTTAACTGTATAACTTTTCCTCAACATCCAAATGTGCCACGTAGACAACAGTGGCACACAGATATCCATATGGAATTCAGATCGTCTGTCATCAAAGTCTACATTCAGATTTTTTCACACTATGGAACTTTGTTTAGAAATTATTATTGCTGACATTTTAACCTTTCCCTCTCTCTGTTTTGGCTCTGTATATCTTTAATATGTATATCTTATTTATGATGTCCTTCCCCCCTTCATTTAATATAAAAAAGCAAGCAGTGATGGCCAACTGGAGACCTTTCACATGCTTCTGTACTGCAATTCCCATCTGCCATAGTAAGCACAGTCATTATTGAGGGGGTGATGGGACATGCAGTCCAACAACATCTGGAGGGCCATAAAATGCACATCCTTTAAAAAAAATTAGGACCACACAAGCCTCCCAAGGCACGAAGAGCGAAGAGGCTTTAAAGCTTGCCCTCATCTATTTCAAACTGGACTGCCGATAGCAAAAGGAAGATACTTGCCCAAGGCTATCGAGTTCTTTCACAGTCAAGCAAAAGACTTGGAAGTCAGATTATTTAAGGTAAATCTGCTTTCAGGCAGTGCAGAATTTAGTGGAATCCCCAAACAGGAACATGTCAGCAGTGCTAAGCAACTACACTGGCTATCACTTAGTTACTGACCGACACTCAAGGTCTCCCTGAAGACATATGAAGTTTGAGATCAAGCTACAAGGGAGACTGTCTTCCCAGACTCAGTCCTGAGTGGTCATGAATGCCACTGCTTTCTTGGTTGTACAGCGCCTGCCGTGTGTCATGAACCACAGAAGCGAGCTTCTCCCACTTTGTGGTATTAATGTACAGTGGTACCTCTTAAGATGAATTTAATTCATTCTACAGGTCAATTCATCCTACGAAGCACAGTTTAATGCAGATTCCCATAGGAATGTACTGAATTCATCTTGTGACGCATCCCACAGGAAAATTCATTTTACAAGGTTTTCTTATTCCTGGACATTTCATTTGTTGTATAATTTTTTTGTCTTAAGGGGCATTCATCTTACGAGTTATTACTGTATCAAGTCCAGCAAGTGTTTGGCCAACTGCCGAAGGTCTGTCTCTTTACTCACTCCTTGTTTAACTGACTAGTTTCAAGCCGCTGATTTTGAAGCTTTCAGTTTGCTGTTTTAACTGGGCATTATTTAATGTGCTGCATGCTAATGTTGACATTGCTTTTATCTTTATCATTGCTTGTTAAGGGGCACGGACATTGAGGACAACAATGGTTATGATGCTTTTGGATGAGGATACAAAAAAAAATGACATCAGCTCCACTCTGTTAGCCATCCATTCCACCCTCATTCTGAATCCAAAACAACTGGATGCATCCCCATACACAGAGTGATGGGCAATATTGTGTTTTATAGCAATCCTTGCACAACTAGAGTGACATCATGGGAAACAGCAAGCTGCCACTAATTAATAAGTTTCTTTTTTATTATTCTGGGGTACATACAAGGAGATGATACTGCCTGTATATCCAAACCAAAACAGGAAATAGCAACCTGTTACTGATTACTAGGGACATCATTTATTTTCTTCTGGAACAGACAAAGACTCAACCTTGGCCAGCTTCTGGAGGCATCTGAAAATCACCAACTTCTACCTGCACTCCTAATGTTTTGCTGAATACAATTTATTGTCCTACTTCAGAGGCAGGCAACACAGACTGTTCCAGGTGTTTTGGGGCACAACTTCCGCAAGCGTAGACTACAATCTGAAACTGTGTTATTGAATTCTGCCACATCTAGAAGGTATAAGTCCCGGCCAGAATGAAATCATCTCTGTTCTAAAGCTGCCAACTTTGAATATCAGAATATTTTCACAGAATCATAGAACAGTGAAGTTGGAAGGGGCCTACAAGGCCATCCAATCCAAGCCCTTGCTCGATGCAGGGCCCCTGCTCAATGCCACTCACCGGTTCCTCATTCTGCTCGCTCACTGCCTGGTGATCAAGATCATGGTCCCGGTGCTCATTTGCATTGTTTTGGTCTTCTTCTTCTCGTTCATCTGGATGCTGGTTCTGCCGCTCATAATCTGATCAGAAATCATTTTAATATGCTTGCAAACTGCACAGAGAACTGTAGTGATTTGGTAGGATAAAATTATAATTAATTAAAGTCTAATTAATTAGACTTTAATTAATTCATTAAAATTAATTCATTAAAATTAATGTAACAAATTAATTAATTAAAATGCATCAATTACTTATAATTAATTACAGTAGAATAAAATTATAATTCATTAAGGTCATTTGTTCTGCCTTCTTTTCCTTTCTCCATTTAGAAAGAGTACCACAAGTTCAGAATTATATTTGTAAGTCACAAAAGGAACACCTCTCACCTACGGAGCCACGGCAAATCTAGGAGTTATTCCAACAGAAGACAATTTCATGCATCAATGAACCACAGTCACTGACCAGCAACCATCACCTTTGGTGATAAACCTGACTAAATGGGGATATGTGGCCCAAAAGTGCTCTTTAAAGTATGTTTTCAATATTACAGTGGCATGTTAAAGATATTCCAAAGGAGGAAGAGAAATATCACTTACTGTCCTCATCTTCCTCCTGGGCACCTTGTTCTTCTCCTTGAACAATATCCTGATCCAGGTGATCATAATGGGACTGATGGCTGCACAGATGATATGAATAGGTCAATGCCGGCTCATTCATCCCAATACTCATAAAGCAAAACAAACAAACAAAAGCAAAGCAAAGCAATGTGTTCTGCTTATATACCGCCCCATACCACTTCAAGTAGTCTCTGGGAGGTTTACAGTTTAATTACAGTATGCAGGCTACACAAACAAACAAAATGGTGGTTCTAGAGCACTCCCTAGACAGTTTGCAAGTTCATTATGCAGGCTACACATTGCCCCTCATCCCAGGCAAGCTGTGTACTCCTTTTGTCAACCTCGTAAGGATGGAAGGCGGAGTGAACCTTGAGCCAGCTACCTGGGATTGAATCCCGGGTCGTGAGCACAGTTTTGGCCACAGTTTAAGTACTGGGCCACAAGCCTCAAACAGATGGCAGAAAAACACAGAAAGTAATACTAGCACCTGACTCGTTTTTGCTTTAGGTCAAAAAAGGTTCCCACAAAGGAGGAAAGAGATGGGAATCCTGCTGCAAGTACCTGGCAGTGCTCACTAGCAACTCACTCGAAATACACATGCATACATGCACAACAAAGACGGGGACCTGAAAAACAATGGCTCGGAGTGTGGCCATTATAAACAACACTTAGGATATATTCGTTGTCAAGACACCATATTGTTCACATGATGATCGGCATCCATCATTGACCTTCCATGGGACTGAAAAGCCCCTACTGCATGAGTTACCCAGCAGTGAATGGGGAAAATGTGTCAGTCAGCACCCACAGAGAAGCAGAACAACCACATCCTATATCTCAAATGGCAACTGCATGCCAAGCCCCGTGGTGGCCATGGATCAAAAAAAAAAAAGGTAGCCAAATTCTAGGAGGTTCTGGAAATATTATATGGGCTCCGAGTCTGAGACACTGCCCTTATTTTTTAGGCACTGGCTGCCACGTTTATCTCAACGCTAACCTTAGGCGGTGTTTAAATTGCTCCTCGGCCTGCTCGGCCTGCCTCCGCAGTGTCAGCTCTCTTTGCTGAAGCTGCTGCTGCCGTAGCAACTGCTCTTGGAGCCTCCCCTGATGCAGAGACTCCTGATGTTCTCGGAGGCGATTGGCTTCTTCAGCTCTTTGGGCCGCCAGCCTCTGCTGCTCCAGTTGCTCTTCGTAGGCCGACATGCGCCTTGTTACGGTCTTCACGGTTGGGGTTTCCTAGTGGAAGACAAGACAGCACAGATGCAGAAGAGAGCGACTAAAATGATTACTGGGCTGGGGCACCTCCTTTATGAGGAAAGGCTAAATCATTTGGGGCTCTTTAATCTGGAAAAAGGCGCCTCAGGGGGGATATGAGCCTTTGCTTAAAAACCTCCAAAGAAGGAGACTCCACCACCCTCCGTGGCAGCCTATTCCATTGCCAAACAGCTCTAACTGTATGCCACAACAGTTACTAATTGATTGAATTTGATTTGTATTCTGCTTCTCTGTGAAAAACATGGAACTTAGGAGGACAAGAAGTCAAATCAAATGAAGCAAGTGCCATTAAAACATAAAGCGAATTAATTAAAACATAAAAACACAATAACTTGCGATAAAATGCAATACAAAGGGCAACTTCCCAATTAGCAGCTTTTTGTGCAGCAACCCACTTGAGCCTCCCAAGGTCCGCCTGATCAAAAAAAAGTCTTTGCCTGGCAGCTGGAATGGAGCCAGCCCACCCTCCCTCCAGTCGGGATAGTGATTACCCTTCCAGGAGAAGGCAAGGCATTATGCGATCCAAAAAAGGAGCAACATCCCTGTTGTTACCCATATAATTGGCACAGTGATGCAAAGCACAGCAGTCAGACAAGGCATGGCAGTAAAACACAGTAGACAAAATAATAAGCTGCACTTCATTTGAATCAATGGAACTTACCGAGGAGTTGCCTCCCTAAACCACTATTGATTCAGCAGGCCTACCTCTAATAGAATTTATTACGCCAAGCAACAGTACTCTGGCCAGTAAGTAACTCCTTCCCTTCCTACTCAATGCAAAGTCAAAGACTAACAGGCACAACGATACACAAGAACTAGAGAAGAACAGCTGGACTACTAAAACACTATTCGTTGCCTTGGCCTAATCCAAGCCACTGAACTGTTGTGGAGATAATGTCACCTTTTAATGTTCTAAGATGCCTCTTCTAATTCCCTGTTCTTAATTTGAATACAGTAACCATACAGTAACCCCCCCGCCTATTGCGGGGGGTTAGAGACCCACCCAACCCATGAACACTGAAAATCTGTGATATGTGGGTGCAGGTCGGGTGGGTGGGCACAATTCTAAACATCATGCGATGCTCCCGGGGGGTGGTGTACAATGTTTTAAAAGGGTCTTTGGAAAGGGCTCCCGGCTGTGGAGACAATCACTTGTCTCCACCACCAAGACCCTTTAAACATCACGCACTGCTAGCCCGCACCACCGAGGGGAGTGCGAGCAAGTGGTGCACGATCTTTAGAAAGGGCTCTCAGCCACGGAGTCAAAACCTTTCCGCCCTTGCCCTAAAGCCCTTTTGGGGTACTGCGGTCCCGCGATATAGTGGGGCCACAGTATGTGAACCGCGAAAGGGCGGGGGACCACTGTATGTCTTAAATGTTCTGGACTGTATATTGTCCCTCATTATTGTAAGCCACCTTAGGTTCTTTTCCAAGGAGAAAAGTGGGGTAAAAACAATCCAAAATAAAACAAACAAATAAACAAAACAGGGAGAATGTTTTGAATGACCTTTTGAAGAACCAAGGAGGGCAGAATTAAAAGAAAAGGAAAAGGAAAGAAAAAGGTAAGGCTAGAAATTCTTTTAGCTGTTGTGATATTTATGCAAGCAACAAGAACTTTCACCCCCAACTGGCTATTCCATACCTGGTTGTCTAGAGAAATGGTGAAAAACAGTCACGAACACCCTCACACATTGAGAAAAGGATTCTGGCCCATGGGATAAAAAAGGTGGTCACCTGATTGCAAAAGAAGTTCTCCTTATTCCCTTACAAAAATAACGCTTCAGACTCCACAACCACTCCATCCCAAACCATTAAGATTGTTTGCTTCTGAAGAAGTGGAGAAAGCATTGAAAGATACAAGCAAATAGCAACAATTGGATGTTTAGTTCTAACCGCTTAGATGGCACTGGTGCCAGATGGTGGGAGTATACAAATCAAATCAAATCAAATCAATCAATAAAAAGGTTGGAGAATTGTGTTTCCATCATATGATCTCTCTCTCTCTCTCTCTCTCTCTCTCTCTCTCTCTCTCTCACACACACACACACACACACACACACTGGTTTCCATACTGGTCATACCAACAGAGTGAGTGGTGCAGAAGGAGAATTCAGTGGTCTGTGGGCCAAGATTCTCAAATGATTAAATAAGAGCACTGAGGGGAAGGAATTCTACGTAACAATTCAAATGGTGGCCAACTAGATGCCTGCAGGTCACTAGTAACTTCTAACGGAGACTGGAATAACAGGATGACTTTGTGACTCATTGGCAGGAATCTAGGTGGAGACCAAAGAAACAAAGCCTGTTTTGGTGCCTCTGAGAGAGGAGGCAAAGGCACATCCAAAATCCCACTGATGTCTCAATGCAAAATATGACCTGTATGTACCACACTCCCTGGACCTCTTCTTCCTGAAGGGAAGCTGCTTTTAGAATGGAAATAACAGCCTGTCAAAATATTAGACCACACTGGGATGTGGGAAATGGCGCATTCTGGATTAATAAAGGTACAGTGGTACCTCAATTTATGAATTTAATCCATTCCAAATGCATGTTCTTAAGTCAAACTACTCCTACGTTGGGGTACCTATCTAAAAAATTGAAAAAATAAGTTAAAAATTAAAAGTGAAAAAAAATTGTTAAGTCAAGCAGACCATATCTAAAATTTGTAAGGAGGCAGATAAAACACCAACAGTTTTCCGCTCTTAAGTCGAATTGCTCTTAAGCCGAGCTGCTCTTAAGTCAGGTTACCACTGTAAATGAAAAAAGGTCTTGCTGCAAGGCCGATACAGTGTCTGCAAGGTGCCTGTACAACGTATGTGTGAAACAGCCTGTTTTAAGCACACACAAATAACATAAACACTCCCCTTCCATTTCACAAGGTGTTTCCAGCAGTGTTTTGGTTTTCAATCGATAAATTAGCTCAAGAGACAAATCTAGCAAGACTAGGGGCCCCTTCTGCCTCATCCCACCCTGATGCAGTGCCATACTCCACCCCTCTTCAGAAAATGTGTGTGTGTGTATGTGTTTTTAACATTTCAGTATCTACCATGTGACCTTTAGAAGTGACATTTGCTTGGGGAAAAGGGTGTTCTTTAGAAAGCCCAGCCAACTTTTCAGGAGAAATGCCACTCCTAGAGGCTTCCTGTAGTAATGCTTCTTCATGTTGTGAAGGGGGAAAAAACAATATTGCTAGCAGGGAACTGGATGTGTCATAAAGCCAATGTAAAAACCAAAAGCAAAGCAATGCAAAGCATGCTGCTTTATGTACTGCCCCATTTTGCTTAAAGTACTCTATAGGCGGTTTATAAGTACATTACTGTAATTATGCAGGCTGCACATTGCACCGCCCACCAGCCAGCCAGCTGGGAACCCATTTTACCAATCTCAGAAGGATAGAAGGTTGTGTAAACCTTGAACCTACTACCTAGAACTGAACCCCAGGTAGTGAGCACAGTTATACTTACGGTACTGCAATTCAACAATGGCACCACAAGGGTCACCTCCTAGTACTGCACATCCCTATATTATCAACTATTCCAGTGGTATGCAATGTTTTTCAGAAGTCAAAAATTAATGGAAGGAAGACATTTAAAAAGCTGCCTTATACTGAATCAGTCCAACAGGATGGGCGGTGACAGCATCATAACAGACATGGGCTCAAACACATTTTCCTTCACTGTATGCGTGGAGCCCAAGCATAATATGTGAAGTATCTCCATCTCCTCTCTATTGTAAAAATCACTCAGGCTCTTTTTCTAATCATACCTACTAGGCCAGGGGTGCCCAAACTTTTTGTAAGGAGGGCCAGATTTGGTGGCTGAGAATGTGTTAGGGGCCAGTTGCTCCCCGACCCTGCCACCCCATTGCAAGCCCCACCTACTTTCTTTTAAAAAAAAACATGGGGTGAAGGAGGGGGAGGGAGGGGTGGGCCAGCCAGCCGCGGGCCACTCAGAATGGCCTGGCGGGCTGGATTTGGCCCCCGGGCTGGACTTTGGGCAGGCCTGTACTAGGCCATAAGGACCATTGCAGTCAATGAGTATTTCACTATATCTAGATCACACATTTGTAGCTCTTTGATATGACCTGTCATGGCTCCATCCTATGGAATCTGAGCTTTTGTAGTCTGCTTACGGTTCTCTACACAAGAACAACAGCTCAGCGAGTTGCAGAAGAGTTCGCTACCATAAAATTCCACGTACCTCACCAAACTACAAATCCCACAGTTCCTTAGGACAATGGCTCCCAACCTTGGATCCCCGAAGGTTCTTGGACTAAAACTCCCCGAAGTCTTCACCACACACTGTGCTGATTTCTGGGAACTGTAATCTAAGACTATCTGGGGACCTAAGGATGGGAACCACAGCTTTCAAATGAAGCCAATACAGAGCTGTCTCGAACCGGTACAACTCTGTAGCACTGAAATGCTCCTATTCATCAGTCAGCAGCCACATTAGAATGCAGTTATAAATTAGAATTGCCAAGAATTTTGGCTTGTTATTCATGAATGGCCACTGCTTGGCTTCTCTCACCAATAGGAGCCAACAAGCTAAACTAAAAATAATGTGGAAGCAAAAATATCCTGTTACATCCAAAGATGGGCTATCCTTCTCCCAACAAATGAAGAATGGGACACTAATTTCAGATTCATTAGAGGGGCAAGAAACCAAAAGTCCTGGTGCAAAGTTTCTGCTCTCTCAATCAATTTTTGTTTCTGCCACCTCCCACTTCCAAACTGCAACATTCTGAGTGCACGCGCCATTCCCCTGCTTGTGACCAAGTCTAGCCAAACATGTTGCCTTTTAACATGGACTGAACCCAGTGGGATGCATTTCCAATTGAATGTGAGACTGTACTGTTACAGTGGTACCATGTATAAAGGAATTAATTCGTTCCAAATGAAATTATGTTAGGCAAATTTTCCTTCACGCAAATTTCCCATAGGAATGCATTGAAAACAGAGTGATCCTATTTTTATGTTGTACAGATTTGCCCCATAGGCAATTCTGCTAAGCAAATTTCCCCTATCCCCTATTTTTTATGTTGCACAAATTTTATGTTATACAAACTGTTTGTTATACAAGGGTCCACTGTATTCACATCCGAGTTTGGAGAAGTCACTTTTTGGGACCGTAATTCCAAGACTCCTCCACCTGGTACGGAGGGTGGTAGAGTCTCCTTCTCTGGAGGTTTTTAAGCAGAGGCTGGATGGCCATCTGTTGGGCATCCTGTGATGGGGGTTCCTGCATGGCAGGCGGTTGGACTGGATGGCCCTTGAGAACTCTTCCAACTCTATGATTCTATGATTCTATTTATGCCACTTACAGAGAAGTGAAGGGACCCGAGAAGAGAGGAAAAACTGACCTGTGAACGATTGTGTTCAACCAAGACATTGGTTTCTTCTTCCGTTTGGTCTTTCTCCTTCCACTCCTGCTCCTCCGGGGCCTGATCCAGATCCTCAGTTAAGTGCTCAGGTTGTCCCGCTTGCTCCATTTCCTCCTCTTCCAGCTCTTTCTTGTGCTCCTCCGCAACCTGCTCCATGTGCTCCTCCTCCTCATCTCCAGCTTCTTGCTTCTCCTGGATATTTAACTCCCGTGGTGCGTGGCCTTCCATCTCTTTTCTGCCAGGATGAAATGGTTCAGCCATTCGCTCGTCTTTTTCTACCACGCCTCTGTTGGTTTCTTCGCCACCTCCCGGCGGCTCAGCATTTAATGTAAGCTGAAACCATAAGGGAAAAAACATAGCCAATCTGTTTTCTTCCTAACACCATGTTGTAACTGCTCAGTTGTGGCAAAGTAAGACCTTATCTACATGGTGCAACACAGGGTTTTACTCCTATAAAACCAGAGCAATTCCTTCCAGAAAATCCAGGCCAAGCTGGGTGGAGGAATAAAGATGCAACATAAGATACACACAGAATTCTTAGCTGGAAGGCCAGAGGTTCGATAATCTAAACTTCTGAACTACATAATACCACACACTCCAGATACTGGTCAGGAAATTCAAGGTGCTTTCGTAGAAAAATACTGTTCCAAATTCGAAGGGAAGCCAAATCTTTTCAATGATATGAAAATGAAATATTAAGGGGAGGAGGATTTAAGAGATGATATATCAGCAAGAGACACATTTGATAATTGTCGAACAAGCATTCACAGATGAAGAGGAGCGTAAGTGGAATAAGCGGGATATAACCAGCAAAGTACCTAGAGTTCTGTTGCAAATTCCCATTTAATGGGGGGAAATAAACTTTCCTGCATAATCAATAGCTTAGATGGTAAAGGGGATAAAAGGATACAGCAAATACCTGAAAGGCAGACATTACTAGACGTATTATATACACCTCTGAAACCAAACGTTTATTTGTGGACATGGATTTGGAAAAGAGCCTCTCTAGGCTAGGGGAGCTGTAACACAAAATGAAACTTTCCTGAACTGCCCTTTCTCCTCCAGGTGCTTTGCATTTTAAACCTCAAACATTCAATTCCGGCAGGGAAAGGAATATGGGAACTGTAGTCCAAGACACCCAGAGGTTCAATCATTTCTTTTGGACGCCAACTTCAACCCCAATCTTTGTTCTTCCCCAAAGCATCTGACTTGCCACTGCTGGAATAAAACACTGGAACTGAAGGGCCCTAGCCTGCTTCCCCAAAACAATCCAAGAGGAGATTTCTCATTCACACACTTTCTGCCAAAACCACTTGCAAATGCAAGAGTGCCCTCATCATCTGCCATGACCGTTAACTTTTTTTTGGGGGGGGGGTTGTAAGTACCACAGCCCTGCTAGCTGGGTAGATTCAGGAAACTGTAGTCCAGAAAAAACGAAATTATTCAAGCTCTCCACCTGCTACGATCCTCAAACCCAGCACATTCCAGAGCAGGCCATACGGGCGTTCAGTCGTGAATCAATGTGGTAAAGCCATCTAGCACTGGGACATCAACTAGCAGACAGACATCCATGTGTGAAATCAGCTCAAAGAAAACCCAATCTTATTTCGATTAGGAAACGATCCCATTAGGCTTCAGCTGCCTGAGCAAATCTTTCATGTTTGGATTGCCCGTGGCTTCTGTCCCATGTCGACAGTGTTCACATAGATCTTTCCTCCGAGCTTCCAATCCATATTTACTGCCAAGAGTTGGGCTACCCCCACCAAAAAAAAATAGATCAGAGACAGCTTGTCGCTGTCCTTTATTTCCCCCTTTGTCTGTATTAATTTTTCATGAGAGTATTAGCCAAAAGATTTACTTTCTGCATGAAAAGCACACACACAGACATCTATGCAAACAGGATGACACCTGGGGTTTTTAAAGTGGCTTTCTCTTGCATAAGCTAACGTAATGTGACATCTGCAAAAGCCAAGATTTTCAATGGTTTATTACCCATTCGCAAAGGACGTGTTGCTGAATACACATACACTAAGCCAGAAACAGACATGATGACATCTTTCTAGACTTACTTCTGGGCCGATCAAACCTATGGCAAAAATGAAGCTGTTTTGTGAATGACTGGCTTCCCCGACCCACTGACAAACAGCTTCATCTCCTTGCTCCTGCTGAGCAGCCTTTCCAATTAAAAACCATCTTCTTCAGCACTCCAGTGGAGCTCTACTCAATAGACAGTGATTGTAATCCTCTTGCTCAGTGGTTCTCAACCTGTTGGCCCCCAGATGTTCCTGGACTTTAACTGCCCGAAATCCTGGCCAGCTCAGCAAGTGGTGAAGGCTTCTGGGAGTTGCAGTCCAAGAACATCTGGGGACCCACAAGTTGAGAACTGCTGCGTCTTGCTTAATAAAACAGTAACTTCAGAGCTGCAGAGACGGAAGGGACCCGGCCCTCCAGATGTTTTGGACCACAACTCCCACAGTCCTTTGCCAATGGAAATACAGGCTTGGAATTCTGAGAGTTGTGGTCCAAAACATCAGGAGGGCCAAAGTTTGGACATGCCTGCACGGATCATCGAGTCCAGCCCCTGTCAAGAAGCCCCAGTGGGGAATCAGATTTCCACCTTTGGGCTCTGCAAGCAGATGGATTATGAATTCTTAAGTCACAGAAGAGGTAGCCCTACTGAATCAGTGGCAGTCTGGTGTGTAACCCCTCTGTTAAGTTCCATGGATGCAAATGGGCCTACTCTTGCCGCAGCTAGTTTTGGTGTAGGACAGACATGTCCAAAGTCAGGCCCGGGGGCCAAATGCGGCCCATTGTCAAATTTCGAGCAGCCCACAGCCTCTTCTCCCCACTGGCGCAGCCTGTCATGCATTCCCACCAGCTGGCCCCTTCCCATACTAGATATTTATTTATTTATTTATTTGATTTGATTTGATTTATATACCGCAACCATCTAGCAAAAAAGCTACCCTGGGCGGTTTACAAACATATACAAAATATAAAAACAGATTAAACAACTTAAAATACTAAATAAAACTTAATCAATCAAACCAAATAATCAAATCATAATATTAAAAAAATAAACAAATAAGCACAGATACAATAAATCAAAATGGTTACATGAGAACATAAGAAGAGCCATGCTGGATCAGGCCAAAGGCCCATCTAGTCCAGCTTCCTGTATCTCACAGTGGCCCCACCAGATGTGTTTGGGAGCGCATGAGACTAGACATCTGTCTCCTGATACCACTCCCCTCCATCTGGCCCTTGAAGTACCCCGGTTTTAAGCCTGGAGATTACACATCTCCATCATGGTTTGTAACCTGTGATGGACTTTTCCTCCAGGAATCTGTCCAATCCCCCTTTGAAGGCATCCAACCCAGATGCCATCATCACATCCTGTGGCAGGGAGTTCCATAGACTAACAACACGCTGGGTGAAAAAATATTTTCTTTTGTCTGTTCTTACTCTCCCAGCCCTCAATTTCAGTGTATGTCCCCTAGTTCTGGTATTTTGTGAGAGGGAGAAGAGATTCCCTCTATCCACTTGACTCATGCCCTGCATTATTTTGTACGTCTCAATCATATCCCCCCTCAGGCACCTTTTTTCCAGACTAAATAGAATGGCGTTCCCTGATTCTTCAAACATTTAGTAAGGCACTATTTTTAAACCATTTTATCAAATCTCTTGCCATTTTTAACTTCATTTTAGCTTCATTTTAGTTTTTCTTGTTGATTTATGTATATTTTATTTTATTATGTACCTTGTATTTTGGTTTTTAAAATGTATTCCTTTGTTTGTTGTTACATGTTGTGAACCGCCCAGAGTAGACCTTGGTCTAGATGGGCAGTAAAAAGTCAAATAAATAAATAAATAATAAATAAATCAACAGACAACATTACATTAAAGTTACCAGAGAACGCACACAGTTAAAAAGAGAGTAAAATTCCATGAAAAGTTATGAGTGAGAGAAACTATCATAGAGAACAGAGTGTCAATGTAATGACAAACTCTATAAACACAAAGTCTATGTGTTCAGCAGTGGAATATGCTGCCATGGAGGGTGTTGGAGTCTCCTTTGGAGGTTTTTAAGCAGAGGCGGGATGGCCAGCTGTCAGAAATACTGTGATGGGGTTCCTGCATGGCAGGGGGTTGGACTGGATGGCCCTTGAAATCTCTTCCAACGCTTTGATTCTAGATTGAATCATATAAAGCCACATAATAGGTAGTCCATCACTCAGGGAAAGCATGCCTGAAGAGAAAGGTCTTTGCCTGTTTCCGGAAAGACATAAGAGATGGGGGAGTACTGGCCTTTAGTGGGAGGGAGTTCCAGAGTCTCGGTGCAACAGCCAAGAAGGCCCTTTGATGTGTTCCCACCAGACGTGGCTGTGATGGTGGCAGGATGGACAGAAGGGCCTCTCCTGATGACCTTACACCTGAGTCAGTTCATACTGTGAGATTCTATCTTTAAGGTAGCTAGGATCCAGGTTGTACAGTGCTTTGTAGGTCAAGGTCAGCACCTTGAATTGTGCCTGATAGCTGATTGGTAGCCAGTGGAGCTGCTGTAGTAGGGGTGTGATGTGAGCTCTGTGCCCCGCCCCAGCCAGCAATCTGGCTGCTGCATTTTGGACCTGTTGGAGTCTCCTGAGACTTTTCCTCGGTAGCCCCACATAGAGCGCATTACAGTAGTCTAGCCAGAACAGCACTAGGGTATGTGTCACTGTGCTGGTTTCTCAAGAAATGGGTGTAACTGGTGTACTAGCCTTAATTGTGCAAATGTGCTCCTTGCCACAGCCATGACCTGGGCATCCAGGCATAAGGATGAGTCCAAGAGCACCTCCAAGCTGTGCACCTCTTTTTTCAATTGGAGGGTGACCCCATCCAGTACAGGTTGCATCCCTATCCCTTGTTCTCCTTTTCAACTGACCAGAAACACCTCTGTCTTGTCTAGGTTTAGTTTCATTTTGCTCATCCTCATTCAGTTCATTACTGCAGCTAAACACCCATGTAAAGTTCAGATAGTAACTCCTTTAGAGTCCGTAGGTGACGAGAGGTAGAGCTGGGTATCACCGGCATACTGGTGGCACTTAACCCCAAAAGACCCATTAATCTCTCCCAGAATATTATTATTTAGGAAATAACTGGATGGTGCAGCTTGTTACCAAGGAGATTCCCTATTTTAGTTTTGTCGTTTTGTTGTATTTTTATCCAGTATTCCTACAACCTCCTCTGAGTCCCATTTTCAGGGGAAAGCACAAATATAAATCCAATAAATAAACAAGTCACTACTGTCAGTAGTTCTTATGCCCTACTGCGTTCCCACAGGGCAGGAGTCTATGGCTGTAGATTACATCCTTAAGAAGGCAGCTGCATTGCCGTTTGCTTTTTCATTTCTGGCAATTGACCACAGTTTCCTTTTGCTTCTCTAGCACAAAAAAAGATGAGCAGGAAGAGATGTGTGCTCCACTAACTACAGAAGCCAGATCCCATCTCATCACAACAGATACCCAAAAGATGGAGGTGAGCTACCCCAACACATAAGGCAGTAATGGCGAACTTTTTAGAGACCGAGTGCCCAAACTGCAATTCAAAACCCACTAATTTTCTGCAAAATGCCAACACAGCAATTTCACCTGAATACAGGTGGCTGCGAAGGGGCGATGTTGGGTGCCCACAGAAAGGGCTCTAAGTGGCATCTTTGGCACCCGTGTCATAGTTTTGCCGACACTCGCATAAGGGATGAGAACAGGGATGGATCTTCATCTGTGATAAGGATCTACGAACATTCACACATTCCTCTCTATTCAGAATGGAAAGAATCTGTAATCTATTTTTAACATCAAGTGTGTGAGAAACAGAAATTAACACACTGTTAGTTCTGGCCTGGGAATTATAAACTTTCAGCTCTTTGGGAGGGGGTGAACTGTCTTTGAATCTTTGTGCATTCAAGGATACTGAGAATTCTTTAAAATGCTTAATTACTTTCTGAGGAACAGGGCTTTTCCCATTTCTTTGACTACATATCCCATAATCCCCCATTCTGCGAGTTCTGCCTGATTTACAAACACCATACGGACACTTAAAATGCCTCTCACCTTGAAATATGGTAGGAGACACACACTATTAGACAATTAACGAGTCTTGGAAATGCTTCAGCAATGAATCAAGACTAGACTATGGGTGATAAGTGTCTTCAACAATGAAGACACTTATACTGAGATACCCAGATGCGTTTGGAAATGCTTGCCACTGATTGTTGTATTACTAACCCTTTAAAGTTTACTGGGATGTCATCCATCATGAATCATATGTGTCTGTTCTTTTGCCTGGGGGGGGGGCCTATAAATCTCTGGGGCCTTCAGGTATGCATACCGGGTTCTGACAACCTGAGATAAAAGGCCTAAACTGAGAGTCTTTGAGGTCTCAGCTAGATGCAGTTCTACCCAGCTACCTGTTCTTATCTCTAGGGCGAGCTAAGCCTCAAAGCCTTCCAATTTAGGCCTTTTCTCCTATATAAGACACATTTAGGTGTCCGCCAGGTGTGTGAAAATCAGATAAAGCTCCCAGAATTTGGAAATACGGGATTTGCAGCCCAAGAAATTTGCAAATCCCCTACCTGTTATTCAAGCCACAGTATCAACTGGACCACAACTCCTAGAATTCCAGGCCTGTATTGCCAGTGACAAAGGACTGTGGGAGTTGTGGTCCAAAACATCTGGAATGTTGAAGGTTTGCCACCGACCCAGGGTCTGCAAACAATGGTGTTAGAAAATCATAATCCACCTGAAATCCCTAGTCCAGTGGTTCTCAACCTGTGGGCCCCCAGATGTTCCAGAACTGCTATTCCCAGATATCCTTTCCAGCACAGTGAATGGTGGAGGCTTCTGGGATTTGCAGTCCAGGAACACCTGGGGACCCACAGGTTGAGAAACACTGCCCTAGTCCATCTCAACTTGTCAATGCAAGCATCACGGTCAAGCAGTCAAAAAGCATTCTTAACTGTACTTTAACATGATGACCAATTTAAGCCACTATTTGTCATCTCAGCCTCCCTCCCATCTGGCAGTGCTAGCAGACTCACTTCACATTGGTGTACGGAAGAATGAGATAAGAAGCAGTTTTCTGACTACTCAAAATAACTGCCTAAATGTTAATTATAGGCACCATAATCATTATGGAAGACTGCTTTGTTGAGCACCTAGTATTACCTTGTTTTGCTCTTCAGTTCTATCTGTGCCAGGTGTTTTGGAGTCACTTAAACGGGAAGGCACTGGTGTCACTGGCAAAACACGGAGCTGGTCAACATTTTCCGGCTTCTGGAAACTAGGCATCTTTTTGAGGGTGTCCTTCAACTGCCTGTATTCCTCCACCTGGGACTAGAAGTCAAACGGAACCATTGGACAGCAGTGTCAAACGAGCCGCTTCTTATTTAAAATGACAGAGAAGCGGGTGGCATGGAAGCAAAATGGGTATTTCAACTAAACATGCACATCAGATTTAAAAAGAATGCCTCTGAGCTCAAGCTACGAGCCTCTCTCCAAGAGAGCACGCCAATTTAATACATTATAGCAGGCATGCAAAGTCTAGCAGAAAATCCCCACAGCTCAAAAAGAAGGATTAGTTTTTCATGCTACGCGGAAGAGAAGCAAAGTGCCAGAAATGAATTAGTACAGCTCCCTTCCCATAAAAAACAGACAAAACCAAATGAAATAACTTCATCCACACGGGTTTCTTTGAAAACCCCTCTGCCCCATGTCTATGCCAAACCTGCCAAAATAAAATTTAATCTCATACAGTTGTTAGAGATGCATGTAACATAAACTGCTTCCCTTGCTTATTAAAGCAAAGCAAAGCAAAGTGTTCTGCTTATATACCGCCCCATACCACTACAAGTAGTCTCTGGGCGGTTTACATTTTTTTTTAATTACAGTGTGCATGCTACACATTGCCCCCCTCCCCCAGCAAGCTGGGTACTCATTTTACCGATCTCGGAAGGATGGAAGGCTGAGTGAACCTTGAGCCTGCTACCTGGGACTGAACCCAGGTCGTGAACACAGTTTTACCTGCAGTACAGGCATTTAACCACTGCGCCACGAGAAGAGCACGAGAAGAGCCTTGGTGGATTGGGTTGGGGAATTATCTAATCCAGCACCTTGTATCCCACAGCAGCCAAAGAGGTGCCTGCATAAAGCCCATTAGCCATAGATAATAAAATAAACACCTTCCAGAACAAAAGGTGAAAAAGCTGAGGAGGCAGGCTTGGTTCAGTCAGCCGGATCATACCTTGGGCCTAAAAGATCACAGTTAGGGATGCGAAAGCCTCAAAGACGCACCTTCTCACTCTGGCTTTCTTCAAACTGCCTTCTCCTCGCCCTCTACCAGTGACGGAAAACCTTTTAGAGACTGAGTGCCCAAAGTGTGATTTAAAACCCACTAATTTTTTCCCCACAAAGTGCCAGTACAGCAATTTAACCTGTATACAGGTGGCTGTGAAGGGGCGATGTCGGGTGCCCACAGAAAGGGCTCCGAGTGGCACCTTTGGCATCCGTGTCACAGTTTCGCCAACACTGCCCTATACTGTAGGACCTCAGTTTAAGTAATAAAATTCATTCTCCGGGCCCTTTTGTATTGCAAAAAATTCTTAAACTGAAACATGGTTTTCCCTAAGAATGCACTGAAAACCAATTTATCCATTCTGGAGGTCAGAAAAAAAAGGCAAACTGGGGCATTCCATTTAAAATTTTCTTAAACCGAGGTATCCCCATTTTTATTTGTATTTTATTTTATTTATTTTTATTTTTTTGGTTGTGCAAACATTACACATCAACGTTTAATGCCTTATGGGGAAAAATGTAAACCGGGGCATTCCACTGAAAACTCTTAAACCGAGGCATCCCTATTTCCAATAATGTCTTTTCCAATTTTGGGGGGTTATCTGAGGCATTCATAAAATGTGGTACCACTGTACTTTTATTTTCTCTTTCTTTCCTCTTCAGCCCTTCATCTCTCCAAATATAAATTGTGTAGGGAAGACTCTTACGCTGCCACTTAACTTAAAAACAGGTGCTCAACTCTAGAAGCTCGTGCACATAACAGCCGCAGCTGCATGATTGGTTACCCTCAAAGAAGACATGTCCCTGCATAAATGGAGGACCTATGGCTTTATATGGGTCACCTGTGATATACACCACTATGGTGTAGCTGCACCAGGATACACTAGAACCAGTTTTTCCCCCCTGCAAACCATCCAGATAATTCTATGCTATGAGGTGGCACAGAAATACTGGATATAAATAACAATAAGTGCTTTTTCAGGCACTCATTAATGCCTTGCCAGCTGGGAGAGGCAAAAGCAGAAAAGGAGCAGTTTAAACAAAACCTTGCATCAGAAACATAAATAAAAACAGCAACACACGCCAAGGCCCTTGAGATCTACCCAACATACCCATTTATGGAGGAGACTTAGAGAGAGAGAGAGAGAGAGAGAGAGAGCAGAGCAGAGCAGAGCAGAGCAGAGCAGAAGGAAAGGAATGGGCACCAAAAGCAACCCAGGACAAGTGATTCTGCTGAGCTCCAAAGGCCCAGGTCAAAACAGTAAGCAGGAAACATACCAAAGGTTAGGAAATTACAAAACAAAACCAACCAACCAACCAACCAACCAACCAAACAAACAAACAAACAAAAAAAGCCACCAGAATTTCCCACCACTATCCCTAGCAAAATGGGAATGGCATAAAATCCTAGTAATGAAAAAGGACTGGAGAAGATATAAGTTATGGAGATTCAGGCCTCTGGCATGCCACCATTTCCCTCTGTTTCAAAAACACATCTGTCTGCCGATGCAGCAGCTACATTCTAGCCGCTGACCAGTCTGAAGATCACTGCAAGCTCTCTCTGCATCCACTGGAATACAAGCAAAACTAGAATTTACTGGAATAGAAAGAGCACCAACAGATGTTCTCCCAACATGAATGTTTGGACAGGGCCCGGTGAAGGAGATTGCAAAGGAAGCTTCAGGATATGGGGCAGCAGGGGCACTCCCTAGGAGGGAAACGAAGGCCATGCCCAAAAGCAGAGATGTGAATTGTCTGGCCCTTCATTTTCCATTCATCTGGAACACTCCTGATCTCTCTTCATTGTCTGTGCAGGACCGTGGCAGCCAGAATGCATTAGGAGAGCCACCTGTTCCTCTTTCCTGGCCACCATGGCTGCCACAGTGGACCCGCAATGGACAGCCTTGCCAAGCCATGCCTGGCACGTGGCTTCGGCAGAGATCCTGCCTGCCCTGATCCACAGCGAAAGAGAAAAAGACGTGGACCATCGTGGGAAAAGCTCAGCGCAGCTGGAGCCCTACAGGAACCCCCTAGGCAGGCCCCGAGCACCAAGACCCAGCAGAGAAAGCTTGGGAAACTTGAACCCTTTGGATCATAGCATCCAGAATCCCCCACCCTTCCTGGCCAAGGCATGTGCTGGTTGGTGGATTCTTGGGAGTTGTCGTCCAAAGCCATCGCTTTTCCGAGGAAACCCACTTACGCCTCATAAGAACATAAGAAGAGCCATGCTGGATCAGGCCAAAGGCCCATCTAGTCCAGCTTCCTGTATCTCACAGTGGCCCCACCAGATGCGTTTGGGAGCGCATGAGACTAGATATCTGTCTCCTGATACCACTCCCCTGCATCTGCCCCTTGAAGTACCCTGGTTTTAAGCCTGGAGATTACACATCTCCATCATGGTTTATAACCTGTGATGGACTTTTCCTCCAGGAATCTGTCCAATCCCCTTTTGAAGGCATCCAGGTCAGATGCGAACAACACCTCCTGTGGTGATGGCATCTTTACCTCCCTCTTTACCTCACCGGACCGCATTCTGAACTTTGCATTATATCCCAAACTTTTTGTCCTTCATCCTTCTGGCCCCAAGAGTGAAAAAGCAAAGCAAAGTGTTTTGCTTATATACCACCCCATAGCATTTTAAGCACTCTCTGGGAAGTTTACAGTTTAATTATGCAGGCGACAGATTGCCACATTCTCTGCCTTAAAACTCCCGAAAATGGTTACCATGAGTCAAAACTGACTTGACAGCACATGAAAAACAATATACTGGTCTACCGTGTTCCCTCTTGCAGGCTAGTTGAAGAGAGCTGGGAGTAGATCTAGGTTAAAGTCTGGAAAAGTGACTTTTCTGAACAAGGGCTTCAGAATCCCGCAGGCAGGGAGGTCAATCCAAAGGCAACCTGGAGAGACTGGCAAATGGTCCCCCCCCCCTTAAAAGATAACTACTTTAACCTCTGCATGAAATTTACTATATTTATAATTATATCTATAATTATAAATATAATACATTATGATTGCAGAGTATTATAAATACTCTGCAAGTATTTATTATATTTCACCTTGGAAATATAGGGTTGCAAATTTGAACCCGGCAGGTCTGCCCATGTTTTGAATTCCACCTTCTGCCCTTGAAACAAAAGCAACCAGACCTTATAGAAATGCAACACCACCACCACTACTACCCCCTTTGGGGTTTGTCGGAGACAAAAAGCAAACACACGCCCGCCCAGAGACGTGAGCCCTGCGTTTCAGAATCTGCAAAAGCAAAGAAAACCCACCAAAGGCTTAGCGTGCAGTCCCTAGACAGGAAAGAACGACGCAGCTATCATCCATACATGTATTCACTCGAGCCCATAATAGAGTTGTCAAGAAGCAACAGCAATATGCTATGCTGTAATTCTAGCTTAGCAGAAAATCTCCCAGGCACTGATTTTTTTCTTCTTCTTCCATCGAGGAAGTGGGTTGTTATCTGGAGATCCCCATGCAAAAAGCAGTGTGCATGCATAAAAGCTGTGGTCAGCAGAAAGAAAGGGGAAAGAGCATCTTTAAGGAGAACTGTGTTAGAAATCCGAGTTTCCCACTCATTGTAAGCAGAGGCTCGTGCAAAGCCCCCCCCCTTTTTTTTCCTGGCTAACCTGCGCAGCTTCTAGCGCACTCTTGTGTTCTTCCAATGTCACTACAAGCTGGTCATGCTGGGAGAGCAAATTCTTATGCTGTAACTACACAAAAGAAAAGACCGCATAAAACTTGATCCCAAACACGTTTCAGTGAACCAAGCGCCTCTCACCCTTCAAGGCCAAAAGGATATTGTCATGGCTGTCAACTGATTGACGCCAGCTACTAACTGAATGCCTTTTCATCTTGGTCTCTTTTTCAGATGCAGCTGGAACTATGGTTAAGAGGCTGGGAACAGGGTTGAGATTACGGACAGGCTATGCTGCAGAACTTGGCCCCCTGCCCCCCCCAAATGATTGGCAGGAATAAATTAGTGTCACCCTTAACCAGGGTTAACCAAGCCATGATCCTTTCCAACCAAGATGCGCTAAGTCACTTCAAAACCTGGTTGAGCAGCATAGTTTGATGACACTGCCATAGTCAGGATGGGTGTCATGTGTTAACTACTGTTCATGGAAGGAAGATCTGGAATTAGCTGAAGGAAAGCACATGTGCTCCTGCTTCCAGTCTCTCTTAATCATGGTTCCATGATGGCTTGTGAACATGGTGGCCAGACATCTTGGGTTTGACTATTCGGTGGGAAACCTCAGATTCTGGAGGCAGATCCGGGTCTCTTAGACTAGACCCTTGGGGTTCCTGAGATGGTCACACCTCCTTTGCCACAACGACAGCAATATGGCGAGCTGAGTGGTTTTTTCCTCATTCAGAAATGCCTCTTCTAAGGCTGAGATCTTGTCAACAAGAGTTCTAAGCTAGAACACACTGGTATTTTTTGCTCAGGTGCTTCTGCCATTATAGCCTTTGCCCTCCACTTGAATCCAGCTGTTGAAAATCTTAATGATGCTGAATCCAACACCTGGACTGAAAATAATTTCTCACATTTGGTTTAGAGTAATATATCCATGGGCAAAGAACAGTAGGGTGATTGTGCAGTTTTAAGAAATGACTGAACATATTTTCAAGGCAAAGAGGACAAATACTGATTTCAATGTATTCTCAAAGGCTTTCACAGCTGGGATCTGATAGCTGTTGTGTGTTTTTGTTCTTTTGTGCTGTTTGGCTGTGTTCTGGAAGTTTTTCTTCCTGACGTTTCGCCAGTCTCTGTGGTCGGCATCTTCAGAGGGCAAGGAGCTCAGGCAACTAGGAGTTCTCTCTGTGCTCTGGGGTATATACTGTGTGCTCTGGAGAATAAGTCCAACCAAAGGATACATATTTTACAAGTTTTAATTTCCTTCACATACTCTGCCTTTATTCTGTCTTTAGAAACATACCACTTTAGTGTGGCATATCAGTGAAATTACTTCCTTTCTCAGTATAACATGCAGCTTAGTAGAGTTACGTTCCATCAGAGAGCCTGAAACCCAAGGGAAAGAGTCGTTTTCGACATCACACAAAACAGAAGAGAAGGATTTTGGACATGAGCACCAAAAGCACCATCTTCAGAGGGCAGGGAGCTCAGGGAACTAGGAGTTCTCTCTGTGCTCAGAACTCCTAGTTCCCTGAGCTCCTTGCCCTGGAAGAAAAACTTCCAGAACATGGCCGAAGAGCCCGAAAAACTCACAACAGCTATCAAACACTGAATTGTTACCTTCTTTTTTAAAGCTGTAAGCAGCTTTAACTCCTCTTTGCAAACAAGAGGATCTTATTTAACTTAAAGAAGGTTAAGCCCCCCCCCCCCCCGCTTTATAAAATCAGAGTCTTACCTTCACATCTTGAAGCTGGGTATGAATATCTTGATGAGCTTTCCTCAACTGCCTGTTCTCTTCTCGGAGATTATACAAGGACTCTATGAAGAATTCAATGCAAACAAAAAAAATTGATCCTGCAGATGAACACCTCGTAGGGCAAATCTAATTACGCCTCCATTTTAAATATTTACTTTCAAGGCTGAACAGATACTGGCTCAGTGCCAAATGCGGGCAGCTCATACCAGGGAGGTATATCATCCTCCATTTCCTCCCCCCTGCGCCCCCAAGCTAGATTACACAGTTCTCTACCCTTCAGCTTCGACAGCTCCTGCTCTTTTTCTTGCTGTAGCTCCACGTATCTCTGCTTGTGCTCACTGACCACGTGGTTGAAATCCTCTCCTTGTCTCCTGTGGTCTTCTTGGAGGTCCAAGTGCTGCTTCTTTAGTTCTTCATGCTGGCTCTGTAAAGAACGAAAACCACGGAGACACCAAGGGAATGGCTCATCTAACACTGCGGTTCCCAGCCGTGGGTCCCAGAGACGTTCTTGAGATCGGACTGATGCAGCCGGGAGCAGGGAGGAGATTATTGACTGTCTCTGCTCCAGAATTTGACCCATCGCCACATGGACTGCATAAGTTCCAGAAATCCTGGTTGACATATCTAGAGATTAAAGTTGCTGGGAATTTTAGTCCACGAACATCTGGGGACTCAAGGTTGGAAACACACCAACTACACATTTAAGACACAGCTCGCAGCTACAGAATGTTTTGTGTTTCTTTCCCACTTTAAAGGAAACATAGGAAGCCCCTTCTAGATCAGGATCTAGCATGGACAATAGATGGGATATAACCCTTTGGATCACTCTCCAAAGCTCAGAGGGTAAACATGTCTAGCTCTAGGGCTTCTGGAGGTTGCTCACCCTGCCCAAAAGTGATCTGTTTGGCCAAAAGTATCAGGACTTTTCATTGTACAAAATAGCAGCCATCTGAGATCAGATCCTGCTCGCAACTACAATTTGGGGGTGGGGGTGGGGGGTGTCCAACCCCATATATAGTAAGATTCCAATCCACCCTGATTAGCAAGAGTGCAGGTGCAACAGTATGGAGAGATAAGCCAGATACGTCCTCCAAATGCTGCCAGACTGCACCTCTAAGCATTCCTTATCACCACCAATGCTGGCTGAGGCTGGTTGAGGTACTGCAACATTTGGACAGCTGTACTTTGGTCATCCCTAAGTAGCAGCTAGGTCACATGACAGAGCTTGGTATCCCTTCTCCTGTGCAACTGCTGTGGTTCCTAATTTTCAGAGAGAGTGAGAGAACCAAGATGTGCAAAGGGTAGCCATTCAAAGATGTTTTGGTGGCCCTCAACCCTCCAAAGATCACCAATGGGTGGAATTTTGAAACGTGGAGGTATACTACCTGTTCCCCCCCCCCTCTCTCTGGCATTTTGGATCACCTGTGATAGGTAGGGTACCATCAGCAGAAATTTATCCCTCCCCCGGGACTTACCAATGTTGCCCATTGTCTGATCAATTATGGAAGTGAGGTTCCAACCCACATTAGTCACTCTGAATATTTCTGACTCCCTATGGGACTGGACCACCTATGGGCAACTATTCCCTTTGAAAAGTTGCCCCATGCCTCATGCCAATTATTTTCGAATCAGAGAATTAAGGGGCCTGGAGGTTACCCTTCTGAAATCTACATATGCTGACATATGCAGGGGGGAAAAGGCATTCTCGTGACACCCTGAACTGTCCTTGGAGCAGTGTTATTTTAAATTGAGATTTTTAAATGCCAAATAAGAGGAGAACAAAAATGTCAACTTCATCTCCCAATGCCATTGTTGACTGGGTTGTTAGAACAACATGCATATCTACCTTCAGCATCTGGTGTTGTACGTTCAGAGCACTGTATCTGCTATTGGAATCTTGCTGCAAAATGGAAAGAGAAATAGGGGATAAGCTGGTATCTTCAGCCTTACAATGGCTTGGTATCTTTCTGTAAATGATACTACAAGGGCACGGCAAGCTTGATATTCAGACATAATGGCTATCTGGGGCTCATGACGCATTCTAAGGCAACCTTTCTCATAATATTTATCACCAATTTATCCAAAGGAGACATTAAGATAACTGGCCTGTACTTCTTCAGATTCCTCCCTGGATTCCGTTTTTACAAACCGGCTATATCTTTTAATTGTTCCATCTGTTTACAGGGAAGCTGAGTTTGCTACACAAGATCCTCCAGGCCACTCTCGAGTTGCCATCACTGAGACCAGGATGCCCACAGTCTATTGGTGGCGTTGGATCTTCACGACCACCTGAGCTACCCTTCACCTTTCAGTGGAGGCCAATAGTGCTAGTTGCTCCCCAGTAGACGGGAGCCCCAACCCCCTTTTCCTGCTTCCCTGATGTTCCTATTGGTTCTTGCACCACCGGTGCCTTTGCTGAGTGTGGATGAGAGCCCAGCTGGACATAAGATCTCTAAAGGGTAGGCACTGGGGTGGACAATGCCGGTAGACTGAAGCTAGGTGTTCCTCTACCTCAGGGTTTTTTCAATCACCAGGACTCCTACCCAGATGTCTGTCCAGAGAGCCAGCTTTTCCTCCAGTTCCCCCAACTCCTTGATACCAGAACCCATCAAGTTGTCTGTTCTGATCCCTGTTTCTTCTTCCTGTCTCTCCTTAATCCCCAACTTTTCTCCACAGATCCAAACTCTTGCTGCCTTCCCCTGGTGGATCATATCACCTCCTCCTCCTCCTCCTCTTCTCTACCTGCTGCTTGTCTTCAAGAGTCCACACCCTCCTGGGTCCCAGAAGCAAGTTTCCTCCATCCCCTCTAGGAGATGCAGGGTGGCCAGATGCTAAGGGCACCAGGAACAACTTCATCACATACAGTGGCACTTGTGCCAAATGGTGCAGTATATAAATAACTCTCAGGTTGATACAAATCCTGAGCCAGAAATTTGTTTGGGATATGTCAATAAAGTATAGAACTGTGTGGACAAAGTTGATAAGGAAAAACTGTTTCCCCTATTGCACAACACTAGAACTAGGGGGCACTCCATGAAACTTTTGGGTGCTAGATCTCAAACAAATAAGAGAAAGTACTTTTTCACCCAGAGGATCACTGGCCTGTGGATCCTACCCTACAATGTGAACTGTGTTGGCTGGCTGGTTGATAACAGCTGGCCTCTGACTGGAGAATGGCGTCTCACTGGACTAGACCTAGTTCAAGTATATAAATAAACCATGATTTATGATAAATGAGAATGATAGTATACAAGCTTTGAGTTTATACATCCCCCTTACCAACACCCTGTTATCCATTCTTTCTTACAAGATTTATCTCTGTGGTCAATGGGTAGAAACCAACATTTCTTTTATATATATATTACATTAGATATCAGAATTTTAAGCAGATCAATTTTATTCACAAGAACATTGCTTCCTGTGATTCATCATTTTTAAATGCTTCAGTTATTGTGAAATCTGTCTATAGAGTTTATACAATAAGAATTTTATTCTCAGGCATCTTCTCAATCTCTCCATCTCTCACTTACCCTTCCTTTATTTAGTGTTTCTTGTGCTTCTAGTTTATAAACAAGAAAATCTAAAAATAACGGGAGTGAAAAAGAAACAGTTTGAGGAATGCTTACGCAAGCAAAGCAAAACAGAACAAAACCCCCTCAAAAATATAGTTTCCATAGAAGCAGACATTCAGAAGGCCCAGTGCTTCAAAACTTTGGGTCTCCAGATGTTCTTGGACTACAACTCCCAGAAGCCCTCACCACTATCCGACTAGAATTTCTGGGAGTTGTAGTCCAAGAACTTCTGAGGACACAAGGTTGAGTACCACTGGAATAGTCAAATGTCTAAACCAGTGAGGAGGAAATTCAGTAGCCATACTTCCTGTGTTGCTGCTTTGTTCACATGAAGGTGACCTGATTGCAGAGAAGGCCTCTTTCACCCATGGAGAATCTCCAATTTATGAATGTGATATAGTCATTGAGAAGCATCGTGGATACTTCTGTATGCACAATTTGTGTCCACCTTAACACTAGGGAAAAGGAAGCAAAGCTTTACATAACAAAGGGCAACCTGAGCACTGATAAAATACAGGATATACCCTCTTCTGCTCACTACCATTCATAATCTGACACCCAATGAGGGAAAATACCAGAGCTTGACTCCTTTTTTCATCAATTAACCACTTTTCACCCAAACACAAAACAATTGTCATGGTCTCTTCCTTCCTTCCTGACAAGTGTGAATGGTAGTTATAAGTTTCCTGTGTTCTTCTTCATATAGCACTCCCATAAGTAGGAGAGACTTCTTCAATGAACAAAGTAGATGATAACAGTGAGCTGCCTTCCCCACGCTACATAATTAAACAACATACTGTTCTAACAAGTCAACAAGGCTTTTGCACAGGCACTTTAAACTCCAAAGAATAGAAATGTCTCATGTAGCTTGGCATAAATATAGACCAATATATAGAGTAAGTAACATTTGATCAATATCGAAGTAACATTTCTGCATTCAACCAGGCAAATCGTACAGTAGGATCTACAGAGACAGGATTTGGATGGCTGCATGAAATGTAAAGACAGTTATTTCCTGTTGTATGAGAAACTGATCAGAGAATAAACTAAATGGTCCTTCTGACCACCTTTTCAAATTCTGAATATTCTCACTTAATTGCACAACATTCAATCCCAAGGAGTGTAAGAGAGATAAGGAGAGTAAATTCGTTTGCCAGTTGGGGATGGGGAACATTTAGCAGTTTAACAGTGGAGAGTTTAATTGGCTTTTGTTTTTCCTCTAACACAGGCATGTCCAAATGTTGTCCCTCCAGATGTTTTGGACCACAACTCCCAGAATTCCAAGCCTATATTTCCAATTGCAAAGGACTGTGGGAGTTGTGGTCCAAAACATCTGGAGGGCCGAAGTTTGGGCATGGCTGCTCTAACATGTTAAGAGACAAGCCACTCAAGGATCAGCACTGGGAATGATGCTATGTCATAACATTGCACTTTGGCTTTGCTCCTTTGAGAAGAATAGGATATTTGTGTCATCCCTAGTTCTTACTTCCTCTCCCATCTTCATTCACAAGTAGAGATGGGCTATTCATTTTCCGAAGTGGTCAGCTTCTGAAACAAAATGCGGGAGCCCAGCTGGCATTTGGAACCGGAGGAGCGATATCAACCAATACCTTACCTTGTGCTGCTGCTCGTGCAAGGCTGAACTCCAATGAGGAAGAAGCCTCCAACTTCACCTTTCCTTCTCCTTGGCGCTGGCCAATCAGACAGGGAGGTGGGATGATGCATTTCACATCACAGCTCCTGATTGGCCAACACCAGGGAGAAGGAAAGATAACGTCAGAGGCTTCTTCCTCATTGCAGTTTAACCCCACGTTAAGGTGACCACTTCCGAAATGAAAAGCCCATCTCTATTCAAATGCTGAAGAAGATGAAGGGGCAGAAGAAGAAAAATTATCATCCCCTCGTAAAACGAAAGAAACTTTCTAGCTAAAGACATTCACAGATAAATTAGCCAGATAAATATCGACACCCCAGAGACAAATTTGACCTCATCTTTGAGGGGCCTTTCCCCTTTCCTTCTACCCCTGAAACTGTGAAAATTCAGCTTGACTAAACTTTTCTCCCATCCCTAATAAATATATACATGTTTTGAGCATCAGAAGGAAAAATACCCTTGAGTTCTGGAAATGCTGCAAAGGGAAGAATGCATTTTATTGTTGTCCAATAGATGGCAGTGGAAAACCATGAAGAGATTCGATGCTCATGACAAAACTTTTGATAGCTACAAAGCAAAGAAGAAAACAAACAAAAAGTGCTTGAAATGGAAAGAACTACTTACTGTCGTTACTATTTTTAACAGCCTGCAAAATCAAAATTTATTTGAAATGAGGACATCCTACTTTGAAAATCAGAGACATCCCTGGGAATAGAATTCCTGACTGAATCACAGCAAAGGAAACAACATTCCTTTCATACTTGGATTTATCAGTGCTAAGCTTTAAAGAAAGTAAAATGCAAGGCAATGTAGCTTTACCTTCCTTTGCTTTCTTATGCTCAAGCCTTTCTTTCTGTAAAGATTTCTCCAATCTTGACCGATGTTCATATACAACTGAAAAAGGAGAATGAAAAATAAAAACCTTGCATTTAATAAAAGAGGAGTTAATCTATAAGAAAATGAGTGAGAGAAACATCTGCTCAAAATAAGGGAGAGGACGAAACGAGGTACGCATGTTGTCTTAAGGAGAATGGAGCTGAAAAAAATTAAAATACAGTATCTCTATAATGGACGTTTGAGCTGTGGGAAGGAAGTAAAGCAAGGGGAGAACGTTTGTCAGATCTTTCAATGCATGATCTGCACAATTTAAGTCTACAAGATTCTATGAGTCCTGGCTCATTGTTCACTACCAAATTTGCCTAGGCATTGACCCGTTATTCTGCGTAAATGGGATGATACAACATAAAAAGAAAAAGGAAAGAAACTTGACCGCTTATTTATTTTTAAACATCATACAATACATATTACATACACAATACATAATAAAGTGGGAGAATAAAATAATATAGAATTCTGACATTATAAACAGGGAAAAATCAGTAAACAGGAGGTTTCAAGGGTGGCCCAAAGGAATAAAAGAATTATAAGAAACCTCAATATATGATCAATCCATATCAAGTCTATAAATCTTTACAAACTCCTTTTATAAATCTATTTTGATGCCCCATCTGGAGTATTGTGTATAGTTCTGGTCACCATATCTCCAGAAGGATATTATGGAAATGGAAAAGAGTGCAGAGGAGGCCAACCAGAATGATTAGGGGACTGGAACACCTTCCTTAGACTGCAAAGGCTGGGCCTCTTCACTCTTGAACAACAGCACTTAAGAGGTGACCTGATCGAAGTTTGTAAAATCATACACAGTGTGGACAAAGAAGATAAGGACAAAGCTGTTTTCCCTAACACACAACACTAGAACTAGGGGACACTCCATGAAACCTTTCGGTGCTAAATCCCAAACAAATAAGAGAAAATCCTTTTTCACCCAGAGGATCACTGGTCTATGGAACTCCCTGACTGAAGAAGTGGTGACAGCAGTCAGCCTTGACAGCTTTAGGAAAGGATTAGACAAGTTCACGGAGAGCAAGGGTATCAATGGCTATCATTATGTATGCTTAAGGACAACCTCTGGGTTGGAGAGATAGGCAGGATATCTCCCAATGCCATTTGCAGGGAATCGTAAGCAGGTGAAGACATCTGCTTGGGAATACCCTGAAGCAAATGGTGAGCCACTGTGTGAGATAGATTTATTTATTTATTTATTTATTTATTTATTGTACTTATTGACCGCCCGATTTTCCCATAGGGAACTCTGGGCGGTGTACAACACGTCACCAAACAGCAACTGCCCAACTACAACCCCAGTACAAGCCCAAATACAAAAACATAATACTGTATAAGAAAAACATAATAAAGTACAAGTCAATATGCAAATACAATATAAAAATACTAAAAAATAACCAAGTAAAATAGACCTAGCACCACCCATAGAATGCGGGACTGGATGGGCTGTGGCCTGTTCCAGCAAGGCTGTTCTTATGTTCTTACGTTCTCAAGTGGATTAACCAAGAAAAGACAGAAAATTTAATCAAATTAAACATTCTTGCTAATCAGGCTTTAATGAGTTGTGGGAAATGCAATATGGGGTAGTGGGGGTTAGAATAGGAAAATAAAGAGCCATTTTTCTTCTCTTCCACAGAAAAGCCACCTGCATTTTGGCACCTTGCTAGGCCATTGTTTAAGAGAGACATCATCTGTCGTTTTACCTCAGGGATATCTCGGAGACAACCAAACAAATCACACTTGTTGTGTGAGTAATTTGCTAAGTGAGAGCAAAGAGTGTGCTTTATCACAATTGCTGAGGGGAGAGACAACAGAGCTGTGGTGATGGTTGCCAACGTTTAACGACATTAACCCGTTCCTTCCTTCCTTCCTCCATCTACCCATTAATTTGTTACCATTTATGTTCCGCCTTTTTTCCAAAGTTTTCTTCCTCCCTATTTTATCCTCACAACAAAATGGTACACACCCAATAGCTGTCTTCCATTTTTAAAAATCACAACTGCTTAAGTTATCCATGGACATTATCTTGTTATAGCAGACTGATACTGATGAAAGTTTATACCCAGTGTGTGGCAACGGTGAAGAAGGCCAATTCTATGCTAGGGATTATCAAAAAGGGGATTGAAAATAATTTATAAAACAGCCAACATTATAATGCCATTGTACAAGATGACAGTAAGGCCGCACCTGGAGTATTGTGTACAATTCTGGTCACTGCATCTCAAAAAAGCCATAGTGGAACTTGAAAAGGTGCAAAAGAGAGCAACTAAAATGATTACTGGGCTGGGGGATCTCCCTTATGAGGGAAAGCTAAAACATTTGGGGCTCTTTAGTCTGGAAAAAAGGCGCCTGAGGGGGGATATGATTGCATTACAAAATAATGCAGGGCATGAGTAAAGTGGATAGAGGGATGCTCTTCTCCCTCTTACAAAATACCAGAACTAGAGGACATCCACTCAAATGGAGGCTTGGAAGAGTGAGAACAGACTAAAGAAAATATTTTTTTTACCCAATGTGTTGTTAATCTGTGAAACTCCCAGCCACAGGATGTGGTGATGGTATCTAGGCTGGATGCCTGCAAAAGGGGATTGGACAGATTCCTGGAGGAAAAGTCCATCACAGGTTACAAACCATGATGGAGATGTGTAATCTTCAGGCTTAAAACCAGGGTACCTCAAGGACCAGATGCAGGGGAGTGGTATCAGGAGACAGATATCTAGTCTTGTGCGCTCCCAGACACATCTGGTGGGGCCACTGTGATATACAGGAAGTTGGACTAGATGGGCCTTTGCCCTGATCCAGCATGGCTCTCATTATGTTCTTATGTTATGATATCTTTGTGATTAAATCATGAACAGTTGTAGTTTTGCAAATGCTGTACTTTCTTTTTGGTCTTTAGCTTCCTTATAATGAGTTCATGGCTAGTGATACTTCTCCCCAGATCAGAGAAACTCAGCTGGACACATGTAAGGCATGTCCTCTATCCAGTAAACTAGAGGTCGTAATACACCGAAAGAACAAGTTTTACTATAAGAACAGAACAATAAAAAAAGCAAGGAGTCATGCGGCTTCTCAGAGACTAGCAATGGTGTTATGACATGTTCATGCTATAAACCAGCCATTGTCAATGGGGGATCCCTGGAGGCCCTGGTACATTTGAAGAGACCCATAAGGTTCATACATTACTTATACAATCCTGATTGGACATATATATATATAAGGGTTTTAACCCTTATATATCTATATCTATATCTATATCTATATCTATATCTATCTATCTATCTATCTATCTATCTATCTATCTATATATATATATATATATATATATATATTTGTTTTCGTAGATTTTCACGGGTATAGGTATGCATGTTAGGGTGGATTCGGGTTTCTTCCCGTGTAGAAATCTGGTTGTTTTGGTGACGTTTCGACGAGGTCTCACTCGTCATCTTCAGGCTGGTGCTCTGGCTTCTTTCTTCTTGAAGAGAGAGGAAGATCTTTCTTCTTTTTTGACTGCGTTCTTGTGTT
>JAHTLZ010000379.1:49674646-49692245 GCA_023846285.1 Phrynocephalus versicolor
GCTGATGATTTGCATATTCATCACTCCTGTCGGCAGAGTTTGTCACAGCGCCAAACTATATCAAGGGCTGTATCTTCCTGTATGATTCTGCACATGAATGAAAATAATCAGGATAGGGCTTTCTCTAATGCTCATCAGATGTGTTTTTAGTGGGGACACAGGACAGGACCTTCTCTGTTGCTGCCCCCAGACTTTGGCACTCCCTCCCATCTTTGCGGTCCTTCCAGAAGGAGGCGAAAACTTTTCTCCTCATGCAAGGTTTGCCCAAATGCTGCTCTGCCTGGACAGCATTTTAAATGGACTGTGGTACCTTTATTGTTTTGAATATGTTTTGGTCCCACAAATGTTCTTACTATGGCATCTGTTTGCTCCGTTTGAATTTGTATCCTCATTGTGGTTAGTGTTAAATCCTGTCTTTTAAATGATGTAATCTGTGTTTTTAAGGACAAAGGGGTGGGGGTTAAAATTATATTAAATTAATAAACAGACTTCCTCCTCCAATCTTACAGCAATTTTGAACCTGTTTTAAAATATACTGTCAAGGTTCCCTCGAAGGCGCAGGGTTTGGGGGCACACAACCTCGGGCCTCCTCCACACAGGGCTTTTCTCACCCCCATGTACCTGTCGCAATCATTTTTATTCCAGTCGCAACAGAAACATCAGGGGAGGGGAGGCGCACATGCGGGAAGCAGGGCTCTGCACAACAGGGGCAAAAATCAGAGGCTATATTTCAAATCTCAGAAAATGCCGAGATAAGATTTGATGCAGTCACACAACACAAGACAACACGAGAACCGGACAAGCATAGGCTTAGCAGCTAAAACTGGTTTGTGACTCCCTGAAATGAGAGCAGCTAAACAATCTGTGGTGGAACACCTCTCCATGCTTTGTTTCCTTTTACCTAAACACGGGGACTTTATTGTCTTAACCATATCACCCTGAACACGATGATTTCAGATCCAGTCAAGAAACAGGGTATGGAAATCTCTTCAGGCCACTATCTTCTGAAAGTTTTATGCCTGGCTTTCCTATTTTTTTCCTGGAGGGCTGCCAATCTATCTGCCTCCGTGTCACACAGCTCCGTCCTTCGTCTTCCTTCCATGAACAAATTATAAAGACATTGACCACAAGGCATGTAAACAACACAGGAGAGCTTACTATGGCGTGTGGCATCTAGAGACTCCCGAGGACGGGAAAACACTCTCTTCCACCCCCTACATAACTTTGAATGAACATTACTTGAATGAATAGTTTTTTTCACCCAGCGCATTAGTTGGTGGAACTCCCTGCCGCAGGATGTGGTGATGGGATCTGGCCTGGATGCTTTCAAAAGGGAATTGGACAGATTCCTGGAAGAAAAGTCCATCACAGGTTACAAACCATGATGTATAAGTGTAGTCTCCAGGCTTAAAACCGGGGTACTTCAAAGACCAGATGCAGGGGACTGGTATCAGGAGACCAATATCTAGTCTCATGCGCTCCCAGATGCATCTGGTGGGGCCACTGTGAGATACAGGAAGCTGGACTAGATGGGCCTTTGGCCTGATCCAGCATGGCTCTTCTTATGTTCTTATTACTGCAGAAAAAGTCTAGATCCAATCGCCACAACTGTACTATCTAATTGGTAGCTACCATTCCAACTTTCCTGTGACACAAGTACAGAGGAAGAATAAGGCAATGGTATTTGTTCAGTCAGGCATGATAGGCTGACACTTAGCATGTTTCTGTTACCCACCCATATTCCTCAATTCTACGTCTTATTGTCTGCTTTCTGAGGTAATCCTAAAAGACACAGACTGAGGACTTCAACTCTCACCAGCCAACGTGGTCAATGGTGAGGAAAGTGGGAACATGCAATCCTGAAACAACTGACCACCACTTCGTATTTATTTATGGAAGCATTTTAAAAACGCTACCAGAAGTAAAATTTATTTATTTATTTATTTATTTTCAAATTTCTATACCGCTCCTTCTTCCCAGAACGGGAACTCAGGGCGGTTTACAAGGGAAAAATGCAATCTGGTTAAGGCAGCTTGGCTCACTGACCCCTGTGAAATCCGTATTACCTGATGACTGCAGCATCAAGTGATAATTCGCGATTGAGGAACATACATGCATGAATCACAGATGAATTTTGAATGAATTGGCATAAGGCACTTTCCCATGGCATCCATCCCAACACTCTGCTGGGAAAGATCAAATTATCTCAAGCACTACACTTTCCTTTTTTTCATTCATAAATAACATTCTAAAATAACATTTTAGAAAAAGAAATCACATGGTCACTGCCAATCAGGATTATCTGTTCTCCACCTTACTTACATCCAATACAACAGAGAGGATTCCCTGTTTCCTATCTCCCAGCCACCTCCTGGTGTTAAATAAAAAAAGGCTTGACAGGGCATGATGAGAGTTTAATTGATCTATATTTAAAGTATCACAGGGATACCCCCTCAGATAAATTGCTCCCTCATCCATGGCCTGTTACTCTTCTGACTGACTGCTTCGGAGCAATAGCCTTTTGTGTGTTTGCTTATTTTTGATAAAAGAAAACACATAGCCAGCTTTTTTGCTTTCAGATAAAGAAAGCAACGGGCAAAACTTTCTCGATATCTACAAATTTCATGGGCAGGTGCCTGTGATTTTCCAGTCTGGCAAGAAGAAAAACTGGATAGCAGAGGAGAGAAGGGCAGACTTGTTGAATTTTAACTTCATACAAGAACAGGGTGTTATTGCCAGCAACCGCTCTTCAAATACGTTTTGACCAACCTTCCAAGCCCTCCACGGCAGCTCATCTGCCACCCAGTCACTTATAAGCCAAAATATTTCTCCTCCATTTATGGCATGCAGAGATTTGGTAAACACAGATGTATTCATTCGCAACACCACTAAACTGTTTCAAATTGGAATGATGTTCAAAAGAGACCTTATCGAGACCTTATCAGTAACTAAGAGGTTCATCCCAACTGACTGGATAGGTAAGTGGTTTAGACACTGGCTCCCAAGCCCCAGATGGACTTGATACACAAGCCGATGCTTGAACATCTGGATTTCATATAATACAGGAATCTAAGCCCTGCTAGGGCTGATTGATACTTGGATGGGAAACCACTAGGAAATACTGTACCCCGTACAGTACTTACAGAAAAAATATGGATGAATTTGATTTAAATCACAATTTAACTTGTGATTTCAACCAATCTAATTTAACAAAAATAATTAATTTTATCTACCATGGAAAAAATCTTGCCTGAAACTCTGGGCAGCCGCCGCCATACAAGCTGACCAAAACAAAACAAAACAAGATAAAAGGCATGTGTGCTGCTTAAATACAACATAGTGCTTAAGGTACTTGACTCCTCCCAGCAAGATGAGTTCTCATTTTACCAACCTCAGAAGGACGGAAGGCTGAGGAAACCTTGAGTCTGCTGCCTGGAATTGAACCCCAGGTTGTGAGCAGAGTTATAGCTGCAGTACAGCAGTTTAACCACTGCACCAAAAGGTTCCTGACAAAACAAGGTGAGAAAAAAGACCAAAGTTCTGCTTGGTATACGAAGACCTACTACACTGCTGGTTTAACTCCTTCTTAAAAGAATGTGTGTGTGCATCACAACTTGGAGTCCATGCCTTTTGTACAGAAAGTCGCAGGTTCAATTCCCAGCATCTTAACTAATCTGGAAACCAAAAAGCGTTTTCTCAGTAAAAGAGGACTAAAGTAAACAGAATTCAAGCTTGTTGGATCTATATTTTGCTTTACCGGGATCCACTAAACCAGAACCTGTTGGAAAAGCCCTACAGTGACAATTAAAAAGCATTCCTAGACAAGAATTAATGTTTAGAACCAGAACTGAACTAAGCTCAAAATCCTTTCTCAAAAGCCCACCAAAGTCACTCTGTGACTGATATCCTGTGGCCCAGTCAGTTTCTCAGATACTATAACATTTGGATGCAAATTGACATATGTTAAGAAATCTCCACAGGTGTTATCTGTTGCCCACTAAAGCATACAACTCAGTTATACAACACATAATGTCTACAGAGATTTCTTAATTAAGAAGAATTTACTTCCCAAAGATATGTCATTTGCACAACAGAATTTCAGCCAGTGACTTTGAAAGTGGTCACAACATCCCCCTGCATTATTAGTTTTTGTTGTTGTTCAGTCGTTCAGTCGTATCTGACTCTTCGTGACCCCATGGACCAGAGCACGCCAGGCCCTCCTGTCTTCTACTGCCTCCCGGAGTTTGGTCAAATTCATGTTGGTTGCATCAATGACACCGTCCAACCATCTCATTTTCTGCCATCCCCTTTTCCTTTTGCCTTCAATTTTTCCCAACATCAGGGACTTTTCCAAGGATTCCTCTCTCCTCATGAGGTGGCCAAAGCACTGGAGCCTCATCTTCAAAATCTGTCCTTCCAATGAACATTCAGGGTTGATTTCTTAATATCACTTTTTTTCAAAAACTGTAAGTGAGTTTCTACTTATTTACCATATTTGATTTAAAACATACACACACATTTCTATACTGCCTTTCTCCCCAAAAGGACCCAAGCAGCTAACCACATTCTTAGTTTCATATTTTGATACTTCGTCACCCAAACAAAGCACTAATTTTACATAAATGACCTTTTATTATTATTATTATTATTATTATTATTATTATTATTATTATTATTATTATTATTATTATTATTATTGTTGTTGTTGTTGTTGTTGTTGTTGTTGTTGTTGTTGTTGTTGTTAAGCCATTGCACCTGTCCAAGTGGCTCTTGTTGATGTAACTGGACATTCATAGATGTACCAAACAGATAATCCAGTACAAAAAATGGCCTTCAAAAGGACAAACACACACTGATAACATGGAAAAGTCCTAAGGTAAATGTTCCAGTTGCTGGAAGGGGTGGGGTGCCAAATTGTTCAGCTGAGAAGTGAACTGCGCCGAACCAGCAATTTGTGCCCATATCTGGTCACTGTTAATATTTACATATGATTGATAAGAATACCAGGCAAGCTCTGTATACCAAGCACTATATAATATACCTATCTGTACTTGAACCTGCATATAATACTGTGTATACATATGGTATTCGTTTGGTAATGTATCACATAGAAACATTCTTTATTCTATGTAGATAAGATACAGTATTATCCACCTTGAACAAGATACTAGGTGAACTCTCTAAATTAGAAAGGGCTAGACGAATCTATATTTTATGCTCCCTTTTTAAAAAAATATGCAAATAATTAAAATATATACTTTGCATTTTTCATAAAATGCATATTTCTGTATTATTCTGCATTATATCACCAAGAATTGCAGATGTGCAAAATCTAGATTACAGCTAATTCTGTGTCTGCAGATGTGTTATAGATCTGGACTAGAATTTGGGATACCCAGGTTAAAGTCCCTACTCAGGCTTGAACTTCACTGATAACCCTGAGCCAGTCATCTTCTCTACCTTCAACATACTTTGTAAGGTTATTGTGATATGGTTGTAAAAAAACAGCCGTAAAACAAGCTACTGTCACAAACAGCCGCCGTAAAGCAAGCTACTCTTACAAAATAGCGGGGTTTTTGGGTGGTGGTGGTGGCGGCGGCATTCTCTCTTATCCAGTTTTCGTTATCCACGGGAAGGCTTGGAACCGATCCCCAGTGGATACTGGGATCTTACTGTATTACTATTTCTATAACCCAGTGGTTACCCACTGGGACTGCATCTATTGTGTGTTGTGTGTGTTGTGTCGTTACAGTCGTGACCCCTTGTCCATGGAGTTTTCTTGGCAGGAATACTGGAGTGGTTTGCCAGGTCCTACTCCAGGCGCCTACAGCACCTGGTATTCCCTGGTGGTTGCCCATCCAGGTACTAGCCAGGGCCGGCCCTGCTTAGCTTCCGAAATCAGGCAAGATCGGATGTGCTTAGGGCGTCTAGGTGCATAATAGACTGCATCTATTATCCAACCCCATATCAGCAAAGTTCAGGGCTACTTAAAACAACTTAAAATAATGGACAATGTAAAACTATTCTCACTTGTATTTATCTTGTTCCATCAACAGGTACACTGACTTGATCAACTTTAGCTGAATTACTAACATTGACAATACTGATGTCTAATACAACCTATCTCAGAAGAGTTTCACATGCTGCGAGTTTTCACATAATGCATTAGCACCAATGGTGATTCCAACGTTAATGGCTTTATAATAAATATCATCCCTCTTCCTATATTGCTTCATGGAACATTAATTCTCAGACACAGTACAGAGGAGCAATTACAGTTCCACCAACATTTCAATAGCATACAAATGATGCTAATCAGTTATTTTAGGGATCAGAAACATATTTCAACTGTTTGGCTTCAGGACAAAAAGTCTAGGCCAAATGCAACTTTAAATGTTATTTTATGGCTATAAATCTTAGATTACACACATTTTAAAATACATTGTTGTTTTCATAACTTTAAATATGTAGCCTCATGTACCTTGAACACAAATGATTCAAAAACACATGTGCATACAAAATAGATTAATCGTGTGAACTTGTAGGTATCTAGTAAGAGTTTGAGGTAGCTTTCTTCCTAATACACTTACACAGAATTGGACCTTAAGAAAACCACTATAACAGATCTGAAAAATATCTAAGCTCTTGATCTACGCCTCACATATAGTAATCTACCAGTTCCGTAATAAACTGCCAATTTGGCTGCCTGTCTAGGATTGTGTGAATAATCGAAGGAAAGGAGGTGTTTCTAAAAACAACAGAGCTATTTTGTGCCAGTTCCTAAGGTTCTAAGCTAGTTCTTGATACATTGCAAAATCTTAGCTTGAAGATCACAGCTTCGTTGACAAACTGTATGCCTTATTCACATGCCATTTTCACCACCTTTTTCTCCCAAAAGCTCAATAATCTACATGTTGAGCACAGAGACCAATTTGTGGCTTCCACATCCTGACTGCTGATATTCCACAAGGGAGAACTTACATAATCAAAATGTCTGTGAAGATTCTCAGTCATCCAGGTGAGTTTATCCGGAAGTTGAGTCATGGCATCTGGACTTCTTTTCTTGAGAGACTGAAACGTTTCGCTGCTCATCCAAACAGCTTCATCAGTCTGAGTGACAAACCATTTCATTCTCTCGAAGTCCAGTTGCCACGACTCAACTTCTAGTTACAGGATCAAACTCCTTTGGGAATCGCCAAGGTGAAACCAAAACTCTTTTCAAAATACCCAAAACAAAGCTGGTAGCATTTATTTATTTAGGACAGTAAGCACTTCTCAGATGAAGGGCATGGCATCACATTAGAACAGACATTTCCAAACTTCGGCCCTCCAGTTGTTTTGGTCTACAATTCCCACAGTCCTTTGGCAATCTAAGATTAGAATTCTGGGAGTTGTGCTCCAAAACATCAGGAGGGCTGAAGTTTGGACATCACTGCATTAGAAGGTTTGCATCACTCTCTTTGATGCATCTTTGTGGCCACTTTCTACAACCTGTCATATTGTACCCATTTTCCCCAGCTAACATAGTGTGCTGGATGAAGATGATGAGATATACAGTACATTGGTACCTTGTATAAAGGAATTAATTCGTTCCAAATGAAATTATGTTAAGCAAAATTTCCTTTATACAAATTTCTCATAGGAATGCATTGAAAATGGAGTAATCCCTAATCGCGACCATTTTTATGTTGTACAGATTCGCCCCATAGGCGATTCTGTTAAGCAAATTTGCCCTATTTCTGGAATGTATGTTGTATAGATTTTATGTTATACAAACCGTTTGTTATACGAGGGTCCACTGTATAGCCATGTCCATATAAACAGTACTGAACTGGAAAATTCTGCTGGATAGTATACTCTCTCTCTCTCTCTCTCTCTCTCTCTCTCTCTCTCTGAACAGTTGTCTCAAAACCTCCTTATTTGCCCTAAGATTTTAATTAGTTGGCTCTGTTTGATTGCATTTGCTTCTTTTCTTTGCATTGATTATCCATGTTTTCAAAAACTTTTATTCCATTATATATTTTTCAAATTTATTCATCCCTTTGGTATCCATTTGGATAAAACTTCAAACTTTTTTAAAAAAGAACTTGAATTAAAAATGAAGCCCACTATATTTAAGCAGGTCTGACTCTCAATTAGACATTTGCAAGGTTAAAGACAGTATTTGTTCTTTTTAACCCACCCACCCTGCTCTGCCCCATTGGACAATTGTAAGAACTGGGAGTAGAGGAAGATTTCACAAAAGTGTGAAAGATCCCTCTCTTACTCAACTGAACGTCAGCCTCAGTCAACTATACATCTTCTTGATCCAGTGCATCAGTTAGATCCTGGAACCGCCTGCTATGTGATGTGACAGTGGCCAGGATGGACCAGGGACATAAAAACTAGGAGTCTTGTATAAGGCTTTGTGGGCTGCAATTGCCATCATCTGTGATCAATGACTTGGGCCAATGCAACTCAAGAGTCCCAAAAATATCTGGAAGGCCACAGGCTCTGCACCTCCTGCTAGAGAAAGCGACCAATTAAATTCACAGAGGATATGACTATCGGCAAATATAAGGCACAAGAGCTACAGCCAACACCCATTTCCAGAGGCAGGACCCTCAACTGTCATGGCACCTAGATGAGCCTTGACTAGAATGAAAGTCCTCTTTATGAAGGGCTCTAGACCAGTGTTGGCAAACCAAAGGTGGCACTTGGAGCCCTTTCTGTGGGCACCTGACATCGCCCCTTCACAGCTACCTGTATTCAGGTTAAATTGCTGTATTGGCATTTTGTGACAAAATAAGTGTGTTTTAAATCACAGTTTGGGCACTTGGTCTCTAAAAGGTTCACCATCACTGCTCTAGACAACCCCCTAAAGCAGGGGTGTCCAAACGTCATCCCTCCAGATGTTTTGGACCACAACCCCCAGAATTCCAAGCCTAGATTGCCAATGACAAAGGACTGTGGGAGTTGTAGTCCAAAACATCTGGAAGGCCAAAGTTTGGACACCATTGCCCTAAAGAACTGTTCACAGTCTGAAACACAAAATGGGAAATCAGGGACTAGTCACAATTAGCACTTGGGCAAGAAGGCTCTGGAGGTCTGTCCTGCATCTGGTCACACACCCCTTTGCCGCAATGTACTATAATTCTGTTTCAGTTATAAATAACAGCTTTAATTTTACATCCGTAAATGTACCGGTATATTATCACATGCACTTTTATTTAGATCAGTGTCTCCCTTTTGTGGAGGTCACTATCCCCTTAAAAACACAGCAAAGTACTCATTAGATGTCAAGCCTCCATTGGCACACAGAGCTGTGTGTGATCAACCATCTCGCTGATGGCTATGCATTCAGAACTACGTGCTGGGGAATTACAGGCCACTGAATGAGGATATGTCTGTGAAGATTTTCAGCCATCCAGGTGAGGTTATCTGAAAGTTGAGTCATGGCAACCAGACTTCTTTTCTTGTAAGATCGAAATGTTTTTCAATACAGCCTGACTGATGAAGTTGCTTGGATGGGTAGCAAAACTTTTCAGTCTCACAAGAAACAAAGTCCAGATGCCATGACTCAACTCCTAGACCAGTGGTTCTCAACCTGTGGGTCCCCAGATGTTCCTGGATTGCAACTCCCAGAAGTCATCACTGAGCTGGCAGTCCAGGAACATCTGGGGACCCAGAGGTTGAGAACCAGTGTCCTAGACGGAATGAGGATGCTTCACTTGCTACATTACAAGTACAATCAGGGTTTAGGAAGGCCCAGCATGAGCCAAAGCGTTGGCTTGACCTCTCCCGCACGCACAAGAGTTTACCTTGCAACTGCGCGGAAAGTGATTCTTGGTGCTGCTGGTACTTGAGGGCCACTGCCTCCGCCTTCTTGAGCTGGTTCTGCAACTCATAATACAGCATCGCCCCATAGATGAAGCCGAAGACCACAGTGAGGAGCAACAGGGACTGAAGGATGCGCTTCTGTTTTCGGGAACACATCCCGTTGCCCATAGTCCCGTCCTCGGTGGGGAAATCCTCCTGCCGCTTTGCCCACCTCAGCACTTCGGCGTTTAAGCAGAAGGGACAGCCAGCGGCAGGGGCCCAAGCCCTGCACGACGACGGGACCCCAGGAGATCTCGATCCCCCTCTGATGCCATAGATCCTAGGAGCCCACGGCACCCGCGCCAACCCAGCATCCCCCCACCCCCGTCCACTCAGCCAGGCATCTCAACTCAGGGTGCAGCAGCCACGGTTGGGCAGGAGGAGCTGGGAAGGTCCAGTAGCGGTTAAGGCCACCCGTAGGAAGGACCAAAGTCGATCCAAGCCACTTCGCGGGGTCCCCTTGCGCGCTTTGCACCTTGGCTGAGGATCCGGCTTCGGAGGCGCCACTCAGAAGGAGCCGCGCATCTGGAAGGCGGAGTGGACTCCCTTGAGGATTAAAGTTTGCTTGCAGCGCTGCCGGAAAGCGATCCGCGACGCTATCCTGCAAAAATGCGCTTTCAAAACAAAGCAAAATAACAATGATGATAATAATATCTCCAACGCCCCCTCGCTGGGCGATCTCTCCCTCCGTTCCCAGGCTTGCTCTCTCTCTCTCTCTCTCTTTCCAGCCCGCTCCGATTGCTCTCCAACCGGCTGGGAAGGCGCTTCTCCCCAGCCTGCTTCGCCCGGGAGCGCGCGCGCGCGAAGGGGCGGCCAAAGTTCCAGCCCCGCACTTCTTCTACGTGTCACCTCCGAGCGCGATGGGACTGCGGGGCTCCCGCGGGATCAGCTCCACTTCCCCCCCACCTCCTACCCCTTACACACACTCCCCGCCCGCTTCAAAGGAAGTCCCGCTCCGGCCTCGGCCTCATTGGGCGCAGCCCAACCGCTCGCCCCTCCCCGCAGAGCGCCAGCGCCTCCGCGCATTGGGCGCTCTCCCCGTCCGTTTCGGCCCGTTCGCCCTCCCCCGCTCCTCTATTCCCCGCTTTTGCGCCTCTTTTCCCAGACGGGAGCGCGCGGGGGGGGAGCTGAGGAAGTGGGCGGTGCTCTCCCGTGGACTTTGGGAAAAGGCGCGCAGCTCCAGCCAAATCCTGGATGTGTCGCTTAGACCTTTGTATAAGGCGCACCGCCCCCCCCCCCACACACCGGAGGTGACACCCCATGAAACATCAAGAGTTGATCAGGGGTTCCAGCTGATCAACCAGTGAATGGCTTTTGCCTGGAGAAGCAGAGCTTGCAAATCGGCTGTTTTATTTTATTCCAAGCAAAAATAAAAAATAGAACAAAAGACACAAAACATGTGGCACCTTGAAAATTAACTTTCCTATTTTAATGTAACGTTTCGTGGACGCGTTTCGTGGACTACATTAAAATAGGAAAGTTAAGTCTTTTAAGGTGCCACATGTTTTTTGCCTTTTGTTTTATTTTTCTTTGATTTTTGTTTTATTTTTCTTTGATTTTTACAGGCTAACACGTCTACCTTCTCCAAAACTTAATTTCTTTTAAAAAGCCTGTTATACTTCCACAGGGAGCATGTATGCGCACACAAGTCATGCTTTGTTGCAGAATTCACACAGAACTAGATGGCTCTCATTAATGTGATTCATTTATGGTTCCCTCGTCCTTATAACTATAAAAGACCCTCCCCAAGTTTCAGCACTTGCCATGCCATTTATAATACACTGATCATGTGCCATCAAGAGAATTCTGATTTATAGCAACACTTTTCCGTTCTCCCCCCCCCCAAGTTCTCAAAGTACCCAGAAGTACTTTTTGGAGGTACAGTGATCCCCTGCCTATCACTGGGGTTAGGGACCTGACCTGACCCGCAATAACTGAAAATCCACGATATGCAGATGCAGGTCAAGTCAGGCCTGGAGGGGGCTAGCTGGGGGCTCTTGTACTTACCCCCAGCCTGGCCCTACCCCGAACGGGCCTGTGAGAGCCTTCCCGGGCCTTCTGGTAAACCATTTCTGAGGCCTTTGACAGGCCTAGAAAGGCTCTCAGAGGCCTCAGAAATGATTTTCAGTGATCCGGAAGTCACTTCTGGTTCGCAGGGAGACCAGAAGGCTCAGGAAGGCCCTCACAGGCCTGTTCGGGGCAGCTGCAGTCCTGGGGTAAGTATGGGAGGCTTGAAACAGGACTTTCCCCCCTTATCCTAGTGGGCCTTTTTCATATACTACGGTCCCGCGATACAGCGGGACCGCAATATATGAACCACAAAAGGGCGGGGGACCACTGGACACTGGCTCATAGGAGGCACAACGGGAATCCAGCTCCCAACCTCTAACTCAGCAACCTGATGCCTAAACTGAGCTTTCCAGCCAGCGTTGTGTTATAAGAGACAAAAAATTGAAAGGGTCTAGGCCAAAATTGCTTCAACAAATTGGATTCTGGACATTGCAGCAGCCATGGGCTCCACCATTTCATATCCAAAAACGAAAGTCCCATATAAAGTGGTGTGGCAGACTGGAATTCCTGGTTGGTCAGGCTGACTGAATTATATACATAAATCACTAAATCCTTAACTTACTCCTTAATTTCAATTCATTGGAATTGTCTTGGAGTCAGAAAATACTTAGAATTCACTCAGTGTAGATTTTGGGTGAGATTGAAGGATGCACACACACAAAAAGCAAGTATATGGTTGTGTTGTATTTATTTATGCATTTCTGTATGTATTTATTTATTTATAAGATTTATATACCACAGCCATCTAGCCCAAAGGCTACTCTGGGTGGTTATACTATGCACAGAACACACAATCTTTCCCTGAGAAAAGCAGAGACACTATGTGCACTTTTATAAGTCCATTTTTGAAATTTAAAAGTTTTTTGATCAATTAGGTTCTCTTGTTCATTTATCAGAAGTAAAATTTAACAGAGTAGTTGACAAATCTTGGCAGTCCTGAGCTCTTAATATGAATTTCACAATCAGGCCTCTCAGAGGGCTGCAGATGGTGTGTGATGGAAAGTGTTTCTGACCCTTCTGTCTCAGAGCCATTATGCACTGAATACACTATGGACAGCTCACTAAGATGTGCCTGATATCTTTATCTTGAGACTGGCAGCCTGCTCAGATAATTACTGATGTATAATGTGTATTGTGGAAAAGGCAGCATACATTAGGAAAACGATCACTCAGTCAGAGTTTCCTCAGTGCATTTGCATTTGGGTGGACCATCTTAAACAGCAATTCTTACAATATGCTGTTTCTAATTTTTCATAGATTGCTGTTAAAAGCAATTACAAGAACCCTTGCAACCACTGAAGTGATAAATCCCAGCGATTTGATAGGCATATTTCAGGTATATTGTTACTGGTAAACAGAACATGAAATAAAACCCAACAGCAAATATACAGGGGGATACTTTCAAATAAACAGAGACTGGAAAAAAAATACCCTTTTCATAAAACATCTGCCGAAACAAGACATTATATACTAAGTGGCAAAGTATCAAAGCCAGAGTCAAAGTGGACACAATGGTAAATAAGCACATAATATAAACCTATATGATTTTATGACAAGTTTATGAGAATTACATATTTAGTAGTAACATTTCTACCCCACCTTGCCTCTATAGTCAGCATTTTATTTATTATTATTTGTTCATTATTTTATTTTATTGGATTTTATTGGATTTTATTTTATTTTATTTTATTGGATTTGTCCACCACCGATCTAGTGCCGAGCCACTACTCTGGGCAGCTATAAGAAAGTAACATAAATGGTGAACCAACAGAATCAAATCAAATATACAAAAACAGGTACACATGGTTTTCCCTCAGATCAACCCGAGGTCAGGTCAGGTTAGACTGAGAGACTGACTGGGCCAAGGTCACCCGGTGTGAATTTCACAACTCCTGGATAGCTAAACCTGAATGTTCCTCATGGTATTTCAAAGACCAAAAGATGCAGTGGAGAGGTTTGCAGTTAACAGCAGAGTTGCCTTAAGCCGCAAAGGTCATCTGACCTTCCTCTGATGTTTTACAGGCTGCATGTTAGTTTGCTTTGGTGGTGGTTCACTGGAAGGAAACAACAGGATTCATTTGCATAGTAACCATGCAGGCACGGTAGCTTTGCAAAATGTTTTACAATCTTGTACATCTGAATCTATCCCTCTTGTCTCTTTCTGCTCAGCACCCTCTTCAATTTAGCACCTGGTTTAGTGTGTCTGTATTGTATGAATCCTAACAAAATGTACAGTACTGCATTTTGATCCACTGTGTCTAGCTTTATAAAGTTATGCTTACGCATGCAATGGAGGAATTGGGAGCAATAGGAACAATTTCCTTCAGTCACACCATATAAGAACAGGAGGTCATTAGTGAAACTGATGGGCCATAGATTCAAGACAAAGTGCCTCTTCTCAAACGATGCGTAATTAGCTTACAATATTCAATGTCATGCAAGGAGGTGATGGCAACTGGGTTCAACAGCTTTAGGAAGGCATTCGACAAATCCTGAGAGGGTATCGCTATCAACAGCTTTGAGCCGCAGCAGCAGCTACACAGGGCTTCATGGTTCAAAGGCATCTCCCTATGCTTCAGTTGCCCTGAGACAAAGGCAGCATTAGACTTGCTGAATTCATACACTGCTTGTAGCATATTCCCAAGCCCATGCTGGAAATGCCCTTCAGGGAGAGAGGATCCCAACCTGAAATTCGAAAAGTTCTTATATAATTATCATAGAAGGGGCCTATAAGGCATAAAACAGGCATAACCAAACTTCAGCCCTCCTCATGTTTTGGACCACAACTCCCAGAATTCCAAGCCTGTATTTCCAATGGCAAAGGACTGTGGTCCAAAACATCTGGAGGGCCGAAGTTTGGACATGCCTATCATAGAATCATAGAGTTGAAAGAGACCTCAAGGGCCATCTAGTCCACCCCCTGCCATGCAGGAACCCCATCACAATATTTCCAACAGGTGACCATCCAGCCTCTGCTTAAAAAACTCCAAAAAAGGAAACTTCGCCACCCTCCATGGCAGCATATTCCAATGCCAGACAGCTCTAATTGTACTCATGAAGTTCTTCCTAATGTTCAAATGGAATCTATTTTCCTGTAGTTTGAATCCATTGCCCCGAGTCCTAGTCTCTGAAGCCATGGAAAACAAACCAATCCCTTCTTCAACATGACATCCTTTCAAATATTTAAACATAGATATCATATCCGCTCTCAGCCTTCTTTTTGAAAGGCTAAACATTCCCAGTTCCCTAAGCCGTTTCTCATAAACATTTCTTCCAGACCTTCAACCATCCTGGTCACCCTCCTCTGGACCCGCTCAAGGTTGTCAAGGCCATCAAGTCCAACCCACTTCTCAAGGTTAAGGGAGTCCAAATCAAAGTAGATCTGACAGATGTTTGTCCAATTTTCTATTGAATGCCTCGAGCGTTGGAGCACTTACCACCTTCCATTGTCATACTGGTCTAATAAGTCCCCCCCCCCCCGCTACTCATCTGAATTCTGGCTTCCTGTAACTTGAACCCCTTTATTTAATGTGTTGCACTCTGGGATGACTGAGAACAGATCCCATCCCTCCTCTGTATTTCAAAAAAATAGCCTTTCTAATTTCCAAATTTTTAGGAAATCACATGTGACGTCGTATGAAATTTCAAAGAAAGCTGCTTGTATACCTGCATACGTCCAGTTCTTAGTCACTTTGTGGATCAAGGCTTTCCATGCCTTTGTACCTGTATCTCATACAGTTTCTTTTAATTCCAACAGGGCCATTCTAGTGTCTCTTCTGATGGTGTCACGCCAATGAATCCTTGAGTTGGCATTTCAAATCCTCTCCTCCTCCAGTGGGTGGATTTGACCCTTCTTCTTTTGTCATGGACTCAGCCCAGCATAACTGTCTTCTCGAGTGAGTCAACTCACATAACATGACAGAAGTATGACAGTTTTTGATTGGTGATCCTGGCTTCCAGAGATATTTTTGGTTTGACTCTGTCGGAGACTTCCTTGTTGGTAACCCTTGTTATCCATGGGATTTGTACTGTATGTTAAAACTGCCTGTCCTGCAGCTAAAACTGTGCTCATGACCTGAGGTTCAATCCCAGGTAGCAGGCTCATGGTTGACTCAGCCTTCCATCCTTCCGAGCTCGGTAAAATGAGTACCCAGCTTGCGGGGGGGGGGCAATGTGTAGCCTGCATGTGTGTGTTGTGTCATTACAGTCATGGCCGACTCTTTGTGACCCCATGCCCATGGAGTTTTCTTGGCAAGAATACTGGAGTGGTTTGCCAGTTCCTGCTCCAGGCGCCTACAGCACCTGGTATTTCCTGGTGGTCTCCCATCCAAGTACTAACCAGAGCTGACCCTGCTTAGCTTCCAAAATCAAGCGAGATTGGATGTGCTTACTGTAATTAAAAATGTAAGCCGCCTAGAGCAGTGATGTCGAACCTTTTAGAGACCGAGTGCCCAAATTGCAATTCAAAACCCACTATTTTTTTTTTTGCAAAGTGCCAATACAGTAATTTAACCTGTATACAGGTGGCTATGAAGGGGCGATGTCGGGTGCCCACAGAAAGGGCTCCGAGTGCCACCTTTGGCACCCGTGCCATAAGTTCGCCATCACTGGCCTAGAGACTACTTGAAGTGGTATGGGACAGTATATAAGCAGAACAGTTTGCTTTGTAGTAGTCATTGCCGGCAACAACATTCAAATGCCTCTATCTTTTTCTCATCTGTCTTCCCCAAAGTCCAAATTTCACAACCGTACAAAGCAAATATGATTGGATTAACTAGTCTGCATTTGATTGAGAGGCTGGTGTCTTTATTCTTCCAGATGCTATTTATACTGATTATTGCTTTTCTTCCAAGCAGTATACATATTTTGATCTCTGCAAACACATGCCTCCTATTCAGTCCTGAAAAGGGCCCCGAGGTTCTGTGTGCACAGAAACGTCCTCCCAGGGTGCTCAAGCTAAATATAGAGCATGTACATTCACAAGCCCTGTTCTCGGGTTTGGAAAACATCCCCAGGCAAATGCAAACATAGGCTTAAAGGGTCTTGCTACCCCTTACTAATCTGAACAAAAGGAAGTGCATCACTGTATACAGTACAAAATTAAATATAAAATTCAGGCTCGCAAGAGGAGCTAAGGGCTCATCAGTGTTAAAGTGCTTATACTATGTAAGGAATATTATCAGCACCACACTTTGCTTTATTATATTTGGCCCTTAATTAAGATGTCTTATGTATTTAAAAGGAGATGGGTGGATTAGACCACTCAATGGCAGTTGCCATGCCAATGGCTAAATAGAGTGTCCATACTCAGTAGCTACTGAAAATAAATTAATGCAAACAATGCCCAGAATCCTGTTATTTATACTTGCCGACAGAAGTTTGATGGTATAAATCTCAGCAGGAAATGCCCACCACTTAAGAAGTTGAAGTTTGCATTTGTTGTTGAGACTGGTGTTTGTGGCTGACCGTAGATTAGAGATAGGCATGAACCACACTGGCTAATTTGGTGGCGAAACAGGCAGGCACCCACTTGGAGGCAGTGTCTGGGCTTCCCTGTCCCGCCTCCTCTGGGTGCTACCTCAGACAGACAGACAGATAGATAGATAGATAGATAGATAGATAGATAGATAGATAGATAGATAGATAGATAGATAGATAGATAGATAGATAG
>JAHTLZ010000379.1:49692255-49710980 GCA_023846285.1 Phrynocephalus versicolor
TAGATAGATAGATAGATAGATAGATAGATAGATAGATAGATAGATAGGTTTTTATTGCGGTATAAAACCATAAAAGTCATTAAAAACCAACATGATTGCAAAACTGTAGGGTAACAAAAACAATGTATATATAATACTATACATAGAATATTAAAATGAAAAAGGAAACAGAACCAGTAAAAGAAAGTAGAGAATTTTCTAGCTAAAACTAGCCCGTCTTCTTAGTATGGAATTTAATCAGGTATAAACAGAATTTGGCTATTTGTTTGGTAATATGAGAGTTTCCATCACTTAAAAGTCTTTCCAAACCCACCTCGTTTGCCTCTACTGTTAGTCTATCTAAACATGGGTGAATAAATCCCTCTCTATAAAGGTGGTGAAAAGGAAAACGAAAAAACATATGTGCCATCGATTCCACCTCCCTTTGGGAGCACGTACAACGTCTCTCTTCATAGGTAGATGGCACATGGGTATTCCTATAAACAAAACCAACTCTATTAAATCAGAGCTAATTATATGAAACTGCCTGAACATGGATTTACAGGCTGAGCCTCCAAGAACAAAGACAATTGGAGCCAGCTAGACCTGACACAAATGAGCCAATCAAACTCAGGATTCCATCCCATGGGTGTGTGATCCTGGGCCCTCCATGCCTACAACTGTGAAAACTCTAGGGTTGGATCCCGGCACTGGGACAGAACATCCAGAATACCACAAAGCTGTATACCAACAGCGGTGATGTGGATGGTGGTAGCTGCCAGGCTATAGGAATTTGGAATTTTGGAATGGAATTTATTGTCATTGTATAAATACAAGATTATAGGGCAAGAAGCCTTCTGTTTAAGACTTCCTTTATGGAGAACAGATGGTGCAAAGTGGTGGGAATAGTTATGAAAGAAGTCTCAGCTATTACAAGAGATGTTTCCTGGGAGCTTTCCTGGTTTTCCAGATCCACTGTCAACTCTTGTTTGGGTGGTTAGAACAAAAAGACCATCTATCTATCTATCTATCTATCTATCTATCTATCTATCTATCTATCTATCTATCTATCTATCTATCTATCTATCTATCTATCTATCTATCTATCTATCTATCTATCTATCTATCTATCTATCGTTTTCAGTGGGGAGGGGCTTAGAACCATGGGGAGGGGCTTAGAACCAATCCCTAGTGGATATGGGGATTACTTATTCAAAACTATGATGCAAACATAGTTGGGACACTAGGTATAGTTCTGCCCAGACACCTCCAAAGGATGCAATAGTGTTGTTTTTGTTGTTCAGTCGTTCAGTCGTTTCCGACTCTTTGTGACCCCATGGACCAGAGCTCACCAGGCCTTCCTGACTTCCACTGTCTCCTGGAGTTTGGTCAAATCTGTGTTGGTTGCATCAATGACACCGTCCAACCATCTCATTCTCTGCCAGGGGACTCTCAAAAGTCTCCTCTAGCACCACAGCTCAAAAGCATCAATTCTGCGGCAATCAGCCTTCTTTATAGACCATCTCTCACTTCCATACATCACTACTGGAAAAACCATAGTTTTAACTATCCGGAACTTTGTCGGCAAAGTGATGTCTCTGCACTTTGAGATGCTGCCTAGGTTTGTCATCGCTTTCCTCCCACGAAGCAGCCGAAGCAGACGTATTTTAATTTATTTGCTGCAGTAACCATCTGCAGTGATCAAGGAGCCCAAGAAAATAAACATCAAAGAGGGAAAAAGGTGACTAAAACAAGTGATGAATCTGGGTAATTCATCAAAGGAAAAAAGGAGTTTGATTAGATACCAGTAGGGAGGATATAAAGCGAAAGAAGGGAAACCTATGCAAAATTATCCCTACTTTGGGGGATGAGATCAAATTACTGAAGTGATTTTATCTGTTGACCTTAAAATGTTTATTTCCTTTCTTGGTGCTTTGTTGATTTCTTAAGTTTCAAACTGTCCTTCCTAATCACAGCAAAATGACTATGAATGGAATCCAGTTGGTGCTTCTATAAGCTTGCCATGGCTAACTGCATCTAATTGATGAGGTGCCTGGGAGCATTTGGGATGTGCTGGGGTACAACTGAGATACATGCTGGCACCTGATAGATTAGCCTCAATCTGCCATGGCAAATAATCCCAAAGAAGAAGAAGAATTAAAACGGTGTTTTCCATTTCAGTTATTGAAGTGATTAATGGTTAATTCATTGCTGAAAAACACTTCCCAAATGTGAGCAACATAATCATTTTAAATGAATAATACTGTATCCATGATGATATCCATATATATATTGTCGCACATCATGGATACATACATACATATATATATATATATATATATATATATACACCCTACAAGAAATATACGGTAAGACAGTGTCGTGAGTAAAACCAGTGGGTTACTGCTATTGAGAAGCAACAGGAAGAAATTATATTTAAAAGGAAACTTTTCAAGCTCTGCTCTCTTCACTATCAAGAACTGCTTTATCAGTCTTATAAGGCAGGATTTTTTAAGACCATCAGGCAATTTTTTTTAATATTGAGCGCCACCTAATGGTTTATTAATATAAATGTTTTGGGGAAAATAATTTCCTTTATAGCTGTCTGAACATAAAGACATTCTTCCTTAAACCTATGGAAAAGTGTAACATGGTTTTATGATTATAACTTTTTTCTCTTCATGCCTTGGGAACTACAGTCCTCAGCATGGAGAGAGAAGCTGTGATACCATTAGACCAGGGGTGCCCAAACTTTTTGTAAGGAGGGCCAGATTTGGTGGCTGAGAATGTGTCAGGGGCTGGTTGCTCCCCGACCCTGCCACCCCACTGCAAGCCCCACCCACTGACCCCTTGCAACCCCACCTACAGGAAAGAAGGCGGGGACCAAGAGAGGGAGGGAGGGAGGTGGAAACCAAGAGGGGAAGGAAGGAAAGTGGGGAACAAGGAAGGGAGGGAGGGAGGGAGGGAGGTCGGGACTAAGGGAGGGAGGGAGGAAGGTGGGGACCAAAGGAAGCACAGGGAGCCATGGCCACAGGTCGCCCCTTGGAAGAGGCAATCTGTGTGACTTTGCACCCCCCCAAGCTCCCCAGCGGTGGCAACAGCTCGACCACCAGCCCACCCCAAAGCTCCTTGGCGGTGGTAGAGGCCCGCTGGCCTGCTCACCCCCACACTTTCCCCTGCAGTGCCGGTGGCGACAGACAGCCCATCCGCCCATCCGCCCAAGCTTCCCAGCAGTGTCAGTGTTGGCAGAAGATTTTTTAAAAAATGGGGCAAAGGAGGGGGAGGGAGGGGTGGGCCAGCCAGCTGCAGGCCACTCAGAATGGCCTGACAGGCCGGATTTGGCCCCCGGGCTGGACTTTGGGCAGGCGTGCATTAGACACAGCAACCTCAGACAGCTGATTCTGGGTGTCATGAAAAAGCTGGGGAATGTTTTGCTTCAGATGCCAAAATAATGGATGACCTTAGTTAACAAGTACCATGACTTGCAAAGGCATCAGACAGCAGGCACAGCACCATTTTTGTTCCATCTCAGAAGGTAAAATATTGCAAAATTGCTGGACCTCGTGAAATTGTAAATCTAGAATTCTTTGGAAAAAGTTGTTTTACTGATACCACTTATGAACCTATAAAAATATATTCACGTCTCCCCCAACAAATAGCACCATTTGAGAGATAGGATGTTCTTCTGAGGCGCAATGACAGTATTCTTGTTTGTGTCTTTAAGTCACATCTGACTTAATAGTACATTACACTATATTATAGTGTAATATAATTATGGTGTAATATAAGAGCCCATTATCGGGCCTATTCCGTGGTGATACGGTTTGCGAAAAGGCAATATTTCACAAACCGTATTGCTTCTTCCGAGTGCCGTCCAGCAGAGCTGTTTCGGGTGGTCTAGGACCTTCTTCAACCGAGAAATACGATGGAGGTTCTGGACCACTCAGCAGCCCGTTGTGACGAGTTTGCTGTCCACTTTGAGGAAAAAATCGTTCAGATTCGCAGGGAATTGAACTCCACTATTGGTGCAGAATCAAGGGATGTGTCCAGTGTGCCGTGCTTAGCTCCAGTATTATTGGATGAGTTTCAATTATTGAGACCCGAGGACGTGGACAGGGTGCTTGGATCTGTCCATGCTACCACTACGCCACTCGACCCTTGCCCTTCTTGGCTAATTGAAAGATCTGCCAGGGGAATTCGCACCTGGGTCCAGGAGGTTGTTAATGCCTCCTTGAGAGAGGGAGTGGTCCCCACCATCTTGAAAGAGGTGGTGATTAGACCACTCCTTAAAAAACCTAACATGAACCCAGGGCTGGTGGTTAATTACCGACCAGTAGCGAACCTCCCTTATTTGGGCAAGGTGTTGGAGCGGGTGGTGGCCAGGCAACCCCAGGCGCTGTTGGATCAAATGGATTTTCTGTATCCATTTCAATCTGGTTTCAGGCCGGGTTTGAGCACAGAGGCTGCCTTGGTCGCCCTGTATGATGACCTCTGCCGGGATAAAGACAGGGGAAGTGCAACCCTGTTGATACTCCTAGACCTCTCAGCGGCTTTCGACACCATCAACCATGGTGTCCTTCTGGATAGGCTGGCCAGGTTGGGAGTTGGAGGCACTGCTTTGTGGTGGTTCTGTTCCTTCCTGGCTGACCATGTCCAGAAGGTGGTGTTGGGGAACAGTTGCTCTGCCCTGTGGCATTTATGTCATGGGGTTCCTCAGGGCTCTATACTGTCTCCCATGCTGTTCAACATTTACATGGAACCACTGGAAGAGGTCATCAGGAGGTTTGGGCTGAGGAGTCAGCAATATGCTGACGATACTCAGCTCTACCTCTCATTCTCCACCAATCCAGGTGAGGCGGTTTCTGTGCTGAACTCGTTTCTGGGCCAGATAATGGACTGGATGAGGGTTAACAAATTGAAACTCAATCCAGACAGGTTAGAGGGCCATATTCCTGTCCTGGATGGGGTTGCACTCCCTCTAAGGGACAGGGTCCGCAGCTTGGGGGTACTCCTGGACCCCGGTCTAACTCTGGAAGCCCAGGTGGGCTCGGTGGCCAGGGGTGCCTTTCTTCAGCTGCAAAAAATATACCAGCTCCGCCCCTACCTAGATGAGCAGAGCCTCATGACAGTTACGCACGCACTGGTAACATCCTGTATTGATTACTGCAATGCACTTTACGTGGGGCTGCCTTTGAAGACGGTTCAGCGATTGCAACTGGTTCAGAATCGTGCGGCGCAGCTAGTAAGCGGTGGGGCCGCTAGGGATCACATCATGCTGATTCTACGTAGCCTACATTGGTTACCAGTTGCTGCCCGAGCCCAATTCAAAGTGCTTGTTTTGACATATAAAGTCCTAAATGGCTTAGGACCTAGATACCTGAAGGACCGCCTCCTTCCATATAAACCTACCCAGCAATTAAGATCGAGCCAGGGGGCCCTCTTGAAAGAGCCATCCCTCAAGGAGGTAAGAGGGATGGCTTGCAGACACAGGGCCTTCTCGGCAGCTGCCCCCAAGCTATGGAATGCCCTCCCAAGTGAGATCCGCCTGGCGCCAACACTGATGACATTTCGGCGCCAGGTAAAAACCTTCCTGTTCCAGAAGTTTTTTAATTGATACAATTTAGATTGTGGGACTTCTGATGGCAATTTTAGTGTGATGATTTTAGTATAAGGTTTTTATTATTGTTTTACTTATTTATTGTTGTTTGATGTTTTTACTATTTGAATTCTTTGATTGGAAGCTGCCCATAGACCTTTGGGTAGTGGGCGGCATATACTATAAGTTGTAAAAATAAATAAAATAAATAAATAAATAAAATTATACAAGTACTATTCCAGTACTATACTAGTACTATACCAGTGTGATAGGATCACAGTGGATGTTTGGGGCATTTAACAACTTTTCAAATACAGTGGACCCTTGTATAACAAACAGTTTGTATAACATAAAATCTGTGCAGCATAAAAAATTCTGGACATAGGGGAAATTTGCTGAACATAATCACCTATGGGGCAAATCCATATAACATAAAAATGGTCACAATTAAGGATTACTCTGGTTTCAATGCATTCCAATGGGAAATTTGTATAAAGGAAAATTTGCTTAACATAATTTCACTTGGAATGAATTAATTCCTTTATACAAGGTACCACTGTAAAAGAAAGATAGCTCATAACGTTTATGTACAATACTCAAGTGTTTGAAAATGCAATTTGTTCAATGGATGATATCCACCAAAACTTTTTCAAGCTTTAACGTACATCAGGGCTTGCGCCAAACATCTTAATACAGTGGTACCTTGTATAAAGGAGTTACAGTGGTACCTTGTATAACAGACAGCTTGTATAACAGAAAATTTGTACAACATAAAAAATTCCAGAGATAGGGGAAATTTGCTTAACATAATTGCCTATGGGGAAAATCCGTACAACATAAAAATGGGATTACTCTGCTTTCAATGCATTCCTATGGGAATTTGTATAAAGGAAAATTTGCTTAACATAATTTCATTTGGAACGAATTAATTCCTTTATACAAGGTACCACTGTAATTTGTTCCAAATGAAATTCTGTTAAGCGAATTTTCCTTTGTAGAAATTTTTCATAGGAATGCAGTGAAAACGGATTAATCCCTAATTGCGACTGTTTTTCTGTTGTACGGATTCGCCCCATAAGCGATTCTGTTAAGCGATTTCCCCCTATCTCTGGAAATTGTTTCCTTTAAGCAGATTTTCTGTTAAACAAACCACCACTTGTTATACAAGGTTCCACTACATATGAAACAGAACAGCAAAGGGCAGCCTTACCCCTACAAATCATGCCTTCATTCTGGCACATGAAGAGGAAAATTGCATACATGCCACTGACAGTAAACATTAAAATGGTGACAAAGTTAATAGCAAAGCCTTTTCATATAATTAAAAAGCCCCTTGTCAAGGCATTCTCCTTATTTTGCCTAAAGATAGAGTTGACACTGCCATATGTTTAAGAGGATTGTGTGTCAAAGAAATAATCTTTAGCCTTACATTGCGATGTTAAAATGCAGAGAATCTTCAGTTTCTAGTATTTTGACTTCAAAACACATTGATTGTTATGTTTCTAGTCAGAGGGATTAGTTCTCATCTGACCATTTTGCGGTAAATTAAATGTTCAGCTTCATTTAGTAAAAAAGCAACTGAAAAAGCTTAACCGAGGGCACATCTACTCTGGCCTTTTGGACCAGGGTGGTGCATTCTAAATAGGATACCTTGAGGTCAGATAGAGAATCAGTGTGTCATTTGGAGTGAACTTCACATCCAGATGGCACATTGATCTCAAGCAAGCCTCCACCTCCTTCCGCTGTCAATTGAACACTTCCCCTTCTTCAAAAGAGAAGTGCAATTATTATTCTTTGCCTTTGCTAGAACATCACTGATGCACTAAATCGCTTAAACTAAATTTAATTTTCCTCCTTTGCTTTTTTGTTAGAGAAACTGTTTGCAGCTGCAGTTTCAATTAGCACTTCACACAAGGGCAAATAATGTGGGTTTAAAAAATAATAATCTAAGTGACTCAACACAACAGCAACTATCTAATAGAATAAAAAAATAATGGTTTCAAACATATACACACACACACACACACACACAGAGAGAGAGAGAGAGAGAGAGAGAGAGAGAGAGAGAGAGAGAGAGAGAGCATGGGAAGTATTTAATATGCCAATATCCTGAAGTGGCTCACTTTTAGTAAGCTACTTCACAATGCCATAAATTGACACCCGAAAGACAGCTGCAAGGTTCAATTTGAGCCACTTTCCAGAGATTGCAGCCATTTGGAACACACTAAACTAGAGGAGACAAAACTTCTGACAGGAGCATAATAAGGCGAGGGTTGGGCATTTTGGTGGCAAATTAGACTCGAAGGGGGCTTAGTGGCTCAGCGGACTAGAGCGTTGAAATTGTCGGTAACAAAGTCAATGGTTTGGTGGTTCGGATCCCAGGTGCCACACAATGGAGAGAGCTCCTGCTGTTAATCCCAGCTCCTGCAAACCTAGCAGTTCAAAAGCATGTAAATGCAAGTAGTAAAATAGGTACCGCTGTAAAAAGCAGGAAGGTAAACAGTGTTCCTTGCGCAGAAATGCATTGGGCCATGCCGGCCACATGGCTAGGGACTTACACAACACTGGATCTTTGGCTTGGAAAAGGAGATGAGCACCGGCCCTAGAGTCAGATATGACTAGCACGCATGTGCAGGGATAACCTTTACCTTAGTCTCCATTAGTGATTACATCATGTGATTGCAAGGAAAAAGAATGAGCCATTCTGCCCCTGCAATGTACCAAATGATGGGACAAATGCTTGTCTGAACAAGCCCTAAAAAGGCGTAAATACAAGGTCATTTAAATGAGGACACAATGTAATGAAAAGACCTCAAGTCCACAGTGAAGAGAATGACCGAAAAGAGCCAGGCCAGACTGAGGAGATAAATACTAGAGAAAATGAAGAGGCAGACCTAATTAGTTGCTAACTACTGGGTAGAATCCATTTGAATCATAGAATCATAGAGTAGAAAGATACCTCAAGGGCCATCTAGTCCAAACCCCTGCCATGCAGGAACCCCCATCACGGTATATCCGACAGATGGTCATCCAGCCTCTGCTTAAAAACTTCAAAATAAGGAGACTCCACCACCCTCCGTGGCAGCATATTCCATTGCCAAAAAGCTCTAACTGTCATGAAATTCTTCCTAAGGTTTAAATTAAATCTCTTTTCCTGTAGCTTGAGACCACTGCCCCGCGTCCTAGTCTCTGAAGCCATAGAAAATAAACTAGTCCCTTCTTCAATGTGACATCCTTTCAAAATTAATCATAGCTATCATATCCCCTCTCAGCCTTCTTTTTGTAAGGCTAAACATTCCCAGCTCCCTAAGCCGCTCCTCGTAACACATTTCTTCCAGACCTTCAGTCATCTCTGTCGCCCTCCTCTGGGCCCGTTCAAGATTGTTAACATCCTTTTTAAATTGAGGCGCACAGAACTGGACACAGTACTCCAGGTAGGGTCTGACCAGAGCAGAATCGAGTGGTACTATCACTTCCCTTGATCTAGACACTATGCTTCTGTTGACGCAACCAAGAATCCCGCATTGGCTTTCCTGGCTGCCGCATCGCACTGCTGACTCATGTTCAATTTGTGGTCCACCAAGACTCTCAAATCCCTTTCACAGGTACTATTCTCCAGCCAAGTATCCCCCTCAGCAAACCCTTCCCATGACACCCTTTGACCTCAAGAGTTGCAGTGGAAATCAGACAGGCAACAATAACAAGAGGCAACTCGCTGGCAAATATCCTTTGATTTTTATTCCTGCCTTGAGCAGGGAGTTGGACTCAGTGGTCTCAACTTCATAATTCTATGGTTCAATAATTCTATGATCTAGGGAAAAGGGACTGATAAATAGTGTGACATAAAAGACAGCATAAAGAGATGTTGGAGTTTTTTGCAACCTCGCATGCTGCCTGTAGTTTATTTGACTGGGAAGCGCTTTTCTGGGCTAGGGCAATTATGGCTTTGATCTACCAAGGAAAAGCTGGACAGCCCTCAACCAGATTTGAACTAAGCACCACAGGTGCCAATATTGGAAACAAGAATGTGGGTGCCAATATTGGAAACAAGAATATTCTAATTATGGCCATACACTTTACATTTTATAGCAATGGAATGCCCCCTTAGAAGGCTCTCTGGCTACTTGCAAGAATTACATCATATTGAGGGCACTGCTGTTCAATGGTTAAATGATTTAGCTATCCAGACTTAGGTTTAATCACTCTAGTAACTGCTCATCCATAATTTATCTCACAAATTATTCACTCTTTGCATTGTATGTTGTTAAAATCCTGTTGAAATTGTTCTTTAAATGTTTTACATTTTATGCATATTGTATATTGTGAAATCTTAAGAAATAATGCTGCATTCTGCTATCCTAAATAAAAAACAAATAGTTACTTCCAGCCTTTGAAATCAAAGAAAGTCCTCCCTTCACTGCTGCAGGTTCTTTCTCTCTCTTTCTGTGTAGATGGCAGTTGTTTGTTTGCTGTTGATCTATTTGTCTGCCTGCTTAGTATGCATGCAGTAAAGAAAGCTGTATGCACAAATCTGCAATTTCAATTAACTGAAAGGGGTAGACACTGGGGAAATTGTAGGTATTCTCTTCTGTGGGTCTCTCTCTCTACCCTCAGTGGGTCTCTCTACTTCTTCTGTGTAGCCAAAAGGAATTTTAACAGAAATTCAAAATTCTTCAACAGGAGATGCAGCAAAGATAGCACCATATGTCTTATGAGCAAGCTGGCTTTCTAGGTTGCCAGTTATTTACAGTTTTACTTATTACCTCACTACTGCACCTCTCCTCCAGTAAGTTCAAGCTGCCATATATTGTATATGGATCTTCTCCTCCCCACTTTTATATTCATAATCAACCTTGTGAGGTAGGCCAGGAGAGCGTGACTGGCCCAGTGGGGATTTAAACATCAGCGTCATGAATCCTAGTCCAACATTTTCAAACACGTCACCACACAGGTTACCATTCACCATTTTAAAAGGGCAGGAACCTCAGAGGACACACTGTACTTTGCAGAGATGACACAGGTCCCCTTATTGCTGGAGTTGGAGAGAGAGGAACTGGTCCTGACTTGGGGGGGGGGAGCGGTGTGTACCTACCCCTGGAAGCCCATTGCTGCTCTGCAATGCCAAGGGGGGAAAAGCAGCCCAAAATCAGCCAGGCTGGAGAAGTGTTGCACAGCATTTGACATGCTTTTCAGTGCATAAAGAACTCACTCATTAACTGAAGGGATTTTTTTTTCTGGTCCTGCATGTAGATCTTTAAGGTAACCACCAGATGGCAGCAACTGAATAAGGATACAGAAGAAAAGCAGCTATTGAACCTTCCTGTTTTACTGGCTTTGTTGCCACTGTGCTCCTTCGGTGGGCCTGCGAATGAGCAAATGTTAACAAACAGTTATAAATTTAGAATTTCTTGTGTTTGTGCTGTTAGTCAGCTATTGATCAGCGCTGCATTAAAAGCTTCATATTGCTCATGCAATTTTCAAATTAACGTAAAAGATGGTTTGTCATTCTTCAAATGATATACAGTGGTACCTTGCATAAAGGAATTAATTCGTTCCAAATGAAATTATGTTAAGCAAATTTTCCTTTATACAAATTTCCCGTAGGAATGCATAGAAAACCGAGTAATCCCTAATCACGACCATGTTTATGTTGTACAGATTCACCCCATAGGCAATTCTGTTAAGCAAATTTCCCCTATCTCTGGAATTTTTTATTTTGTATAGACTTTATGTTATACAAACTGTTTGTTATACGAGGGTCCACTGTAATAGACTTGACCGTATAATCAGAGTTTACATATTTCCTTTGGTCTTATGTTGCTAATAATATTAGCTTATTTGAAGAAAAAGAAGGAGAGAAGGTGGGGACATTGAAAAATATGTATACACAGTAATCTCCCGCTTAATGTGGGGGTTAGGAATCCGACCCGTGATAAAGGAAAATACATGGTGCATGGATGCTGGGTCGGGTTGAGATTGGGGAGACTGTTTGGGGCCTCCTGCACTTACCTTAGGCTTCATGCTGCCCTGAACTGGCCTCTGACAGGCTTCCTGGGCCTGTTGGACCCCCAGAAGTGGTATTGGCCGACCTGGAAAGCACTTCTGGTTTTCGGAAGTGACTTCCTGTGTGCTGGAAACCACTTCTGGTGCCTCTTACAGGCTTCCTGGGCCTGTTAGAGGACCCAGAAATGGTTCTGGGAGATCTGGAAGACATCTGGGTTTTTTGGTGGTGGGTTTTTTTTTGGGGGGGGGAGCTATTTCCAGTTTGCCTGAAACCACTTCTGGGGCCTCTAACAGGCCCGGGAAGCCCGTTGGAGGCCAGCTCGCTTCAGGCCTGGGGTAAGTGCAGGAGGCCTCAAACAGGCCCATGCAGCTTACACCAGAGGGCCTATACTGCGGTCTCACAATATACCAGGAGAGCAGTGTATGAACTGTGAAATGGTGGAGGATAAGAAAGTAAGAACATAAGAAGAGCCATGCTGGATCAGGCTGAAGGCCCATCTAGTCCAGCTTCCTGTATTTCACAGTGGCCCCACCATATGTGTCTGGGAGCGCACAAGACTAGATATCTGTCTTCTGATACCACTCCCCTGCATCTGGCCCTTGAAGTACCCTGGTTTTAAGTTTGGAGATTACACATCTCCATCATGGTTTGTAACCTGTGATAGACATTTCTTCCAGGAATCTGTCCAATCCCCTTTTGAAGGCATCCAGGCCAGATGCCATCACCACCTCCTGTGGCAGGGAGTTCCACAGACTAACATCCACACTGGGGGAATTTTTTTTCTTTTGTCTGTTCTCACTCTCCCAGCCCTCAATTTGAGTGTATGTCCCCTAGTTCTGGTATTTTGTGTGTGAGAGAAGAACGTCCTTCTATCCACTTTACTCATGCCCTGCATAATGATGATATACAGGATGACTGCATATGCTTGTACACACATGCAGATAGGCACAGACCAAATTATTTCAGACCTGTAGAAAAGTTATTAAAGTATCTTAAATGCTATCTCCCTGTACAGGTGAAATATCAATTGATTTGATATTTGTCCTGACATATTTTTAAATACGAAAGGACAGAAGATTTGATAAAAAGAACATCACTAGCATTATCCCAAAGTCTTAGTCTTAGAAGCTATTTTTTTAAAAAAGTAATTTGTTCCTATATTTCATGGTAGTATTTTGGAAGTATCTTGTTGCTGTTACTGTTTCAGCATTTAAGCTTATAATTTATTCCACACAGTCAGTGATTGTTTTCTATTAATTGTTTAATAGAAATTTACAATTGTTATTTTCATTTTGTTGCTGTTCTGTTTTTGCAAATTTTTATTTTATTTTATTTTATTTTGGTGGTACTGAAAGTATTTTCAATTTATAGATTCCACCTTGGGAAGATTTATGTTATATTTTTATGTTATATTTTTCTCCCTATTTAATCTCACAGCAACCCTATGAGGTAAGCCACGGTGAGAATGAGGGACAAGCCTGCGTAGTGATTTTAATGGCTCAGTGGAGACCAGAAAGTGGATTTTTCAAGTTCTTACTGGAGGAAGGTGTCAACTGGGAGCTATCCTTAGTGCTGCAATTTTTGACGACCCCACAGACTCTTTGAAACATGGCTGAACTAAAGCCGCTAAACAAATTCACCAGATTTGAACTAACAACACACCCTGCATGGCTTTTATCTATAACAGCTATAGCACTGGTGGTCACGGTTTTGTAAGAAGTAACCACAGAGAAAGCACCCACCTGCACATATAATTCAGGTGATACCTAAACAGATCCTAAGTAGGGAAATGTTTGGTCCAGCCCTACCATTAGACAAAGTGAGCTTTTGTGTGATATGTTGGTGTTCTTAAAGGGCATTCTCATTATTGTATTTTCACCACTAGAGATGTAGAGAAGTGCTTGTGAGACTTTCAGTTCTGAATACCAAAATAACTCTCTAGTGCAGGGGTCTGCAACCTTTAAGACATAAAGAGCCACTTGGACCCGTTTCCGACGGAAAAAAAACAACTGGGAGCCGCAAAACCATTGCAACATTTAAAATAAATATAACACTGCAAATATATTTTCCCCTCCCCTCGCTCCTGGCTTTTTGGGTGCTCGCAAGCAACACACTCCCTCGCGTGCACCTCAGACATGCTGCGCCCCGGCGCCGGGCTCAGGTGGGGTGGGAAGAAGCGCCGGCGGCTGCGGCTCCTCCGGGCACCCCTCAAGGGCTTCTGAGAAGGAAGCCAATGAAAGTTGCTTCTTCGGCACTTCGGGCGCCGGGAGAGCAAGCAAGCGGGCGAGCCCGAGCCGCCACCGACTCCCCCCACCCCGCCACCCTGTCCCCGAGGGTTTCCATTGAGGCGTGCACCTGCCTCAACTGGGGCGGCTGCGTGTCCGCCAGCCTCGGGGAGGGCCGGGCTGGGGGTGGGTGGGCGCGCAGGAGGCACGTTCTGTGTGTTGGAATGGAGCGGAAGGCAGCTGCTGGCGGGCTTTCGGAGAGAGCGAGAGCGAGAGCGAGCGAGACAAGCAGGCAGGCGCACAGGCGCTCGGCTCGGCTCAGCTCAGCTTCTCAAGCCAGGTGGCGCGCCGTTGGCTTCCCCAGGTGGCCAGGGGCCCCTGAACAACTTGAGCCCGGCGCCCCCACCCCGCCGTCGAAACCGGCTGACTCCAGGAGGGAGCTGCTGGAAGTCTAATAAGAGAGACCCATCCTCGGGCCGGGGGGGCGAGCTCGAACTAGCTGTCACGCTGCGTCCCTCGACTGCCAAGTTGATCTCGCGCAGGAAAAAGAAAAGCCGACTTCCTCCGTTGCTTCTCGCCTCTCCCCCGCCGCTGCCGCTCCCCCCTCCCCGCTCCTGCCACCACCAACCCCTTGCTTGTTGGGCCACAACTGACAGCACCGGGCAAGGAAGCAGGGCGGCGGCGGTGGCGGCGGGGGGTGGTGGGGAGAGAGAAGACTAGCCGTGGCCCCCTCCCCACGCCACCTTTCTTGAGTTTCCCATTCCGCCCTCGCTGCCTTCTGCCCGGATCCTGCAGCCATGGTCTGACTCTCCCCACACACACACTCCATCTCTCCCTCCTCCTCCTCCTCCTCTCGCCCCCACCCTCCATGGAGGAGGGAAGCGCAGCCCGAGTGCGTCATGCCCACACCGCTTCCACTTTTTTGGGGGGGGCAGTTTTTAAAAATCTTCCAAAAAATAGTACAGGAGGGAGAGGAGGGGGATTTCTAATCTCTCTCTCTCTCTCTTTCGCGGAGACACACCGCGCATGCACCCGCTCCCCGGCATTTTTGGAGCTTGATCCCGGCAAGTTAGTGCAAAGCCGTAGTTTTTTTTTGGGGGGGGGGGGCGGTAGCGAAGCAAAAGGAGAGAGAGAGAGAGATGCCAACTACACATGTGCAATGCTTGGAAGGGGAAGGGGGGAAGGAAGGAGGGTTTTCTCTTCCTCCACGTTGAACCCTCCCATCTAAACGCTGCCCCCCCACCACACACACACAACACACACACACACACACACACACACACACACACACACACACACACACACATGTCACTTCTTCCCCCTCCCAACAAACACCCAAGCAAGAAAGGAAGGGGAAGGGGGGAAGGAAGGAGGGTTTTCTCTTCCTCCATGTTGCACACACACAACACACACACACACACACACACACACGTCGCTTCTTCCCCCTCCCACCAAACACCCAAGCAAGAAAGGAAGGGGAAGGGGGGGTTTTCTCCTCCTGTCTTTTTTTCTCGGGGGGGGGGGGAGGCAACAATCCAGATCTGGGAGGTTTTCTTGAAGTTAAAAAAAAGAAAAAAGGCTGCCGTTTGGGGGGGGCACTTTCTACCACGCCTCCCCCTCTCTCTCTTGCTCTGATGAAGAGGGAGCGCGCTGAGAGTGTGGCCGCGCTTGGCTTCGCGCCGCCTTGTGGGACGGGCTGTCCTCGTGAGATTCGGCGCCTTTGTGTTGAAATTTCTGAACCCTCCCGGAGCCGCGGCAAATGTTCCAAAGAGCCGCATGCGGCTCCGGAGCCGCAGGTTGCAGACCCCCGCTCTAGTGTCAGGAGAGGGTCACCATTTACTGCTCTGCTTGAGGGCAGTGAAATACCTTGTTCTCATACTTAATGTCAAGAGCCTTGTGGCACAATGGTTAAACTGCTGTACTGCAGTTGTAACTGTGTTCATGACATGGCGTTCAATCCCAGGTAGCAAGCTCAAGGTTCACTCAGCCTTCTATCCTTCCGAGGCTGGTAAAATGAGTACCTAATTCACTAGGGTAGGGACGGGCGAGGCAATGTGTAGCCTGCATAAATAAAATGTAAACCACCCAGAGAGTGCTTTAAGTGCTATAGGGCAGTATATAAGCAGACCACTTTGCTTTTTGCTTTTTTATTGTGGTAAGATGACAAGAAGGCTAGAATGTTTCTTAGACAACAGGCCTGGAATAGGATATGAAGGCTAAAATATCCTATGGAGAGTCTTCCATTGATCTTATGGAAAGATCCTGAGTGTCTGGTTGCAGAACTGTGAGGAGCTGACAATGTGTATTGAATTAGAGAGTGTGTGTGTGTGTGTGTGTGTGTGTGTGTGTTGTTTTGTTGCGGAGCTTAACCTAGATTTCTATATACAGAGGGCTGGGGCATATTAACTTATTGCTTTGAGATTCAGAATCAAACTGTCTCTTGTGTTTTTGTGTTCTCTCAGCACTAGTCGATGTGTAGCAGGTCAGTGGTAACCTGTGAAGGCGGGACTGAGCAATTAAGCATTGATTCTGTTCAGGCATTCGAACATCCCCTGGTGGTTTGACAAGTCACAAGTGCAAAATAATGAGACCACCTCTCTTTTTGAGAAACATGCACCAGGCTTTGCTAGCGATGCAGATTTTTAAGCTGTGTGCTGGTGTGTCAAAGACAGCAAGAACTAACTCCTGGGAGCTTTGGTTATAAGGCTGCAAAAAACAAAAACATCACTAACTTCTGCAGGAGGAAAAAAGAGTCTTGTAAGATTTGCCAAAGATCAAACCCTACTGGAGACAGGCAAGTCATGTAGCTTTTACAAACTCCCATTACATGTTTTCCTGGTAATACCAGAAACAGAAAAAGTTACTTTTAAAAAGATTTCTGCAACACACAGAATACCTCAGCCCAGGCAGTATACAAATGGCCCTCTCAGCTGTTCTCCCAGTCTTTTTGCATTGATGGCTTCGTTGTGGATTGAAACCCTCAGTTTCATTCCATTCTGTTGTGTTGCTCTAAATGCTTTCTTAATTGTTCATGAGGTTGGCTTATAGATCGATGTATGAGTTGCTGCTTGTATAGTTTGGTTCGAACCAAACAACAGTGTCCACACATTTCCACTTGAATTGATCTGTCCTGCCCATTCAAGAGCTATAGCACACATTTCTAGCATAGTGGTAGGACAAAAGCAAAGTGTGGGATTTATATACATCCCATAGTGCTTAAAGCTCTCTCTGGGTGCCCTGCAGTTTAATTATGCAAGCCATTTAGAATGTGGGAGAGATCTTGTTTTTCATGCTCCAATAGGGGTTGTTGTGGGTGTAGTCATCAGTTATATATCCCTGTGCGAGCATTCAGTGAGACAGAGAGAGACAGAGAGGAGGCCTGGCAGATGTAAAGAGAAGGTTTAGAGCTGGGGTGTCCAAACTTTTTGTAAGAAGGGCCTTGCCCCACACTGCCAGTCCCATCCATTAACCCCATGCAGATATCACCCACTGACCCTAAGCTCCGCTCACTGACCCCTTGCAAGCCCCAGGTGGCATGGAGGGGTGATCCCACTGCAAGTGAACCCGGTCATGGTGATCCTCACCAAGGCTGCCCGCATGGCGGAGCGGTCACCTATCACCCAGCCTGGCTACAGGCAACTGGTCTGCCCTGGGCTGCTTGGGCAGTGTGGGGGGTGGCCCTGGGGGCCACCAGGAGGACACGTGGAGAAGCAGGGCAGTAGGCCAGGCAGAGAGGGCAGGCCTCTGTTAGGCAGCTGAGGCTGGAGAGCCAGGAGGGCTATGGTGTGCGGCAATGGTTTTGATTTTTTTTAAAAAGTCTAGCAGGTGAGGTGGGAGACAGCAGGGCTAGGGCATTAGGAAGGTTGAGAAGTACTGCCTTAAGGTGATCATTGCGAAGGAGGGAGGGGGAAGGGAGGGGGGAAGACTAGCCAGTCATGGGCCAATCAAAATGGTCTGACAGGCTGGGTTTGGCCCCCAGGTGTAGAGTTATGGACTATAGGGACTTGTTATGTGAAATATATGATGAAGTACTTTAACTTGAAGAGTGTGTTACATGTTTAATATAAAATTAGTAACGTAAGGCAAGGCAAGGCAAGAGACCTTTAATGGCATAAAATAAATTAAGAACAAAAGCATCAAACTGTGGAATAAAGGACTAAAGGATAAATAAATAAGGTGATGAAAGGGAACAGATTAGTGGCCACCCTTAAACTTAAGTCAATACCAAAAAGCATGGAAATCTTTATTCTTTGTACTACAATAAACCATTCTTATTTATTTTGAAAGAAAAGACCATGAGACTCCATTATTTCAAATACCACACTTAGTTCTAAAAATAAAAAAGTTAAATGGTGGCAGCAGAATGCATGTACCTGCAACAGTGGGTTGTCACTTTGAAAGGGAGGGTGGACAAACCCTCTCCTCTGCTTTCATCTTCTTTTCAAAATAGTTTCCTAACGGATACAGCAAAACCTGAATACTATGCTAGGCTGATGCATTGCCAGTTGGATATATCTATTTATTTAACACACACACAAACACAAATGTCACCCAGCCCCCCGGATGATGGCTAGGAGGGAAGGCAAGGAAGAGGATTCTGCTATGCTAAGTCCAAGATCTACAAACCCAGGAGGCAGCACAGCGCCAGCAGAGCCAGGCAGGAAACGAGTGTGTTACCTCCTTCCGGTCTTCCCAGCCTTCAAGCCAACGCTTTCTCCTTGATTGCAACTGCCCTTGTCCACTGTGGATGCTGCTTCCTTGGCACAGGTAAATCGTGTGTGTGTGTGTGTGTGTGTGTGTGTGTGTGTGTGTGTGTGTGAGAGAGAGAGAGAGAGAGAGAGAGAGAGAGAGAGAGTTTTGAACATGTAGCACAGGAAAGAAAGAAAGAAAGAAAGAAAGAAAGAAAGAAAGAAAGAAAGAA
>JAHTLZ010000379.1:49710990-49713490 GCA_023846285.1 Phrynocephalus versicolor
AAGAAAGAAAGAAAGAAAGAAAGAAAGAAAGAAAGAAAGAAAGAAAGGAGAGTTAAAATACATAAGAATCTTTCAAGCACACATCGAACTGCCCAGAATGTTCCAATGTGAATAGGCCCTAAAACTATATTTTATTACCTGCACATCAGATATCCTGATACAGAACGAATATAAATAATTTTCATAAGTAATACTAACGTGATATGGGAGTAGCGTTTCCCTGTTTTATCTACTCCGGATTATGAGGTAATGTAGGGCCCTAACCCAGGCCTCACTTCACTCTGCAGCCAGAGATTTCCCTGACAGCTGAGATTGTTGTTTTTACAACCAAATTAAAAAATAAAATAAAAAATAAAATGAGAACAACAATAATAATACAATAATAATGCTCTTAAAATCCCATTCTTGAGAAATAAATGTGGACCCCTATCTTTTATCTCCTCAGATGGGTGACAGCATCGCCTTTGATTTATGAAGCTGTACATGCCTAATTAAATATTAATTGAGTAGTGATTGCCCCTGAGGCCTACTTATTAAGCGGGATTCTGGTCAAGAAATTAGGGCAAGAAAGTATCCAGCAATCTGCTCGGTGCCTGGATTTTGCTGATAAATTTGTATTTTTAGAAGTGTCATCTCCAGAGCAGGACAGGTCCATGTAGAAAGCAGGAGGGTTGCAGGGATTGTGCATTAGTTACAGATCAAAGTTTCTGTCTACAGCTAGAAATGAAGTTTAGAAATAGATAAAAGAAGCAGCTGAAGGTCCACAGATATATGAGTTGATTGTATAAAGACTTTGTTTTTAATGCACTTACTGTTAATACTGTATATCTTTTTTCTTCACATGTGTCAATCTTCACTCATTTTTTATAAAGTTGTATCAGTGATAGTCCCCTCCCAAAGGTATTTCGTATAAAACATCCCTGCCCGGGATGGAACACAGAAGATGACTTGAGACCAACTGGAAATACGGTTGTACATCCACAAGCAGATATGATATTCTTCATGTTTACTGTATACAGTGGTACCTTGTATAAAGGAATTAATTCGTTCCAAATGAAATTATGTTAAGCAAATTTTCCTTTATACAAATGCCCATAGCAATGCATTGAAAATGGAATGATACCATTTTTATGTTGTATGGATTTGCCCCATAGGTGATTATGTTAAGCAAATTCCCCCTATCTCTGGAATTTTTATGTTATACAAATTTTATGTCATACAAGTTGTTTGTTATACAAGGGTCCACTGTATTCTGTTTAAGGCAGGGTTTTTCCAGGAGATTCAAACACTAAGGAAGACTCAAAAGCTCATCTTAGGAGACTAAATTTAGTAGTGGGATGAAGGTAGTGGGATGACAGGTAAGATATGATGTAATGCAAGCTGACCATGCTTACTACCAACCCATCATGTGCCAAGCCCAGCTGCACTCAATCTGTTCAGACCTTTCTATCTTGAGTAGCAAGCTCTGATAATGAATTCTACATCCCATTGGTTACCTGTGAGCAGAGCTTCCTACATGATATTGAACCCTCATCAATGTGGTTAGCCCCAAGGATGGAAAAGTTCCTCTGTAGTCTCCCAGATTATGTCAGACAACATGGTGGCCAGGAGGTTCTGGGGACTGTAGTGAAACTACCCCCCCTTTGCTTCCAAGACTAACATTGCACTTTTTGTCTTTAGTTTTCTTTAACCGTTGAAAACTGCCAAGAGTAGCCATGCTGCCAGATGCGAAGTATGGAAATAAATAATTAAATTAAATTAAATTAAATTAAATTAAATTAAATTAAATTAACCTACCTATTCTGAATGCTCAGTGACTGAACAGGACTGTCATTAAATGTGCAATAAGCTTTTGATAACATAAAGGAGAAACTAAGTCAAAATCTTCAACTAATTGCACACTATATTCTTCACTTGTATACAACACTTCAACTAGGCAACATATTTCACATGCATTACCTTCATAATCCTTGGACGTAGCTCTGTAAGTCATGTGATAGTTCTCATTATCACCATATTAGAGCTGCAGTCACAGTAGCAGGGATCCGCTGAGGGCCACCTCATCCATTAATGGCTGAGATGACACTCAAACCAATGAGGTCTCAGCCCAAGACTGTCCTCTGAAACCCAACACTAGGCAAATCCTGAAAATGCATCCATTTTCTTTACTACACCAATGGCACATCATCATCATTCTGAGCTAGTAGGCTTTGAATCTAATAAGCAAGGAACGATTTATTCGACATTTTTGCAGGTTAGTGAGCCATTTACCCAGGGTGGGATGTGTGCGTATGTGAAAAAAGGTAATAGATTAAAATCCTGTGCCTGGGAAACAATCACATGCAGAATGGGCAGTATTTGTTTTTTTTTGTGTGTGTGTGTGTGTGTGTGTTAATCTTTGGATTAGCTCAGTCCTCCCATCTGAACAAAAGCAAAAGGCTGTTGATGACACATGGAGGAAACTATTCTAAACAGAGAACCGTCAACAAAGACACACGGC
>JAHTLZ010000379.1:49718490-49723490 GCA_023846285.1 Phrynocephalus versicolor
AATCTGTTCTGGGGGGAACAGATTTCAATACCCATGGCCCTTGAACTACCCCGCTTGGCTGAGACAGTGGGCTACCAGTAGTCCACGGTCTACCTGTTGGGCAGGGCTTGTTTAGATAATCCAAACAGTGTACAGAGAACAAACGTCTACATTAAACTGGCCTATCTAGTTTTGATAGATATTGAACTAGCTTAACAATAGTTTTAACTGGCCCTAGTAATACATTAGCTAAACAACTTAAATAATTTTAACTGACACAATAGATAATATTTTATCTATTATTTTCCACATTTCCACAACCCCATATCCTAACAATTAGTAGTTTTAAACAATCAACTTCAACATTGAACAAGCCTGTCAAAACTTAGCAATATATTCAATCCTTTTTTAAAAAAATATTTTTATTAAATTTTAAACTACATACAAACAACATAAGAAAATAAAAATAAAAAACTACAACAAACAATATAAGTGCACCCCCATCCCACGGGCCCATCCATGCATTCTTATTCGTTGCTCCATCTTCTATTCTTCTAGTAATCTTCTTAAAGTTCTCTTCTCCAGAATTGTCGTGAGATATTCGTGGACTCTTTCCCTTTTCCTTCAACTAATACATAATCTATAAATTTACCCCAGATATCGTAGAAAATGTCTTTTTTCATTTCTCCTCGTTTGACCTTTAAACTGCAAGGCAATTTATCGTTTATAGCTGTATCCCAAAGTTCATTATACAAGTCTTCCATCTTGAGTTCTAATATTCAATCCTAATAATGAATCTTCAGTTAGCTAAACCACTTAATTTAGCTAAACTAATATATAATAATAATAACAGATACCTCAACCAATTATATTTGTGTTCTTCTAATACATACATAGTCTTCCTCGCTCCTCACTGCTTTGGACCCCATATACTGTATTGCTCCATTTTTGTTTTGGTATTGGGTCCTTTGGGTGGACAAGTCTTGCCTTAGTGTGTTTGTGAGTTTGAAATAAACAGGGACGTGGTGTTTGCCAAAAATCCAGTTAAGCTTCTCAGACACTCCAGCCATATAGGGAATGACCAGGTTCTTCTGTCAGGTCTGGGTTTCAGACTGATCCCTTGTTCTTCTGGGTTGGCACACTGCTTTGTTGGAGGCCCACTTTGGATATCCACGGGCCTTAAGTGCTGTCTTCAGGTGCCTGTCTCCCTTCTTCTTGGCTTCTGTGGAGGTGGGGATGCTCTCTTCTCTGTGGCTTAGGGGCCTAATTTGTGCTGTAATGGATGGTGGGAGTCAAACAGTAAGTACTGATATGTGTGGGTGCATTTCCTGTAAACGTTTGCTCCCAGGCCACGGTTGGGTCTGATGATGACTGCACAATCCAGGAAAGCCAGACTGTTGTTTTAGATGTCTTCCCTAGTGAACTTACTATTAGGGTCCACCACATTGATGTGGTCTCTAAAGGCCTGCACTTCCTGAGTGTTGATTTTCACCCAGGCATCATCTACATACCTGAACAAGTGGGATGGTGCTGTCTCTGGGAAGGTGTTGAGTGCCTTCTCTACTTCTTCCATGTATAGGTTCACAACAATTGGTGACACTGGGGAATCCATGGCACAACCATGCTTCTGTCTGTAGAAGTCCCCTCTGTACATGGAATATGTGGTGTTCAGACACAGGTCCAGGAGCAGACATAGCTGGTCTGGGTTGAGCCTGCTTCTGGAGGTGAGGGTGCTGTCTTCTCTTAGACTTCTTTTTACAGTTGTTAGGGCATCAGTGATGGGAACACTGGTAAAGAGAGAAGTAACATCAAAGGATACAATGGTTTTGTCTGTATCCAGTTTCAGCTCCCTGACTTTAAAAACAAACTCCTCTGAATTGTGTACATGGTGGTCCGTGAGTCCAACCAGTGGGACTAGGATAGTTGCCAGGTATTTTGCAATGTTGTAAGTCACTGGATATATACTACTGATGATGGGTCTGAGAGGGATTCCTTGTTTGTGGATCTTGGGAAGTCCGTAAAAGCAGGGGATGGTTTATCCAGTATATAACTGGTGGTAAGTTACCTTGTCAGTTGTGTTATCCTTCTCCAAGAGTTTTAAGCATTCTATTACTTTTTTCTTGTAATTGCTGGTGGGGTCTCTTTTTAATTTTTCATAAGTATGTTGGTCATCTAAAAGTGAGATAAACTTTTCATGGTAGTCCACAGTATTGAGGATGACACTGCATCTTCCTTTGTCTGCAGGCAGAATGGTGATGTTCTCTTCCCTGCTGAGGGATGTCAGAGCACTTCTTTCTTGGTTGGTGAGGTTGGATGGTGGAGGTTGTGCACTGGAGAATGTGGCAGAGTCTTTACTCCTGAGTAGTTCAGATTCTGTTGCTGGCAGATTGTTGCTATCAATGGCCGCTTCTGTAGCTGTGATTAAATCAGCTGTGATGAAGCTGTTTGGATGAGCAGCAAAACATTTCTATCTTTCAAGAAAAATAAGTCCTGTTGCCATGACTCAACTCTCAGATAAACTCACCTGGATGACTGAGAATCTTCGCAGATACATGTCCATTATCCATTTTCCATATCATTATAGTTCATTAATAACCATTGGTGGTGGACCCCTGGCACCCCAAACATCCAGAGCACCGAAGGCACACCTCCACCTGCCGAGACCATCAAAATACAGAGACAAGCTTTTTACATGATTGATTCATTAAGCCAGAGTATCTCTTTTTGGATTTCCTTCTTTTCTATTAAGTCTATTGCCTTCATAAGTTGTTTCTCTGTCTTATTTGTTGATTGGCTATTGAAAAGTTCCCAGACTCCTGTTTCCTCTAACACAGATTCACCCGTCCCCGTTTTCTCCAGACTTGACCCATCCACAAATCCATCCCATGATGCATAAATCTTCCAAAGAGAGCTAAACTCTACACTCTTCACACATTCCTCTTGCATATCTCTTGTAAGGGTGATTTGTAGATTGAGATCAGCAGGGCCAGTGCTAGTTTTTTTTTGTGCCCTAGGTGAGGGGCAGTGGGGGGGCGGATGGCGGGGGACGGCGACTGGCATGGGGGCGGACGGCGATGGGCACGGGAGGGGTGGGTGGCGATGGGCGCAGGGGGCGGCGAGCGGCGAGCGGCGAGCGGACGGCGATGAGCAGCGATGGGCGGACAGCGACGAGCGGCTGGCTGGCAGTGGGGGGTGGATGGCAGTGGCCAGCAGCGGCAGGGGGGGGAGGCAGGCTGGCCAGCGCCCTCTCTCCATTTTGGCACTCTAGGCAACTGCCTAGTTCGCCTTAATGGACATGCCATCCCTGGAGATTAGTGTTCTATTCCAGCTCCATGCTCTGATCAAAATTAAGGTTAAGACTCTCCTCTGCTTAGCTAACACCCTTGTTGCAATTTCTCTGAGAAGAGCCAAAAATCAGATATTTTGGGGGGTGGGGGGGAAACATTTTAAGCTCAGAACTCCTAGTAACCTCTGCATTCAGAGAATAACAAGTATTGTAATCCAAAACAGCAATCTTTCTACTCGCTGCCTCCATTTTTTTTATAGAGCCAAAACTCAGCTTCCTGTCTCTGAGGGTTTTTCTCTGCCTTTCTAAATCTGTACTGCTATCTGTCCTTTGTTTTTCACATACTTTGATTACATTATGCTTATGCTCTGCTAAAGCAAAAAAATAACTAGTAGTTTTGACTGCTGTGAAATCACGTACTTTCTGCATCTTCCAAGTAATTATGCTGTCTTCTTTCCGAATCCATTTCTGTATGCTACACAGGGCAGGCCAATCTCTATGCAAAATAAAAATAAAAATAAAAAAATAAATGCATACAAAGATTTTTAATATAAAAGTTCAACCATTTAGGAAAGTCTGCTAGTAACCTTAAAGCAACCATTATGGTACCAAAAAGAAAGAAAACAAAAAAGCCACCACCTTCCAAAGAGATTAAGATAAAGCCTACTGAACAACAGAGTATTTATTTATTTATTGCATTTACATTCTGCCCATCTGGCCTAAAAGTCACTCTGGGTGTCTTGCTAAAAAAGAAAGTTCCAAATGATTAGTAGAGGCTCAAATCAGGACTAGATTCTCTTATTATATACAGTATTTGAATTGGTTTATCACACACCAGGATTTGTATACAGTACACAGACTTACATAATTGTTGCTTTCTACATTTGCTCTTGGATGTCCCTACCTACAGCCCAACAAACGATCGTGAGGTACCCAAAACAAGTCTGAATCTTCAGATTCAGGGACTGGTACTATCCTGTTAAGGGTGTGTCCATCTGGCTAATGAACAAGGAATGAAGAAGAGATGAGTCTGGTCCTTCAGTTTAGGCAGTGAAACAATGAGGGCCAGATGGAAAGGGTTAGGGTTAGGGTTAGGGTTAGGGTTAGGGTTAGACACTCAAAGTACTCTCTTGGCGGTTGAAAAGAAATTTCGCAAGCTACACATTGATCCCCTGCCAGCAAGCTGGCTACTCATTTTACCAACCTTGTAAGGATGGAAGGCTGAGTGAACCTTGATCCTGCTACCTAGGACTGAACCCCAGGTCATGACCACAGTTTTGAATGCAGTGCAGTCGTTTAACCACTGCACCATGACACTATTAATTAAAAAGAACTTTGCTATACACTTTTAATAAGAGCTTAATTATAAGCGTAATTTAAAAAGAAATGAAATTAAATACAGCCATTCTTCCCATTTGTCCCAGAATAGAGGAGGCCTTGTCTTTATAAATGAATTTATAAAATCCTGAAGCAGGAATTTGCATTATGCCAGGCACTTGGGAATGGATTGTGCAAGAAAATAACTCTAGAAAGGTAGTAGGTGAAGAATAATGTTCTCATCTACTTGGCCCTGTTCCCAAATCTCTGCTGGTTTAGCTTTCTGCTTCCAGGGAATTTTTGATGCAAGGCAGCATTCAAAAACATGAAGAAACACAGTCAATTATACTCCTCCGGAACATTGCCACTCTCCTCCTACCTCTTTCAACTGTACCTAACAGAAACTAATGGATTTGTA
>JAHTLZ010000379.1:49728490-49734172 GCA_023846285.1 Phrynocephalus versicolor
CAGTTATTATTATCCCAGCGGCAGCCGCTTCTCCCGTTCAAAAGCATCCGGAAGTCCCCTCCATCCCAAGCGATCCCTTCGGAACACACGCACACACACACACACACACACACACACACACACACACACAACGCCGACGCGGAGGAGCTGCAGCATCACCACTAACAGCAGCCCGTCGCCTAAGACACCACCACCACCACGGGCCCCGATGCCAACTCGTGCCCAGCGCGCTGCGCTTCTGCAGGGGCGCCCGTCTGGCGCGGGCAGTTGAAGTTTCTGCGATCGCTTCTCCCGCCGTGATGCAGGCGATCGCCGCCTGGCTGGGGTGGATGGCGTCGGTCCAACTTCGGAGCGGCAGGTAAGTGAACCCAACTAGCCAGCCGGCCGGCCTTTCCTTTCGGATAGTGGGTGGGGTGGGGTTGCTCGCCCCGCGTCCACGGATTCGGTTTGCCATCGGTTCCGTGCCGGATCCTCGAGCGCTCTGGGGTGGCAGGGGAGGAGAAATGAGATCCTGTTTCCAGCTCCTCCTGTCCAACTCCAGCGCTTTGAATTCTCTCACTTCTCTCTGTCTTTAACACAAGATACCTAGAAAGCGGACTTCTATCAGCCAGGTGAGAGTGGATTCCTATCTGGCAGGATTTCTTGTTATCTGTGGTTCTGACAGAGCATCAAAAGAGAGTGCTTTTCAAAAAAAACATCCTTTTGATCTTATCTGCCAGAGAGCAAACCTGTGTGAACTAAATATTACTGGGATGTGTACCAGGCGATGTCCTCCTTCCATGCTTATGGAAGGCGGTGCCATGTCCCGTGAGGGTCATTTGATTATTAATTAGTTCCCTTGGTACCCCAAAGGTGGAACTCAGCTGCAGAAAGAGGTACAGGATTTATAGCGATGGAGCGGTACAGTTAAAATACCAGATCAGATTAGTGGTGCAATTAAAACATCGAAGAAGCTGCGGTTGACATTCTCTCAAGGTGCCAATACCTTGCCAGGTTGACAGAGTGGCTTCTAAAGCTCAGTCTGGGTGCAGGCACAAATACTGAACAGGATACTGCCCAATAACAAATATCAGATCGATGACAGAATTATAATACTGTTATAAAAGGAATTAGTAGCAGCATCTGGAGGTTCAGATCCCCTTCAAATGCTTTGGATCCCAGATAAATGCATGTTGGGTTTCCTAACTTTTGCTGGCTTTTTTCTTCTTCCAGGGAACATGTTTCAGTTTTTTTTTTTAAAAAAGCAAGGCTCTGTTGGTTCCCCATAATAAGCAGTTCCTCCTTCTTTGACTTCTATGGCATTCTAAGATGTTTTGCATGGGGCAAAGTTTCGGTAGGCTTTCATATCAATAATAAATAAATATTATTTATGTGTGTTCTGCAAATGATGGAGCAAATTGTACCTGAGGTATAAAGACCCTGTTGATGCTCGTGTAACAGAATACGGTATGTGTGTTCCCGTACAGAGTGCAGGTGGTACATATCGATTCCCTGCAGAGATGATGGCTTTGTTGCTGAATCATTGTACATAAAGTTGCTTTGGTCTCCAGTCTGGTGGAAGCTTGCATGGAAGTAAATGTAGCATACATTGGAATAAACATGTATATTCTTGGTCTCTGCGTAGAAGGATCTTGAGCACCATCACTTGTGCAATAGAGTGTGCTTGTTTTAATACCAATGAACCTGTTCATTGCAAAATAAATCTACCCGTTTCTCTTCCTGGAGAATTAGTACAGCAACTTTGTACATCAGAAGATGCTCAGAGCCTTGCCAGGTTATTAGGATGACAGTACTATATTTCATTTGATCAGCTCCAGCTTACATTTTCCCATCGTCTACTTATTTATATAGGCTTCTTCCTTTCTGTGCTTGATGATATGCACATGCAAACATTATGGGTTCAATCCACTTTTAGTCCTGCATTGAGTAGACCCATTGAAAAGAATGGGATTGGTAAATCACAACTAACGCCAGTCCCACTGATTTCAATGGGTGTACAGTACAGTACTCTAGATCTGGTGTTGGGGTTTGCCCTCTCGCTACATTGATGTGAACTCTTATTTGCAAGCCCACTTTGGTCCAAGGTTTTAATTCCTGGATTGTTTCTGCTGTGGTCAGTGGTGAGTGCTGCAGAGATGATGCTCAAGCCGTCGACTGGGAACAGCTGCCCCTGGGGGAGAGTCAACGTAATAAAATGATTGAATTGCCTTTTGGAGTCCGCTCAGCTTGCGTGCTGCATGGAGGACGGGGCAACTTGGCAGCACAGTTTGCCACATCGGGAGGGCTGTCATTATGCTGCATTAATTAATCGGAGTCCAGGAGGCTCGCTTTGTGCAGACGGCGTGAAGTGCTTCGCCTCTGATCGTGCCTTCTCTAACGCCTTGAGTGGCATTGTCTCATCTCCGCTGGAGCCCACTGCCAGGGTCAGCCCTATGGCCCAAAAAAAAAGAAAAGAAAAGAAAAGAAAAGAAAAAGAAAAAAGAAAAAACTTTAATTGGTTTTCTTTTCTTGACAGCTGCTTTGCGCAAGAGTGGCAGACTTTTCAGGTCCCCAGGTGTTATTGAACAGAGAAGCGAATAGCGCGATGGGTAATTCTTGGCTAGGGATGTGGAAATAAGTGAGCAAGGGGAGCACACCGATTTGTGTGCTACAGTCGCTTTAGGCTGGCATTATTCTGAGCAGCATTGGAGCAGCAAGTGCGTTCACAGGTGCCCCTTGGCTGGCACCAACTGCATTGTAGTGAGATATAGTGGATCACTCTATTTCATCCCTCCAAACGGGGCAGAGCCAAAGGACCCATGATTTATTTTGCATCCCGTCCAGTGCTGAAAGGCGTGGAACAAACTGTGCAAAAATGATGGACACTTCAAAACATTTTGAAAGCATTTAAATCGACCTCAAACACTTTTAAGACTCTTTGCACTGTGTCAGAAAGTCCAAAGTCGGGTCAAAAGATGATTACCTGGTCCTCAGAGGCTTTGCTAAGGAGTCTTGCTTTAACTTGGTGTTGTATATGGGCTTCCTCCGGGAAGGCTTTGCACAATCAAAATGGCACAACAAAGAAGCCTTCTCCTGTGCCTCCGCATGATATATTGCTCTTATTGGGACAACTTCCTCATCCTACTGAGATCTCTTCATTACTGAAATATCAAAGCTTGACCCATTCCTTCAAGCGGGTGCAGAAGTCACCTGCCTTCTCCATGGAGAGCGCAAAAATACAGTATAAACTGCTGGAACATCAGCAAAGGAATTCTTACCCTTTCTGTTTCCAGCAGGGGCCAGTCTTTTGTAAAGCTAACGTTTTCTAATTGCCCGTTCAAGAGCAGACAATCCTGAAATACCCTCAGAAACTTTATATTGCAGCTGGGATAGTTGGTTTAGCAGTATAGTCCTCCTGAGAACATCATTTCTGCTCCAGCTTCAGTAAGGATTGCTGCTAAACTGGCTTGTGTGATGTTGTAGGTTCTACTATCCTTAATTCCCTACATTTGCATCATGTGAATTCAGAAGTTGTTATCTTGAAATTTGTTCTTTTGGGGAGGGGAATATTTAAAGTTAATGCCACATCTGCCACCGAATCCACACAGAATGTGACCTACAAATTAGGTTTTTTTATGTATATAATATTGCCACCCAAATAGTTGTAAACCAGTGGTTCTCAACCTTCCCGATGCTGCGACCCTTTAATACAGTTCCTCATGTTGTGGTGACCCCTTGCCCTGCTTGGAAGAGGCCACAAGCCCCTTTTGGCAGGCCACTGCCACAGGTGCCATAGAGAACTTCCCTCTACAGGCACCCTCAGCCAGTCGCAGCCTCCGGTGCCATTGACTGATGTCCCCTCCAACCTATCAAGCTGTAACTCACTCTCCCCCTTTCCTTCCCCTCCTCCTCCAGACCCAAGCCGTTTGTGCCCTTTTCTTCACTGGCTCATGGCGACCCCTGTGAAATGGCCATTTGACCCCCAAAGGGGTCCCGACCCCCTGATTGGGAACCACTGTTGTAAACACTCTCCTTAAATTTCAGCCACGGCCAGATACAATGTTGTCATTTTTAACAGATAAATATTTGCCTGCCATTGGTATATTATTTTTTGTTCCTGCCAAGGCATTAGGATAAAGTAGTTCATGCTGGTTGTTGGGTTTTTTTTTTTTGTGAAATATGATGCTAAGCAACAGATTTTATTTGTCAGTAGGTTGATCCCATTTAGTGGTGGTGGTCAGACCTCACAGGTTATTCTCAATAGTTTCAGGAAATACAGGAAATGTACAATTTTTTAAAAAGAGTCGTGCTGTCCTTGAACATGGTCTGAAAGCAAAAGTAGGTTGGCTTAAGATTCTTTCTTAGAATCTTAAAATGTTAAAAGATCACAGACATAAGCTAGCTTTCAACTCTGTAGAGGTCTTCATCAGGCATTACAGAGCTGGGGATGATGCCAAAGAAGTATAAGGGTTTGTGCCTAGATGTGCATATCTGGTTACTGGGTTTAAGCAAGAAGGAATATATATTTTTTTAATTTGGTGCTGATCCTCAGTTGGAATTCTTGAGGGGTCACGCAGCACAGCACAGGTCACCTAATGCAAGAGCTCTCCTTTTTTTATTTTTGTGAATGACAATTATACCGCTGCCTGTTAGCCAGAGATGCTGAGGAATTGTGTGTAAGTCAGTGCGTGGAATTGGGAGTAGATGTGTCAGTGGATGGATGGAGGCAAGATGGAAAAGCCAGTCCCTGGCAAAGCAAGCAAGCACCAGGTTGACAGAAGAGGTGAGCTCCTCCTTGTTCACACCAGAGGCTTTTGGGGGAAATAATGGCCTTGCGACCCTGCCTCTGCCAGCCTGCAGTACTGTAGTCAAAACATGTACAGGCTAATAACTTCTGAAGGTTTGCTCCTTAGGCTGACATGAAGAGAGGATGCCACAGAAACATGGGGAGGGAGCGAAGGAAAATGTGTGTGTGTGTGTGTGTGTGTGTGTGTGTGTGTGTGTGTGTGTGTCACAGGAGGTGGGAAAGCAAAAATTTAGGTAGCCACGTGGTACAGTGCTTAAACTGATTAACATAGAGCAGTGGTTCTCAACGTGGGGGTCCCCAGATGCTCTTGGACTGCAACTCCCAGAAGCCTCCACCACTCACTGTGCTGGAAGTGGTTTCTGGGAGTTGCAGTCTAGGAACATCTGGGGACCCTCAGGTTGAGAACCACTGATGTAGAGTGTCATGGTGCAGTGGTTAAATGTCTGTACTGCTGCCAAACTGAGCTCAGAACCCAGGGTTCATTCCCAGGTAGCTGGCTCAAGGTTGACTCAGCCTTCCATCCTTCCGAGATCAATACCCAGCTCTGGCGGGCGGCTGTGAGGTGGGTGGGAGGGATGTGTAGTCTGCATAATTCAACTGTAAACTTCCCAGAAAGTGCTTTAAGCACTTTGGGGTTGCATGTAAGCAGCACATTTGACTTTTGTTTCATAGACACACACAGACACATACTGGGTGGGAGGTCAGCTGAAGGGCAGTAAAAGCCTCTATCAGAGAGTGAAAACAGAGTTTTCATCTTCTCCATTCCCCAATGGAGCAGCATGCCACTGTGACCTAACATGACTTGTGCTGTCCTCTTGGCATGCCTCAGTCATGCCAGGAGAGAGAGAGAGAGAGAGAGAGAGAGAGAGAGAGAGAGAGAGAGAGAGAGAGAGAGA
>JAHTLZ010000379.1:49734182-49746496 GCA_023846285.1 Phrynocephalus versicolor
AGAGAGAGAGAGAGAGAGAGAGAGAGAGAGAGAGAGAGAGAGAGAGACTTGGGAGATCCAGGTTCAGGCTGTCATGAAACCATAAAGGACATGCTGGGTGTTTCTGGGTCAGAGTATGTGATATACTGAAGACGGGCCACAAAAATGTCTGAAGAGTGCTCTTCTAGATAGTTAAAGGAGGAGTGGGGAAAATAATGTTTTTAAGAGGGGTTTCCATTGGTTACTATTGCAAACTATTTCTCCCATTATAATTATAGTTAGGACGCAATTAACACTTTTAAGTTCACCTGAAGGATGCTGTCTTCGGAAATGTTAAAATCTTTTCAGCGTTTTCCCACCTCTGGGTTATAATTTAACAATGGCTCCTATTAAGGCATATTTAAACAACGGGCTTCTCGCTCTGAGAAATATCTCACCTGGCCACCATTTTCTAGTACCGGGAAGGTGATAAAATCCGGGAGGTAGGCATTGATCCAGTATCTGCTTTTGTGCTTAACAATAAAAATTCCAAGAGATGGCTGTGACACTTTTCAATGACTGGCATGGGGTGTATATAGATCACAGTTTGGGGGTTCAGCATCATGTTAACCTTACTGGAGACATAGCGGGAGGAGAATTTTCATCTGAGGAAGGGTAGACAAAGGTGGGGAGAAGAAGCACGTGGCCCATGAGTCACCAGCACTCTCTTAGGGATCCAGTGGCAACCCCAAGCATCCCACCCCACCAGGAGACACATTACCCAACAATTGCTCTTAGTTTTAAACCACCCCCACTCTCTCTAAGGGGCAGTGGAGACAACCATATTTTAGACTAAAGCAGTCTCCCCACCTCCTCGAAACAGCATGCAATTTAGAACCATTCAAGAACAGCAAGAAAAGAATGGTCACTAAAACTAGAGGAGGGGATCTCTTGAGGGGTGTGTCCCTGCAAGCTTTGTGTGTGTGTGTGTGTGTGTGTGTGTATGAGTGTGTGTGTGTGAGGCTGCTTTCCCCCTGAGCTCTAGAAACTTATCTAACCCAGTTGAAACGATGAGGTGTTTTGAATGTAATAGAATTGCTTTGAATAGATTGAGCAGCGGGATGGATAGACTGAGCAGTGGCTATTGGGTAGGGTTCCAGACCAATGCTCGTGAAACCTGAGTTCAAATCCCCACTCAGCTTGTGTGTGTGAGAGAGAGGGGGGAGGGGGGGAGGGACAGCTAAAACACTCCTTAAACTTCTCACATGCAGTACCTTGAAAACTACAAGGGCACCATAAGATAAATGTGATTTGATGGCACAGAATGGAAAGGATGCATTGTGAGTATCCATAAAAAGGCTAAAAAATAAAATTAAAGGTAAAGTGACCTGAAACAATGCACTTCCTTGAAAGCTGGTTAGACAACAGTTGATGATCTAAAAAACCAAAAGAATAGCTTCTGGTCTGGATGGGAGTATAAGCAGCCAGGAGCATGGATGTTCACTCTGTGTGTGTGTGTGTGTGTGTGTGTGTGTGTGTGTGTGTGTGTGTACAGACATATGTGCGTGCACACACATATTGAACGCACACACACACACACACACACATATATTGAACACCCATGCTTCTGGGTGCTTATACTCCCATCCAGACCAGAAGCTAACAAAAAGCAATGATGATCCATAGAGTCATTAGTACCCTTTGTCTACAGAAACAGAGACAATTGACTCATTGTCTTCTGAGATGAAAGCTGATACTGCCAATACATGTTGGACTGATGCTTTGAATTTGCAGCCTCCATCAGAAAGCTTTAATTACAGATACTGAAACTTCACCTTCTGGCCTGGATGATTTATTTATTTATTTTCTTTGACCCAATCCCACTGCCAGCCTTTGTAATGCCTGTTAGCTACATATCTTGAGGAAGAGTCCTGCATGATTCTGACGCTTACCTGTTGGGGTCATTTTAGTCAACCCATAAGTTACTTTGGGGTTTCATGATCTGAAAGAAATCAGGACAGGATAGTCTAGTTAGGACTCGAAACAGCCATGTTAAACATAGGGTCACCACTAGAGGAGGGCATCAAGTGCTACAAATCCTGACAGTGACAGGGAGAGAATGATTACACAGCCTGAGGAGGTGGGAAAGGGCAGCCCGAGCTCCTTCTCCCACTGTTACACCCCCCAAAAAGTTAGGACTCTGGTGCAGACCTGTCAAGTGTCACGTTTTTGGCGGGACATTCACGGATAAATCACTCTTTCCCACCATCTTCCTGAAAAATTGTTTTCCCCTGAAATGTCCCGCATTTCCGGCAGTGGGTGGCTGAGTTCCGGATGCTGCTGGGCATCCTGGCAGCCAGCCTCCAGGTGGCACGCCAGAGAGCACTTCTCCCTGTGCAACCCCTAACCCACACCCCACCAGCTGTCAGGATGGGTATATATATCCCCTAGAAAGCTGAGACACCTAGGTCACAGTGAGCCTTTTGAAGCCACTGCAAGGGATTCTGGGAACCCTGTATGCTCCACCCCCTAGCTGAAGGGGCCTGGCTGCCAGCACTCTGCCTCCCTAGAGCTCCCAGTCCTGGGCAGCTGTGGGGAACACCTGACAGCTGTGCTTCGGTGGCGTGCTGATGGAAGTGAGTGGCCCCACCACTTTAGGAGGAGGGGGCAGCTGATTTGACACGAAGCGCTTCGTAGCCCTTCCTGCCCATCTCTAGTAACTACATGAAAAAGAAGATCTGTATTTTTCCACAGGCGCATGGAAGAAAATGTGCAGCTCCACTTGACAAGCACCTCTTGACCCACTTCCTGCATCTGCACAGTTGCTACAGGTACAGGAGTCCTGTCATCATCTCTCATTGGCCAATCCTAACGAGACACATTCATGGTGAGAATGCAGTTAATGTGTATGGTTTTTTTTTTAAAAAAATTAAACAGTGGACTGCAGGAATAAGAGTTGTGATAAAGGAAGTTTAACTCTTTCTCTTCTCCCATGCTTCTTGAATATGCCTATTGGTAGCACTGGAAGCCCCCACCTCACCCCCAGTGCAAACAGTACCTTGGCTGGCTGGCTGGTTTTGATTTTATTTAGATCTACTTTCTCTCTTTGCTTGTAAGAGAAGGACAGGAGGGAGGAACACTCTTTCTTTGCCAGCGTGGCCATCTTGCTGTGATCCCTTTCTTGTCTCTATCTACATGTGGTTTTTAAAAGGACAGATGTGTCAGCAGCTGGCTGGTTAGGTCAGTGAGCTGGAGCACCTGGCTTCTGTTCCCATGCTGTCCCTTGTATAAGAAGACCAAGATGCACAGTCCCAGTCCGAAGAAGGGAATGATAAGCCACTTCTGAGTGCTCAGTGTCTCTTTGTGGGATCAGCGAGAGAACTGACTCAACAGTGCATAATTGCATTGAGCAGCCACAACATTAAAGCCACGGACAGGTGAATTGAATAGCATTGATTATATCATTACAGTGGCATCGGCCCAGGGTGGGATAGATTAGGCAGCAAGTGCAGAGTCAGTTCTTGAATTTTATGTGTTGGAAGCAGGAGATATGGGCAAGCAAAAAGAGCTGAGTGATTTTGACAAGAGCCAAATAGTGGCTAGACAGCCGAATTAGAGTATCTCCAACATGACAAGGCCATTCCTTGTTCACAGTGGTTAGTACTTACCATAAGTGGTGCAAGATACTAATGCATTATGGCAGAGATGGCGAACCTTTTAGAGGCCTAGTGCCCAAAATGTGATTCAGAATCCACTAATTTCCCTCAAAATGCCAATACAATACAAGTGGCTGTAAATGGGGCGATGTCGGGTGCTCACAGAAAGGGCTCTGAGTGCCACCTTTGCCACCCGTGCCATAGGTTCGCCAACACTGCACTATGGGAAGAAGGCTGGCCAGCAGAAGCAGTGTTATGCTCTGGGCAATGTGCTGCTGGGAAATGTTCAGGCAGGTGGTACTTTGACACCTACCACCTACCTAGAGACTGTTGCAGACCATGTAACCCCCTTAATGGCAATGGTGTATCCTAATGGCAGTGGCCTCTTTCAGCAGGACAATGCACCCTGTCATCTTGCACAAATTGTTCATAAATTGTTTGAGGAACATGACACAACGTTCAAGGTGTCCCCTTGGCCTCCATAGATCTCAATCCTATTAAGCATCTATGGGATGTGCTGGGACACCAAGTCCAATCCATGGAGGCCCCAGCTCACAACTTGCAGGACTTAAAAGGATTTACAGCTAATGTCCCAGATGCCACAGGATACATTCCAATGCCTTGTGGATTCCATGCCTGGATGCATCCGAGCTGTTTGGATAGCACAAGGGTGGCCTATATATGATATTAGGCAGGTGGTATTAATGTTGTGGCTGATCATTGTATATCAGCAGCATTGACTTGATTAATTTGTTCTCCTAAACCCTTAGTTTGTCACAGTCAGGCTAAGTTTGTTTATTGCCCCAGGATCTTCTGTTGGCGATAGCCTGCTTCCATCAAAGGCCACCTTTCTCTGTTCTCTTAATTGGGATGAGAGTTACAGGGCATGCTAGCATATGACCACATAGATTAGGATTGGCTAAAGTACTGTTGGAATGGAACCTCCGCCAGTCCTAGCCACATCACCAATGGTGTGGAATGCTGGGAGCTGCAGTGCAACCACATCTAGAAGACTGCACTTTGCTTTGTCTCTGATGTAGATCTTGGGACGTTTTCTTATGTATGTACTACCATCGTAGGAACATCTCATACTGATGTCCTTCTTGGAGGCTCCTTCTGAACGCCTTGTTAAAGGAGGCATGGTTGGCTCCCCCTTTCTTCTGTTTCCATCAGAAAGGGAACCATTTTCATTCAAGCAGCTTTTTCGCATGCAAAAGAACGTTAAATGGGTCGGGTGCCACATTTCTCTTTCAGAAAAGCTTTTCAAAATTGGGTTAGATGTAGATGTTGCAATTTAAGTCTGAGTCTATATTTTATTAAAAAGGTAAAAGCAAAGGTTCCCTCCACACATGCATGCCAGTTGTGTCTGACTCTAGGGGCGGTGCTCATCTCCATTTCCAAGCCAAGGAGCCAGTGTTGTGCAAGTCCATGACCATGTAGCTGGGATGGCTGAACACATTTCTGCACATGGAAAACTGTTTGCTTTCCTGCTTTTTATGGTGGTACCTATTTATCTCCTTGCATTTACATGCTTTCAAACTGCTAGGTTGGCCGGAGCTGGGATTAACAGTGGGAGCTCACTTGGCTGTGTGGTACCTGGGATTCGAACCGCTGAGCTGCTGACTTTGCAGTCGACAGTTTCAGTGCTCTAGCCTGCTGAGCAACCATACCCCTTCTATATTTTATTAGTAGACACCATAAGTGCCACCTTCGATGCTAATACAAGGTGTAAATAAGACAGATCTTGTAACTGCTAACCCTAACCCTAGCCCTTTCTTTTGCTCTCTGCCATTCATTGAGGGATTTTATTTGCAGACAAAATTAACAGTTTGTCCAGAAGGAACAGTGGGATTCCAGAGGCTTTCTAGTATCTGGAGCCTGTCTGAAGGTGGGAAATGATAGGGATTATAGAAAGTTTGTTACAGTGGTGGTGGAGAAGAGATTTTGGCACAATTACTTAACTGTCAGAATTCAGGCTCATCCTAAAGAGCTCAGTTATCCATATAGTCCTGCCAGTTGGGTTTTGTTTCTTCTTGCAGGGAGGGGGTGGACAATGTAAAATGCCTATCTCCTACTATCCAGAGAAAAGAATGCAGCACATAAAATATAGCTGGTTTGTACATAATGTGGTAGCAGCTTGTATGGATGTTCCAAAAGTTATCAGTGCAGCTCATTTATATAACATATCGCCAACAATAATATTCCGTGATGCATGCAAATAGGAGTATGATTCAGTACATGTGCTCCTGAACCCAGTATCAAATTATTAGCAAACACCGGTTGGCCATATTTGTTATTGTTGAAAATAGGTTTTAAAAGGAAAAGCTCAGCTAACACTACTGTTATTATTATTTTGCATAATTCACATTTGTGATTGCATTTTTCGATTTACTGAGTCAGACCAGAATGTAAAGAACTGCACAATTCTTTTGCCTGTGTTTTTTAAAAAACGTTTTAAACCAGTGCACCAGGTTTTTATTTTTAAAACAAGCCTTACATTGAATAAGTTGTACTGTATTTTGTGACCCCAATGTTTTGTGTTAAAAACGATTGTACATAGCAAGGGGCTGACAATTGCATCGGTGGCAAAGCAATAGAAAGCTTGCATTGTAGGCCTCGTTCTATGGAATTCTGCAAAAAAAAAAATACATTACCCTTAAGTATTCTTTATTAAATCTTAATTTGCCTGGGCAGGCTGCAGGTCTCAGCAAAAAACGGATACTGTGAAGAGATGGTTTAGTCATTTTCTCCTTGGTTAATTTTCAGGATAAAATTCGCTTTTGTGCCAAAATGGGGTGGGGTGGGGTGGGGTTGGCAGGGGTGATTTGGTATTGATTTCGCTTTTAGCATATGGAACTAATGAGTTCTGTTATAGTGCACATCTTAAATGCTAGTATAAGGTTGAACTGATATACAGGGTTGATAGAACCTGCAGGGTCTGATTAACAAGCAATCTGTCATCGGCAGTAAAGGTATTTATTCTGTTTTCCTGCAAGCAAGCCTTGTGCCTTCTCTTTTGAATCGCTTGTATCAAACATGATGGGACTAGACCAGCTGTTGAAAGTATTTGTTGGAAAGTGACCTTTAATTACAAGTATCACTCATATTTCTCGTGAAAATCTTATTTGGTTCTATATTGGGCTGGCTCATGTTACCATTCTTCCATCATTTTGCAAATGTTGGTTCTGAGATCCATATTATTATATTACCTTTATCAGGCAGGTGTTGTCTGCCATCAAAGCAAAGCAAAGCAAAGTGTTCTGCTTATATACCACCCCATAGCGCTTAAAGCCCTCTCAGGAGAGTTTACAATTTATTTATTCAAGCTATGCATTGCCTCCCCCACCCCTGTGAGCTGGGTACTCATTTCACCAACCTCGGAAGGATAGAAGGCTGAGTGAACCTTGCGCTGGCTACCTGGAATTGAATCCCAGGTCATTAGCACAGTTGTAGTTGCAGTACATAAGTTTAACCACTGTGCCATGAATCAAGGCACTTCCAAATTATGTCGACTTGGATATGTGATATGTTTAAGCAGTGTCTTACTGTGGACAACCCCAAGTTTCCGTGGATGAACAGGAATTTGAATTCAGCTATATCATACTGGTGCTCACACAGCCTTTTTTAGGCCAGCCTAATAAATGGCAGAATGAAGAAACATGTGGTGAAATTCATGACCTCCAGATCATTTTCTCAAGCAAGATGTTACAGCAGGTCTGGAGATACTGAATGTTTATATATAGTTTTAAGCACACAAAATACTCAGATTTTCATACCCCTCCTGTGTGACCTTCTACCTTCCCTGCCTGTTTGGTTTTCAGATGTCAGGTTGTGCAGCCCCATTTCAATACCGATCAGATTAGGTTTACCCCACTGTAATCTGTGTGTGAATCCGGGATGGATTGTACCCAAGATATTCCGAAAATAGAAAGAAATCCCTTATAATATTTCTGCCCATGACCTGCCATGTAACTGTTGGCATGTGAAGTAGCGGTGTAGATGCTGAGAAGGAAGCATGGGTATCCACTTGTAATGTGTTAATGTTCTTTGCTGAAACATTATAAGATAATGACTAGTGAAACTGCAAATGTTTTATGGTGAAAACCTGATTGTATTTGGTCCTGCATTGGTTTTACAACATCTTGCAGAAAAGAAAATCAACTTTAATAGGAAAATCTGTTTCTCTGGGGTATAATATGTGTTTGATTCTCTCTGCAGGGATAGTAGGCAGTTCAGAAAAAGAAATAAACATTGGGAGTTTAGTGGAAGCTTAACTAGAGCCAGATGGTTCTGGTGATAAATGTAAACATTTCTCATTAGTGTTACCTTAATGAACAGCTCTCGAGAGTTCAAGAGGTAAGATGCTGTGTTTGGCATGACAAGATGGTAAAATGTATTAGAAAATAAACTGTTGTCAGTGGAATATATACAATTCCAACTCATGGTGGATTTCTTATCAATTTTCTTGATAAACAAAATCAATGCCTGTCTTGCAAGAAATACAGCAGGAGAAAATGCAGAATATGCCTCTGAAAGAAATGCAGCAGGAGAAAATGCAGAATATGCCTCTGAAATATTTGATGATGCATTCTTCATCCAAGTGAGGTGGGCCTCTTGAATGGACTGCAATGCTAGTTGTTAAAAGTCAGGAATTTATCTATTAAAGAGATGTTGGAGCCCATTCAAGAGTTCGCCACACTTTGACCACGTTTCCATTCCAGCACTGGCTTCCTAGTCACAATCCATAGCTTTACATTCCCTTTTCTATTTTTGTTGGGGTAAAATAGCTAAAATGACTTCTCATTTTCCTAACGTTCTAGGTCAGACGTGTGTCCAGAAGAAGAACAGGCAACGGTGGGACATCATCAGCCATGTATTTAAGCTTTCACCCATACAGTGAAGCTATGGAAGTAAGACTGCACAACACAAAGGGGGTGCATAGCTTATGAGAGAAGGTAATACAAGAAGCCTTTCATTATAAGAATTCCTGTGAGTAAACACACCAGTGAGATCTGCAACAAAATGTCGCAGCGTTGCTTTATTGGTCTGGATAAGCATGTGGTTTTCCAGAGGATCTTGGCTCAGTAGTTCAACTGCGCTATTGCAGTCAAACCTCTTCTCACAACCTAAGTTCTGTTCCAGTGGGCTCAGGGAGCCGATCAAGGTTGACTCAGTCTTCCATCCTTCAGAGGTTGGAATTAAGTGTTGTTTGTATAATTGTGTTATAAGCCACTGGGGGATTAAGTGTTGTTTGTATAATTGTGTTATAAGCCACTGAGAGATTGCCTAAAGCACCACAGGAGTATATAAATTGAAACAAGACTTGGCTTGGTGACCTGTGGCAGTCTGGTGACAGCAGCAAGGGAAGTAGGTGGATGAGACAATGTGAAAACCTTTCTGCAAAAGTTAGGGACTTTGACAACATGTGATAATGTGCCTTGAAACAATATGTTCCAGAAGCGAGAGTTGCTATTTTCGTTGTTCTGCGTTGAACATAGGCCACAGCTTTCATCTCAGTGAATCGTGACAGTGTTAACTTTTACTGCGTTCCCCCAGTTTCTTATTCTTCCCTTTTAAAGGACTTGCTGGTATACCATCTATAAGCAAGTGTACAGCGTGGAACTTCATGCTGTCTTTAAGTGTTGTCCTGGCTGGAACTGGAAGAATGAGGATGAATCTGGATGCCTACATTGTAAGTTTTGATTTTTGAGTACCGGGGCTGCTGGGATCATCATATATCATTAAAGCATTTATGTAAAATGGGCAGAAGAGGAATAATTGGAGGGGGGGCACTTGACAGGAGAGATGGGCACGGAATGGAAAATTAGTGTTTCGTTTCATTTTGTTTCGTTACTCAACACATTTCATTTCATTTTGTTTCTAAACCACTTTTTAATAGAAGTTTCATAACAAAACAATTTGGAAGTAGCTGCCACCCAGGTGGGCTTTTTTTTTTGACAGGTGGGGGATGCCCCCAGTCAAAAAAAAAAAACCCACCTGGGTGGTGGCAGCTTCCAAATTGTTTCCACACATCCTGACCTGTTCCTCCCCCCCCCCCACACGCACACACACAAAACCCAGCTTGGAGGCAGGCGGCAAGACAGAATGCTGGGGCCTTTTGACAGATCAGGGTGGGGGGTGGGGAACCCCTCCCCCACCCTGACCTGTCAAAAAAACCCATGTGGGAGGCAGAAGGGAGCAGGCAGAGGTTTTAAAAACCCTGGTCCCTTCTGCTGTGTCTCTTCTCCCCTTGCCTCCCAGCTGGGGCTTTTTGACAGGTCGGGGTATGTGGAGGGATGTGCCGCCCTCTCTACACACCCTGATTTGTCAAAAAGCCCCAGCTGGGAAGCAGGGGGAGGGGCGACATGGCAGAAGGGAGCAGACAGTGGTTAAAAAAAAATCTTGCTCCCTTTTGCTGTGTTGCCCCTCCCCCTGCTTTCCAGATGGGGCTTTTTGACTGATCGGGGTGTGGAGAGGGGCCTTCTCAGGTCCCTTTGTCTTCTCAGACCCCTGCTGTGTGGGGAAGCCTAGGGAATCCCCTGGGTTCTGACACAGCAGCAGCAATCTGAGAGGGTGAGCACTGATGTCACTGCTTGCGCTCTCAGACCTGCTGTGAACCGGAAAGTGGTGTAGGGAGGCTTTTGGGATAGGAAATTCAAAAGCCTCCCTCCTCCACTCTCCGGATCTCCCCACACCGCCTTGCTAGTTTTGACAACTTGAGCTGTCAAAACCAGCTGGGTGGCGGTGGCGGGAACTGAGCAGCTCCTTGCTTGAAGCGAGATCTGACAGCGGCTCCCCAGATTGGTTCCTCAAAATATGAAGGAACAAATATTTCCTCGTTTTGATTCACCCCTTTGTAGCTTTTTTAGGAAAAAAAACATACAACACCACCATTGCCTCTTTCCTAACTTGTCATCATCATCTGCTCCAGGGTGCACTTCTGTTTTTTTCTTTGCTGGCCTGGAGCTGACTGGGAACACCTGTTCATGCCCCTGTGTACCATTTTGGTGGCTTGTCTTCATTTCTAATTGTGGTAGTTTTTTCAGTGTAATTTGCTGAGGAAGGAAAGTCGGAGGGTGGCACTGCCATCTTTTTGGCTTCCAGTAGGCTTCTGTTTGGTTATTGTGAGAACAGACAGCTGGGCCAAGCAAGGCTTTTGGTCTAATACAGGTCTACTCCTTTGTAAATACCACAGCCATTGAAAGGCTAAATGTTCATTATGTATGTGCATGTTGAAAGAGCCTTCATGAGCGCTTCTGTTTGCAATGGACTCTCTCTGGCTAATCCAAATTCCCAAAATGGCTCCTCTAGGGGTTTCTTCCCCTAAGCCAGGCATGCCCAAACTTCGGCCCTCCTGATGTTTTGGACTACAACTCCCAGAATTCCAAGCCCGTATTTCCAATGGCAAAGGACTGTGGGAATTGTGGTCCAAAACATCTGGAGGGCCGAAGTTTGGACATGCCTGCCCTAAGCCTTTGGGATCGAGGTCAGGATGCTGTGCTGTATAAGCTTTTAGTTTTAGTGCAGCATCTATTAAGTCAGGAATTGGTTGAGGGGCTCAATTTCTCATCCCATACAGTAATTCTTTTTTCAGATCAGATGACATTAGGGGGCATAGCTCCATCTCCTTGCATTGTGGAAGTCCCCTATTAAGCTGCTAGATGGTTTTTTTCCCACTGGATGTATAGCTGCTGAACTGGATTTGGTCTTTGACACTCAGAGAAAGGATGAGGACATGTGGTGTGGTTGAGTCCTGACAAATAAATGAGGGGATTTGGGAGGGTGGGCACCTCCAGTGCCTCATGGGCTGGATTAAACTTTGTAATGGTCCAGCTGTCTCATGCATTACATTCTTTTCAGGAAGGTGCAGTGTGCTGCTATATGTCTGAAGAAGTGGACATGTCCACGAAACGTTTCATTAAAATATGAAAGTTAGTCTTTAAGGTACCACATGTTTTGTGTCTTGTGTTTTGTTTTGCTTTGAGTTCTTTCTGAGTCGGTATGTGGTAGTGAATTTGCATTGTTGCAACATGATGTGCTGTAAACCATTTTCAGAGTGGCTTTTTGAAAGTGTCTTTTGTGATGGAAGGGTGGATTGTGCCTGTTTGCGATGAGGTGGGATTTGTAGCATTGGTTGTTCTGTGGAGCTAGGAAATTATACTGTGGCCATTCCCAGACACTGGGCTTCTTTGACAAGGAGGAGAGAGAAGAGATTGCTCCCTCCCTGTTATTTTCCCACTGGCTGCCAAGTCCCTTTGATTCAGGCTGACCTTTGGTTATTAATGGCCTTCAAACCACAGGGGTTTAGTCAATGTGCTGCTTCTCCCTTTCCCTTTTATTTTAATTATTCTAGTATTTTAAACTGTATTTAAATGTTTAATTTTAAATTATTATGTCCAATTTAATTTAATCTAAATAATATACAGTGGACCCTTGTATAACGAACAGCTTGTATAACGAAAAATCCGTGCAACGGAAAAAATTTCCATCCCCCCTCCCCCTCCCCTCCCTGTCCAAAATGGGTGCAGGCACTCTCTGGGGCTCCTTACCGAAGATGCAAGCTGGCAATGGAGGAGGAGGAGGAGGAGGGCTAGGTCAGCCTGCTTGGCTTGCCTCGGCACTCACAGCAAAACTTCCTCAGGGTGCGCGCTCATCTTTCCCTTCCCCCTTTCCGTCCCTCTTTCCCTTCCCCCTTTCCGT